>VXBS01003658.1:3932-17747 GCA_013400255.1 Sitta europaea | reverse complement strand
CTGTTTCATCTTCCCCAACAATAAAGGTTTTACCAACAGTTTATAGTTCTAGATTCACAGTCAACACCATCCTGTCATACTTAAAAACTCTGAAGTTCTTTCACCATCTGTGGTTGAGGAGTTTGACAAAGGCTTCTTTCTGGTCTTTTCCCAGCTCTCATTGCCTTCCTGAAATCTTATATATTACTTGCTTTTTTGTGATCTGGGCTTTCTGTTGAGAAACTATACCTGTTGAGTCCTAAGAAATTGAGTAAACTTACTGTCTATTCATTGCATTCCTTTTCAGTTTCTACTGTGATCAAGAGATCATCCATGTATTGTAGTAATATTCTCCTTTCCATCAGTGAGGTCCATTTCTCCAAGTCATTTGCTAGTTGATTTCCAAAGAGGGTTGGGCTGTTTTTGAATCCTTGTGGTAACATGGTCCAGGTTAGTTGTAATTTTCATCCTGTTTCAGGATTTTCCCACTCAAAAGCAAAAAGCTTTTGGCTGTCAAGGGCCAGAGGCAGGCAGAAAAAGGCATCTTTTAAATCTAAACTGGTAAACTACACTTGTTCCCTACCAGTCAGGTTTCAAGGGGAACCCTAGAACCTCTACCCAGGCAAAGAGAAAAGGTCAGTGGACATCATGGAGAACAACATACAGTATAATTTTACTATTCAAAATTATCTGGATTGCCTTAGGGTTGAGAGTACAACAATACTCACTCATTTCAACCTCCTCAGCATATTATTTTCAGGGTCCTGATTTCAGACCAAAAACTTCTTTCAATTTAATTGAAACTGTCAGTGGTTCTTAAATCCAAAATATTTCTTTTAGTCACTTTTACAGAGAACGTATAAGAGAAAAAAAAGGCAAAACCTAAACAGCATCATTACCAAAACAAACTTGCATCATGGTAAATGCAACAGTAACCTGGGAGAAGGTTGTTCACATTCTCCACAACTACCTATGGGTTTGGGGGGTTTTTTGCCAGTCCTTTTCAGATCACATCTCTTTTCTTCAGCAGTATAACATTAACTGCAAAATTGTATCAGAATTCAAATACCCATTAGATGACCACTTCTTTTTATTATCTATTGAATAACTTGCAGTTTTAACTAGCAGTTAAAATATTTGATAAGGGTTTTTTTACTAATTGTCCCTCCTGGTGCTCCCCCTATCTCCTTCTAGTGGATTAGGATGCAGCCTATGAGGTTTTTAGCTACTATTTCTTGTCTTTGTTTCCCATTTTGCTCCTCTTTCGCTTTGGTCTTCTTTGACTGCTCCCCTTGCAGGGCTACAGAAATGCCAATTTGAGCTCTGCACTTGCATCACATTTATCTGTGTCTCATTCATGTCTTTTTACTCTCATACAATCAGTCCAGGACTCTCTTTGCTAGTCTCTGGCCATTTGCCTCACAGGACAACGGAACCGCAGATTAGAGCTCTGCACTTGCTTCATGCATTATTGCACATTTCAGCCACTCACACACTCATTCACTTTCACCAATAAAATTTTCATCAGAGCTTACAGAGTGTACTAGTTTGACTAGTCAAGTTACAACAAGGTACAGGGTGCTTTACAGTCTGCGTACCTCAAGGTCAGGATCTTATCCGCTCCTGCAAAGAACCACGGGAGCACAGGGAGTCTCTCCAGAGATCTCCAGTTGCACCTAGAGTGTCCCTGGCTCCGGAGGGTCTTGCAGCTGAACAGAGAGGCTCCTGACTGGCTCACCAAACTGATTCAAAGAAATTACTCCACAACAGTTACTGTAAAGTTAAATGTTGCTGTGGCAAGTAAAGAGATGACACAAATTCTCCAAGACAGCTCGGAGAGATGAAATCTGACTCCCATTTATTAAAACAAATGACCCCTTTTATATCTTTTTGGACAGGCCACTCTAATTGGTGAAAGAGTGACAGAACTCTTCACCCACATTGGCCAAACCAGAGGGACATCAAAGAAAGTCCGTCCCACAGAAAGAATCAAAGCAAAGATTTCCTTCCATAAACACAGACCAATGTTTATGTTCAAGCTGTGAGAACAGCTTCAAAAAACCCCAAACAACACGAAGAAACATAACTTAGAAACTCAGAAACTGCAGGTCTGGGAAAACCCAGACTACAGTTAAACACACCTTTATTGGCACCAAGAGAACATGTAGGAGTTAGCACCTCCATGCACATGTCTGGCTGTGGTTCATTTTAAACAGGATTTTTTAATTTTACAAATCTGCAATCCACCCTTGTTTGTTTATCTAAAAGTTACAGTTTTAAGGGTTGTGGTCTTACATAACTTGTGGTTTCTTTATGTTAGGGCTACAAACATGGCACACAGTTCTATCTAACATACTCATCACACACACCTAACTTTACTGTTATAAGACATTCAGATTATAGCTGTGCTTTATTGATTATGTCCTTCTATTTTCTATCTATTGCAACAAAACTTACAACTGCATTTTTCTAGCCTTTTGTGTCAGTCTCCCTTCTTATCCTTAGCCCACTAAGGCTACTTCCCTGCTTGCAGAAGCAGTTACAGTGCAGCAGCTAACACATCCCTCCCTTCTTATTGTAATGGAAATGAGCAGAGCTTGCTGTTCTATTTGTTTGTTAATCAAATCTTAAGTGAATTAGTAAGAACACTCTCAGTAAAAACAACCTGTAAATTGAACAGATGCAATCTCTCAAGGCTCGTTCTTACATCTCTTTGTAATACACTATCAGTTCAAACACTCTGTAAAGTAAACAGATGTAACCCCTCAAGGCATGGGCCAGGAGAAGATCAAGGAACAGACACCTGAGGAAGATTGCTACCTTCATCCCAATGATCACCAGGAGAAAAAAAGAGGACCCCTTAGCAAAGAGGACGCGTGCGCAGAGTACTCCTCAGAAAGACACCTCAGCAGGAAATTGGACTGTATAAAGATAACCGCGGGCTAAGTAGAATTTGCGAGCTGTTGGTGGAGTGCAGACTCCCTGGTCACCCAGCGATGTTTGCTCATTTGCCGCTTGCTTAATAAACTTAGAATTCTCACAACTTAAATTCATTAAGTGGTTTTATTGCCGCAAATTTATAACATTATCACCTTAGCCCACCAGTGCTAAGCCCTTGCGTGCAAAAGTGGTTAGTTAGATGCAGCAGTCACACGTTTTTTTGTCAATTCATACTTATGTTAATGTGCTTATGTCAAGTAAGGCCTGTATTTCACCTTGCATGTTGTAGGTTAGGATTCTTCCTTTTTTTCTCCTTTCTCTCAGGGAATTTTGTCCAGTTGTCCAAGAGATGATAACAACCNCTTAAGTGAATTAGTAAGAACACTCTCAGTAAAAACAACCTGTAAATTGAACAGATGCAATCTCTCAAGGCTCGTTCTTACNTGGCTACTTTCTTAGCTGGGGGGTTTCTCTTGGGAAGGGCAGAGATATCCAGACATTTTGCCTGGGGGGTGAGGGGCTGGGCTCAGTGCTCTCACTCTCTCGGCATGGAAGTGGAGACAGGTGGCGTTTGGTGCCAGACCATTGCTGCCCAGAGGATTTGCTACCACTGTGGAGCTTTTGTTCTCCCACTGCTTNGTGCGCAGAGTACTCCACAGAAAGACGCGTCAGCAGGAAATTGGACTGTATAAAGATAACCGCGGGCTAAGTAGAATTTGCGAGCTGTTGGTGGAGTGCAGACTCCCTGGTCACCCAGCGATGTTTGCTCATTTGCCGCTTGCTTAATAAACTTAGAATTCTCACAACTTAAATTCATTAAGTGGTTTTATTGCCGCAAATTTATAACATTATCACCTTAGCCCACCAGTGCTAAGCCCTTGCGTGCAAAAGTGGTTAGTTAGATGCAGCAGGCACACGTTTTTTTGTCAATTCATACTTATGTTAATGTGCTTATGTCAAGTAAGGCCTGTATTTCACCTTGCATGTTGTAGGTTAGGATTCTTCCTTTTTTTCTCCTTTCTCTCAGGGAATTTTGTCCAGTTGTCCAAGAGATGATAACAACCGGTACTTAAGAGAACAAAAGATGTGGCTGGGAGGAGGAGGAGGGAGAAGGGTGCAGATGGCTACTTTCTTAGCTGGGGGGTTTCTCTTGGGAAGGGCAGAGATATCCAGACATTTTGCCTGGGGGGTGAGGGGCTGGGCTCAGTGCTCTCACTCTCTCGGCATGGAAGTGGAGACAGGTGGCGTTTGGTGCCAGACCATTGCTGCCCAGAGGATTTGCTACCACTGTGGAGCTTTTGTTCTCCCACTGCTTCTCCTACCATGAGTGAGCCTTTGCTCTTAAGAGCACCTTCTGAGCTGGGACCTTATTAACACCTGACTTCACTGGAAAAGGACCCTCACCATCTACTCAGGTGACCCAGGGGAAAACCCAGGACCCTGTGCCCTTCTGAGGGAGCCTCTCCCAGCTGTTTGTGGGAGCCTGGCTGCTGCTGCCCAGCCCCACTGTCTTCTGCTGCTGCTTCAGGTTTTTCACTACACTTTAATCCGATACCCCGTGTCTGCCCAACCCCCCCACAGTTCCTGCTATGTCTGCTACATCAGAGTCTTTGCTACATTTTGTTTGCCACCCTGAGGTCTGCTTGCCTCTGCCATTCTGGCCACTGCTCCGAGGTTCCTGCTACAGTCCATTGTGCCATTTGGGATCAGCTGCCCCTGTGGGTTTGTAAGGAAAGCCCCTTTTCTATCTCTCCCACCATCTTGCCTGCCATTAACCGTGTGGAGAGGAGTGCCCCCTGCAGTCACAGAGAAATCATCGCAGCTGCCCTGTCTGGTTGGGAGCCAGCAGCACCCCTGCTGGCTGTGACCATAACTACACCAAAGGGGAAAGTGCTTGACAGCTGAGAGAAGACTGTTATTTGATTTCTGGTTTTGTTTGTTTGCTTTGTTATACATATATATACACACTAGTAAAAAACTGATATTCCTTTCCCTATATCTTTTCCTGAAAGCCCTGTAATTCTGAAGTTATAATAATTTGGAGGGAAGGGGGTCACATTTTCCATTCCAAAGGAGGTTCCCACCTTCCTTGGCAGACACCTGTCCTTCAAACCAGGACAGCGTCTAAGCAACATGGGGGAAAAAAATTACCTTCAGAGCCCATGCAGTGATGTCCTGCCACAGTCCAGCAGCTCAGATGGGTTTACCCTTGCATTGCCAATTTGTCTTCTTCCATTGCTGCAGCCACCCTCATAGGGCATTAGCCATCATCCAGGAGAATGAGTATAGAGTATAGGCTACTTTTCTTCTTCAGCAATCTCTAGGGCTAGTTGAATTGCTTTCACTTCTGCAAATTGACTTTACTCTTTCTCAAATTTTTATAAATAAGCATACTCTTGTTGCAATCATATCTAAAAGATATGTGGATCAGCATGTGCATTTATCACTAACATGTATCCAAAAGAACTGGAGTCAGAAAGTTGGTTTGATTCTACTACAAGCATACATCAGATCTGACTCTTTTTATTAAATGTACAGTATAAGTGCTGTGTTTTTTACTATATAACATATTCTTTTGAGCATTTTTTAAATCTCTACAATGAGAACATATTAAACTTTGGGAAAGTGAAGAAGTCTAGGCACCTCAAGTGGGATGAGAGTTGAAATATGTGCATTTTAGTTCTAGAACTCCTGTTAAAATATCCTGAGATGCCATGAATACACAAAAATGCCAAAATGCTACTGAATGCAAATGTGTGGTGTGCTTTTTTTTATACAAGCATAAAACATACCCTGTCCTGAAAATGTCAATATTTGTGGCCCATCTTGACTAACTGCAGAATTTAGGTCACTCTTTAAAGACTTGAAACTAATGAACTGGTCAAAACAGAAAATATAAAAAAACCCTTGTGGTGTACCACAAAGTGCTTCCATCTGTCTACCCACACACCCCTTCCTCACATAATTTACAAAAAACTTAGTGCAATAATCAATATATGATAATCTGGATGTTTAATTTAGAGCCTAAAAATCTCAAATCTGCTTTTCCCAAGTCCCGTAACAGCCATCAAACCTATCTGTATGTCCATTGGAGAATGGAATTCTCTGGATGGGGCCAGATAGTAAAGACACTCAGCATGAAAGTTGAGACCAGAGCATCTGATCCACAATTAGAAATTAGAGATGTTTGGAAACAAAATGAATGATGGAAATGTCTATAGCAAGAAAGAGCTGCAGGGAATAGAACCTTAGCAACACCAAGAGCAATTTAATTTTTATCAGGCAGAGACATCGAGATAGCCATTACACTGATTCAAAGAACAAAAGTGTGATTTATCTTCCAGAAGCAAGGATATTTCATGTGAATCTGAGGCTAGAAATTATTTTTAAGGGAAGTCCACAGTATGTATGAGGTGTCCTTCATGTCAAGACAGATGATGCTGCTTTATTTGCCAGTGAAATGATTCAAGGGCAATAATGCTGAGCAAATTATCAAGAGAAGGGGGTGGAGAGCATTGCAACAATCTGAGTTGAATTTTTCAAACTGTAGAGAAGATGGCAAAAGATGACAAGACCCTAAAGATCGCTAGGCAAAAGAATAAAAATTCTGTAGACCTATCAGGAATTTAGACTGCACAGTCACTGGCAAAAACATTTTATGTTTTAATCTTGAGTAGGTTAAGATCAACACAAAACCACCCCTCAGCCTGTTAGATTTTCTGTGGGCAATAAACAGGGTTTTTCCATTCTGTTCCTTTAAATTAGGACCACATCATCTTTTCATGGCATGGCTTTATAGGGATTGTCTCCTTTTTCCTAAGAGAATTATCTCTGGAAAACATAAGTCCTTTCTCTGGCTGTTGACTACCTTGGAAATAAACAATTGACTTGAGGCTTTCTCCTTCAGCAGCCTCAGTGACTCATCGTGTGGGACTCCACACAGCAGATTTCTCCCTACCGCAAGGCAGGATCTATCAGTAAATAGTGCATAGCATCTTTCATCTTCTGATAACTCATTGTATGGTGCTGCTTCTTGAGCATGCGTCACCTTCCCAGGCAANAGCATGAGTCACCTTCCCAGGCAATGCTCCAAATCTCTGCCTTCTGTCCAGAACTCCTGGGCCTGTTATCCCAGCATCAAAGCAGCCAGGCAGAAAAACACTCACCTGGCTGGAGGCTATAATCTTTTTGCAAGTCTTGAATTTCTGATGAGGTCAGGGACTGAGTAACTTTGCTTTCCTGTTTGATTTCCCTCAATCCTTTCAATTTCTTTGTTGAAAGACATGCTTCTTGATCGAACTCCTCCTCTCCTACTTTTACTTCTCTTGTTTCTTCTTCCTCCATTATTAATTCATGGTATAGGCCTGTAACTTGCCTTGGCCATTTTTTTCTTTTTCACTACTGGGGCAATTACTATAGTTGCTATGGTTTGAGTCCCTCTCTCAGCTATAGTTGTCCTCAAATGCAGTTTGCGTTCCTGTCTCTATTTGTTTTGATTTAGGGCAAATTTGGGCGAAAACCTCCAAAGGGGTCCCTTTAGAAAACAAACTCAAGCGGCCCCTCCCTTAACTGGTTCAGGAAAAAAATTCCTTGGAGAGAAATGGAAAAAACTGTTTATTTAACAGGCAAAGCACTCGCCAGCACAACAAATGAACAATATTAAACAATGAAACTTTTCACCGCTCCGAAGAGATGACGAATTCAGAAAGTCTCTCTCATGGGGTGCAGCTTGGCTCAGTCTGTGTCAGTCCCTCCAGCACTGGGAAATGCCGTGGCCCAGGCCAGGCCTGGTGGGCCACAGGTGTGAGCTCCCGGTGCTCTTCTGGGATTTTAGTCCAGAGCAGGTTTGAACAGTTCCAAGAAAAAGATAAAAAAACAACAGTTCAGAGAACTTCTCTGGTTCAGCTAGCCAAAAACTAACAAAAAGCAAAGGAGAGCCCTCTCCCGCTGTCCACACTGCAGACAACCCAGGCTTTGTGTGAAAGAAAGCTGAAAACACTTATCTTTGTTTTGAAAACAACTGCCTCAGACATTCCACCACTTCTTCTCTCCCCTTCACTCTCAGACCAGTTTTAAAGGTGCAAAACTTATTTCTGAGCTAAACAGACAAATGGGAACACAATTCAGCATCAACCCAAGACACTGCCTCAATTACAGTCCTCTAAAAGTACTGAACAGTGTCTCAGTAGACAGGCCAGGCCCCAGTATAGGGTGAGAAGCTGCTGGTTTTCATTGGGGTAGGCAAGGCAGCCTTCTATCAGGTGACCCATCAGTTTGCCATGGTTGATTACCTGTTTAGGTATAAATTCCCAGGAAATGGGAGGTGATAACCACCCTAAAAATCTGCCCAAATCCTTTTGCACGCCCTGTAACCAAGGAACTGAATGCCTCAGAGAACATTTAAGTATCTCCTCATCTAAAGTCTGTTTTGTCTTACACCAGATTCCACAAACCCCATAGTGTACCACCAGTATTTGCTGATATTATTAACAGTATTTAACAGCTTACATAAGGATGAACAATGACCATGGGAGCCTGCAATATAAAATGATTCACATCAATCTAGGGCAGAAAGAGGGAGGTGTATTCCACCATCATCTACAGAAGATAGTTACCCCAGCATAAGAAGGCCATCAGTGTAAGGACAAAGCAAAGAGCTGTTAACTTGTTCCCAAAGGCAACAAAATAAAGAGATAAGCAGTGCAACTGACAAACTCCATGTCCCGCACAGGAGCTTGCTACTTGATAACCACTATTTACTATAGCATGCAATAAATATATATATATATATATATAAAAAAACATGTTTTTTTCTCACCACACACATTGGGCACCAACAAGGACTGTAATGGGCTGAACTCAGCTGGATGCCAGATGCCCACCAAGCTGCTCTATCACTCCCCAGTGGGACAGGGGAGAGAAAATAAGATTGAAAACAACTGGGAGGTTTGATATGAATATTGTGATCAAATAATCAATTAAATCATATAATAGGGTTAGCTATAAATAGAAAATTGTGAAGCATAAGGTGTAGAAATATCAGGAGTGCTGTGTCTGGAATGTGTAACCATAGAAACCTCACCAAGAAGTTACTGGGCTTTTATATTTTAGTTAAGAAACTATGGAGACTGTCATGCTCACCTGTTATGCTGCTTGGAAACCCACTACCCTTCCCATCTTGATTTTAATATCAAGGATTCCAATCAGTAGACCTCAGCAGAAATAGCCAATGATTGTTTTAGGATAAGAATATTGATGAAGTTATATAACTATTGAAACCAATCAACATAAAGGTTCAATTTAAGAACGAGCATAGTATGTAAAAGAAATTGTGGAATGATGATTTATCAGAAAAAGTATATAAAAGGGATGGGTTTTGTTTGTTGAGTGGGACACATTTTGGAGGAAGCTATCCCCCATGCCCACAGTGCCCCCAATAAAGATGTGTCTGCTTATTTGCATCAAATTGGTGTTGGATAAGTTTCTTTCGTACCATTTGGTGACAGGTTGAGATAAGGGAGTTTACTAAAGAAAAAAAAAGTCTGCACGGGCATAAGCAAAAGGGAAAAAAAATTAATCTCTACTTACCATTGGCAAGTGATGTTCAGACACTTCCTGGGAACCAGGGCTTCACCACGCATAGCAGTTGCTCCAGGAAGGAAAGCGTTGTAAAATAACAAATACCCCCATTCTTCCTCACTTAGCTTTTATATCTGAGCTGACATCATACGGTATGGAACATCCCTTTGATTAATTTAGGTTAGCTGGCCTGGTTCTGCTGGTTCTGTCCCCTTTCCAGGATCTTTCCCACTCCCGGGGGGGGGAGGGGGGGGGGGATGTCAGAGAGATGGGGCTGATGCTGTGCTAATGTGCTAATGCTGCTCAGCAGTAGCCAAAACACTAGTGTGTTGCCAACGCATTTCTAGCTACCAATGCAAAGCAGAGCACTGTGAGGGTGCTATGAGATAATGAACTCCAGCTCAGCCAGACCCAATACAGATAGTTAAGCAAGGACATGAAGCAAGCACATATCTGGACCCTACCTCCTCTTTGAATTTCTATCAGCTGAGATACTGCTGGAAGCAGGAGTGGTAGCTAAATCTCTTTTCTCTCTTTCTTCTTGTTTTAATTCCCTCTTCTCAGTTTTGAGTAACTCAAAATTGGATGGACTTGGAGTTTGCTAAGTCAAATGGGCTAAGTTAATGCTTTGTGAAATGCTTTATGTTGATGGGATGCTGCTTTAAACTTCTGTCAACATTCTCTGATTTTCCCAAATTCTTAGTAAAGTGTTTGCTGTTTTGACCACTTGAGAACATCTTGTTGGTAATTCTGCTGTGTCTAACTCAGGGTACATAAAAAAGTAAAGCCTTTTAAGTGTCTCATTGAGTGGGTTTTGGGGCCTTGCATTTTATTGCCACAGCAAGCAGGGTACTCTTGAGGTGACAAGGAAATATTTAATACAGAGAAAACTGCTAGTGGCAGAATAAAGGAGAAACTGAATTTTGGTCGAAAACAATATTTTCTGGCAGAAAGGTTATGGAAACCAGTGTAATCGAAACTGCAGGAAAAACAAAGACTCTCCAACAACATTTTTAGTGTTAGAGAATCAAGGCATTACTTTGTTCAGGCCAGGATGCGCAACAGAAATCATTTAATCCACACATTGTCCGGGTTGTGCAGAGAAAATCCTTCCATCACATGTGACTTTTACTAGATTTGTCACATACTTTATACAGTCAAAACCCATAGAAATTAATTGGTTCAATGTTCATTGGTCCCAAGTTACACAGTTCTTAGTATTTGGTTTCCTATCGGTTACATATTTCTTCACCTCCAATGCTAATTTGGTCCTCATTCCTTGGTTGTCTTATCAGACTAGGTATCTCTGACCATGCCAGGGGTGATATTCAGAGTTGCTGGCCTTTAATGGTCGTTATTTTTTGTGTCTCTTCTATGCTACTCCCTGTCTGTTGAGATGTTAAGCTCATCATGCCTTGAGTGATGAAACAGTACCCTGAAAAGAAACTTGAAATTCCTTTCCCCGGGGACAAAGGCAAACAAAATCCCTGACTAAAGTTATATAAAAAATTTTAAACTTAGTATCTTTTCCAACACCAGGGTAAAAATTGACCTGGACTTTCCTCCACTGATAGAGCTGCTAAAAACTTAGAAAACTTGTCTGGCCCTAAACAGAGATGTGGGCTGAGGAAATCTGGCACAATCCGCAGTTAGTTGCAGAGAAAATCAGATCTTTGAGTAAAGAAATTGAAAAAATCTCTAATAAGGAAAATGGTTTGGTAACCATAGGGTGGAAGCTGGGCTCATAGCTGCACAGAGAGAAGTATGTTGCTGAGCAGTAACAGAGAGCTAATTGAGTTGCAAATTGCTTTGGTGGCTGAAACAACAGGTAAACTCAGGGTGGATCCAGAATTTTATGTGAAGTTATCCCAAAACCTGAAAAAACAGTTAAACAAGCTTGTCCAGAGCCAAAGATATTCCAATTTGCAAATTAACACTGATGTATGAGGTGTGGAGAATGAACCAGGGTTTTCCAGCCTCAAGGAGGCGAACTTCCATGAGCATGTCAACCCCCTCAGCCCTTGTGAGGAGTTTGATGTAGCACAGCCAAACCCCCTTCATCACCCTAAACTCTGCCCACCTGTAAAAAATTAGAAAGCAGATAGGAAGGTGAGACTCCCTGAGCATGATGTCACCTTCCTCCACTCTTTGGAGGAGAACTCAGTAAAGCCAGTCCCCTCTTCCCTCCCCCACCCCAAGCTCTGCCCACTTGTAAAGATGAAATTCTTTACCAGGAGGCAGAGCCCATGGTAATGATAGCTCACTCTGCAAGAGAATTGGTTATGTACCAAGAAAAAAGTAGCAATAATCCCAAAGAAAACAAAATAGAGAATGTTTTGAAAATTTCACTAATGAGGGGGGATGAAACAAAGCTTTCTGAGGAGAAAGCACATGGCAAAGAGTCCTGGTGTCTTGCCTGGGGAACAAACTTTTGTGTAAAAAGTTTAGACCTGTTGGAGGAGGGAGAATCCAGCCCTCTCTCCACTCCAAAATTTGCTAAAAGCACCGAGAGAGTGTGGGAGGCAACTGGCTTCCAACCAATGCATGAGAAACAGCTGGTGTCCTGTCAGCCTTCTCCCATGTTGTTGTTGTTTATTGAAAAATTTAAGGATCGAGACCAGGAAAATAAATTCTCAACTTTGCCCCCAAAAAATGAGCTGGGGGAGGGTGGTGAATTCAGATATCCTTAAAGGCTCCCTGGAAATAAATGGAAATTAATTTTCCCTGGATTGGCAATGAAGGTTTGCAAAACGCTCCTACACTGCCACCTTTTGGTGGTAGTGAATATAGAGCCTTGTCTGCCACTAGAGGCAAGGAAGTGAAGTCCTTCTGGAATTAAAGGCCACAGATGCCTCTGAGCAGAAAACACAAAATACCAGCAGATGGACAGTTCTTTCCTTTTAAGACTGGTCCAAGCAGGACTGAATTTTCTTTTTTCTCTCCTCTTTCAGATATTCCAAGAGGTGTTCCATGAGAGGGTGAAGTGGCAACAGGACTGAAGAGTTGCTGTTCTTTGCTGCATCGATTTTTTACGTGTTCTTGTCTTGATAGTTTTGAGATATTTATGTTTGTACGTGTTTTATATGTTTGTTGCAAGCAATGTTTTACATGTTTGCATTTTCTCTCAGGTTGCTACAGTGTGTGGAAAAGATTTCTCCCTCAATTTTGTTTTGGGAGCTCACATAGGATTTCATATAATTATGGAATCAAATTTGTGTACCTCTTCCTCAGGGAAAAGTATAAAATTACTATATCAAGGGAAGCACACATAGTAGAGGTAAGCAAGCTGTAAAGCCCAATTATACAGAAGAAGATGTCAAACTGTTGGTGGCCCCTGGAAGGAGGGAGAAAATGGGCTGGCAGAAGAGCTGAAGTGGCAGCTGGAAAGTTCTCTCAAGCTGTGGATTAAGAAGGCATAAGTTGTTAAGCTCGCAAAGGAGAAGAAAAATTTCATATTTGAGAACCAATGAAGAGTTTGGTAAAGTAGGAAAGGCATTTGGTCTGAACCTAGGACCCTGAGTGAAACAATATGCTGAGGAGTTTGGAATTACTTGAGTTTTGGCATATCTTTGACCCCCTACCCCTTAGGCAATCTAGACTATCATGTAGTAGAATTTTTACTGAATGTAATCATCCCATGGTGCCCACTGCCTTTTTCCTCTGTCCCTGGGTATGGGTCTCAGTAATGCCTCTGAAACCTGGATGGTGGGAGTAAGCGTGGTCATCTGCAACATGTATATTTTTTTGGGTTATGACGATACCTGAACCTCTAAGGTTATGGACTCCAAAAGGAAAGGAAGCCTAACTATTGAAAACTGGCCTATCCTTAAAGCTTATATTTTTTGACAAGGAGTGCACATAGTGGTTTGACCTTGGCTAGATGCCAGGTACCCACCAANTAGTGGTTTGCCCTTGGCTAGATGCCAGGTACCCCCCAAGCCATTCTATCACTCCCCAGCAAGAGGGGAGAGAAAAATTAGATGGATAAGAGCTAGTAGGTTGAGATAGGGAAGTTTACTAAATCAAGAAAAAAAGCACAAAAGTTTGTGTGCACATAAGCAAACAGAAAAAAATTTAATCTCTACTTCCCAGCAGTGAGCAATGTTCAGACACTTCCCAGGAAGCAAGGCTTCAGCACACCTAGTGGTTGATACAGAAAGGCAAAATTGTAGAATAACGAATGCCTACTGTTCTTCCTCCCTCACTTAGCTTTTATATCTGAGCTGACATCATATGGTAGAATATCCCTTTGGTTACTTTAGGTCAGCTGGCCTAGTTGTGACCCCTTTCTAGGATATTGCCCACTCCCAGACCCTT
>VXBS01003655.1:251604-338803 GCA_013400255.1 Sitta europaea | reverse complement strand
GGCAGCGGGCTCACCTGCGCGGCTCGGCGGCTCCAGGTAGGGCAGCGCGATGGGCGGCTGGGCTCTGCCCGTGCCGCCACCCTGCAGGGTCCGGCACGGCTCTCCGGACAGCCCCGGGCAGCGGGCACCAGCGCTGTGTGTGCCGAGAGGGCAGCTGGGTTTGTCACAGGGGGAGAAGAACGCCCGCGGTTAGCGCGGCCAGCCAGAAGGCAAATGATGATTGCTTCGGAAATGTCCCCTGCGTTTGGCTTTCGGGAGGTCTAGGAGTAGGAATGATTCATTAGGATGGAGCCGTGCATGTGAAAGGGAAAGCTAACTAGGAGGGGTTTTGCGGGATTTATTGCCTGGGGATGCTGTTGTACCTGAAATATTCCTCAGCTGCTTATTTTCTCTTTACCAATTGTCACTGCAGCCCATTTTTTGGGATGAATTTCATAGATAGCAGTAAATGGCTGATATTGCGAGGAAATGTTTGGAAAGAAAATAAGCCGCTTACTAATGAACTTTAAATGATAATAACGCTTATGTTTCATGTAGATTTCTGGGTTGAAAATGTACATATTTTCTTTTTAAACTTGATCTTTTAAAAAATCCATTCAGCACCAGCTTTTGCCTTGTCAGAATTTCACATGCATTTCATTCTTCTCTTGCTTTTCGACTTTTTAATAGCTGTGAATTTTATTTAACTTGGGTTTAGGCATCAATAAGAACAATATTCAGGTATGTATTTTGGAGGTTAGAGCATTTCAGAACTAACTAAAAATGTTAAATGAGTAAAATTACATGAAATATTTTAGTAAAACAGAATGCACCACTATTCCTGCTTGTTATTTGGAAGCAGGGATAGAGGAAAATAGATTACAATATTGATTTTGATAATAAGCAGCAACATTTTCCAAGTTTTTGTGCTTAATGTGGTCTAATTTTGCTTATCCTTGTTTTTTGCATGGATTCACAGTGAATTTTTAGCTGGAATTCAAATGGTACTGAATGTCTGGATAGGGCGATATATTTGGATTTGCAAACGCTTCTATGAATTTTATCACTTCTCTGGAAGGAATTAGCTGAAAAGGGATTCTTAAAAAGACTTTCTCTTTTTTTTTTTAAGGGTTCAAGTTGGATGTGAAATATTGGCAGCCAATCTGCCATTCATCAATTTACCTGAGCTTTTTTCATCCCCTCCAGAGAGACAATTCATACTTTTAAAAACCTTTCTGTGTGGGCAAGTCTGTGAAACTGAATTCTGCCTGAAAATACCCTGAGTTGGTAAAGCATGGTTATGTAACCAGTATTGCATAATAATGCATTTAATGATATTCTAATAGGAGTTTACTTTTATCACTGTTTCTTTGGGAGAAAAGGTTGCAGGGCTGTGACTAATTACCCTCCTTCTTTAAGGTTATCAGCTGTCCTCGTTTTCAAGGACATCCCTTGCTAACAGGGACAACCCTGGACTCTTGGAGGCTTTGTTGAAAATGGGGCAATGTTCTAATTTCAGAACAATCCCATGTCAGGCAGACATCCGAGCAGCTCCAGAGCTCACGTGGCCCCGAGGGCAGCGCACCCAGCCCGAGCAGGACCAGCCCCAGCTCCATGCCTGGCACACACAGATGTGGCAAACAGAGGTGCAACCACCTTGGAAGTAAAAAATAAAACAATAAATCATGTTTTCTGTTCACACACGGGTTGGCTTTCCCCCCTCTGCAATCCCACAGCCATGGGAATGGGTCAGCAAAATCGGGTTCATTGCCCCGTTCTGCTTGGATGGGAAGACCAGGCAGCAAATGCTGGAGCATTGGGAGGAATTTTCACAAGGCTGAAGCTAAATTTAAAGGAGGAACAGCTCGCTGCACTCTCTGTTCTCAGACAGTTGTCAAAAGAGAAAAGTAGGTTTCGGAAGCGTTCGGATTTGTTTGACGACTTTGTTATCTCTGTGCTTGAACTCAGACTATTTTATATGTGCTTTAAAATAAGGAAGTCCTGGGATTATGTAAGGGGTTAGCCAAGTGCAACACAGAGAAAGATGCAGGAGGGGTTGGAGTCTGATTTTAAATATGCACGAGGATGTCTGTGATTGCACGGATCTCCAAAGGTTTCTGCTGTGGAGGAGATCACTGAGAGCTCACTTCTGCCCTTCTGGAATAGGGATGCTTGAAGGGCCTTCCTGGATTTATCTGGGCTTTCCTGTACTTGAGGAAACCTTATGGAATGGTGTCTTTTATTGGAATGAAAGCTTCCTAATATTTTTAGCATAGAGGCCTTAATAAACTTCAGGGCTTTAACAGGAAGTTGTTAAAAAATAAACTCCTTCACTTTTCTCCAAATTTCAGGGGGTGAAGGCTCCATAGCCTCCATGGCATCTGGGATTTGTGCATGCTGGGCTCCAGGGCAGTTGTCCTGGAGATGGAGAAGACCCAGTGGGGTATTTAAATCCCCAGTGCTCCCATGTGGCTGTAACCCAATGTGTGAGCTCAGTAGGAAAGTGCATGCATTTTTCATGTATGATGCTGTGCCAGGACACATGGGAGGCTTTCCTTCCTGGGGTTTGGACCTTTAAATGTATCACAAATACACACACACACACTCTGCTTGTCTTTGTGTTAGAGTGACAACTGGTTTTGTAAATAAACGATTCCAGTTACTGCGGCTGTATTTTGTAACAATATCCATACTTGGTGTCAATTTATCAAGAGCTGAATGAGCTTAAAAGAATGTAGTTTTTTATTTACAGCAGCTGACTCTTACCTGGGTAAGTGACAGGTCTAGTGTCCCATTACTTCCCCTTCTGTCATTTTGCAGGGTAGAATTTCATGCATCTGCCAGCTCAGTTTCTCTTTTGCTGGAAAGATTTCATGTACTCCCACTTCTCATAATTAGAATATCAGTGCCAAATTTTCTCAAGGTTAAGAAAACTGCTGGAGCCATAAAATAGAACATGAAGGAGCTGTAATTGCTTGGGTTTTTAAGTGAGGATGTGAATCTCCCAAAGAACCACCACAGTTTTTGTGGGGATCAAGGGAAGTGTCACTTCTTAGCAGTTGCTGTTTGCTGAGGGCCCAGGTTTCAGCTGAAGGAATGACTTTGCTCAAGTGTTGGACCTGATGCATGCCAGGAAAAGCATCTGTGCAACAATTTGTAAGCTATTTAACACCGTAAAAATCAACTGAAAATTGCTTGCTTTTCCTTTAGTAATTAAATAGGGATCTCTTCAGTGGTAATGCATCCTGTGGACTGAGTCCTACAGCTCTCCTTGCTGCTAGTGGGATTTGTGAGTGTTGCAAAATTAGCATTCAACTAACAGAAAACGTACTTCACAGCACCTTAGAAAGCTGTTCAGCCTTGAGCTCTGAAACTTGGGGTGACTTTCAGTTGCCCAACTCCAGTTTTAATTGGCTTTGCCTTTAGAAGAGCACAGCTCTGGGCTCCCCTGCCCTCATTTGGTGTGCCCACCCAGGCTGTGTTTGGCCAGCAGGGTGTCAGTGCTGGACAGCACAGCCAGGGTGCTCTGCTCCTGGGGAGTTGGCAATGCAACACATCTGGGAAGCAGAAACCAGGATGTTTGCTTCTGACCCAGAGAAATCTGTGCTGCAGAGCAATGTTGGCAGCTTTCCCTTCACCTGAATCCCAGGGTGAAGGCTTGTGTCCAGCCCACTCCCTCCCTGTCTTCTCCCTCGGGTTGGGGATGTTTGGAAAAGGCTGAAATGCTCCTCTAGCTCTGCAGCCCCTTTCCTGGCTCCTCCTGTCTCCGGTTTCCCTGCTGGCCCTGGCACGGGTGTGACAGCAGTGCCTGCCCTGGGGCCATGGACAGAGTCTCCCCTTCTCCACAAAAACATCTCCCAGGCTGCTGGAGCTGCAGCCCTCCTGCTGCCCGGGAGCTGAGCACGATGCTGGAAACCTTTCAGAGCTAAATTAAAATCCTCTCCCAGGCCAAGAGGTGCCACCACTTGCTACCTGTGCTGCCACCTGCCTCCCTGTGGCTTTCCCTGCTGTCTGCTGATTTGATTTTGGTTAAGCATCACGGCCACAGACTTCGTGCCCAAGTTCTCTCTTTGTTGACACTGTGGCCCCACTGAAACGCTGATGGTTTTAGTCCTTTGTTTTTCCACTGCTGTATGTGATCCCTGCCCAACTCTCAGTGCTCCTTTCCCCCAGCAGAGCCACTCTGGATAAATTTTGGCCTTTAGGAAGTTGGTTGAGTTGTTACTCTCTGAATCTTGCTGATTTGCTTTCATTTCTTGGTATATGCCTTTACCAAAGCCTCATTTTTCAAATTGTGTTTATGAAGCAAAGGCAGAGGAGATTAGTGATCTGCCACTGCCTTACTCTGTTCCTAAATGGTTGTGCTCAGTTTTATGGATTGCATTGTCTTGTATAATGTACAACTTCCAATACAGAAGAATTTAATATTGCTCTAAGTATTTTTGGGAATTATGCAACCTGGTAAAGCAAGCAAACAATTTTTTCCCCTGAAAATGAGAATTAATTCTTTTTAGCAAGGCTATCTTGATAGCACTGTGAATGAAGATTTGTAAATGTATCAAAGTCCTTTGCTGATTTTTCAATTCCTTTGATTCCAAGAGTTTGTGGACTGAAGGAAAACAAGTTTAAAAGCAATCTCTTTTGTGTAGCTAATCCTATATATAAGAAATGTATTTAATCTGTATTTGCAACTTTTGACCTTGAGGTTCAAATGTGTTCAGAAAATTCACTCTAGGATTAGTGTTTTGATTAAATGGATGGCCTTCATTGTATGGAAACTTTTTCACCCCCTCCAGTGCCAGTTATGAAGACTCATTCTTGATTCTGGAAATAAAATTTTGTTCCCAGGGACTTTGGCAAAGTCCACCCCAACTCTTCCTTTGCTCTCAGCAGCTCTGGGTGTGTTGTGAGCTCAGGGAGAGCACTTTGGAATGGCAGGTGCAGCTTAATTGCATTGTCAGAGATACCTGAGCCAAGATGTGGGCATGGAAGTCTTTAATAATTGTCCTCCCCACTCTTTTTAACTTCCTTGCTCTGTTTCAAACTTGTGATATTGCTCCTGGAGAGCTGTGACCAGTCTGCCCAGTACAAAAGAGACCCTGGTGACTGGAGGGAGTCCAGAGAAGGGCCACCAAGGTGGGAGCATGTGGCACACAGGGAGAGGCTCAGGAGTGCCAGCATTCCTGGTCAGGAGAAAAGGTGGTTTTATTCCTTTCTTCACTTACCCAGTGGAGATCATAAAAGAAGGAAAATCCAGACTTGTCTCCTAGGTATGCACAGCAAAAAGGTTTGAGGTAAAAGGTGTAATTTCAGTAAGGGGAATTCTGGTCAAATATAAATAGCTTTCTCACCAGGAGGATGTTCCAACATGGGAACAGTGGCCCAGACAGGGGTGGGAATCTCCATCCTTGGGGATGTTCAAAGCCCAGCTGGGCATGACCCTGAGCAAGCTGTTCCACATTTGAAGCTGGCTCTGAGTTGGGCTAGATGACCTTCAAAGATCCTTTCCAACCTAAATCATCCCATGGTTTTCTTAGGAACACCAGGAAAAAACAACCCCCAAACCAGAGGAGAGCTGTTGGATTTGAAGTTGGGTTTCCCAGTAGATGTGCAGGGATGTCTGAGCCTGTGTTTTTGTGAGGCATGGACAACTTTCAGTCTGATGGGGCCTCTGTGAGTGTTGTGCTGTGGAGTCAGAGTCCTCTGGCAGTCCTGGAGCACTGATTTGCAGTGGCACCTCATGCTCAGCTGTTATTATGGGTTGTTATTTGCCATTCTTTCTAAGGCTTTTATATCTTTCTATGATGGATTTGTGATCTTCTGTTGCTTTAATTGATTCCACCAAGTAGCATTCATACAGGTGAGACCAAAGTGCAGAAACAGGAGGAGTGAAAGCAGCACAGTCTTGTCCTGTGTAAGGAATTCAGAAAACCTTACTGAAATCCTTCCATTTCAGACATTTTTGTGGAGTTGCTTTCAACAGTGATAAATGACCTGCTCCAAATTTCTAGATGACTTTTCCATTTACGGTGTGAAATTATATAAAAGGGTAATAAGGAAAAAATGTTAACTAAATCTTGACTGCTTGAGTCCATGTAGGGAGATTTGACACTTGTTGCTGTGGTGTTATTACAGTTGCTAATTAATGTCTCTTGTTAAAGCACCCTGCGAGTTCTTCCTGCACCATAAAAGAGTAAATAATACATCTGATAATCGTCTTGTTAAAGGCCTATGTCTGAGGGGGAAATGTGAGTAAAGAGGAAAATGAGTTATGATAAAACATGCTCAGTTAATGTAAGGTGTCAATTCTGAAAGGATAACAACGGGTTGGAAACTACTACCCCCTCTCTGGTTAAAAGGAAAATTGCTGGGGGAAGTGTCACCATCATCCTGTGACCTCAGAGATGTCACTTCATCCCTGAGAGGCCTTGGGGGACACGATGGGCAGGGAGGGCAGAGGCAGCTCAGGGAGGGCAGAGGCAGCTCAGGGAGGGCAGAGGCAGATCAGGGAGGGCAGAGGCAGATTAGAGGCAGATTGGGGAGATCAGAGGTCGATCAGGGAAGGCAGAAACAGATCAGGAAGAGCAGATGATCAGGGAGAGCAAAAGCAGATCAGGGAGAGCAGAGGCAGATCAGGGAGGGCAGAAGATGATCAGGGAAGAACAGAAAATGATCGGGGAGAGCAGAAGCAGATCAGGGAGGGCAGAGGCAGATCAGGAAGAGCAGAAGATGATCAGGGAGGGCAGAAGAGGATCAGGAAGAGCAGAAAAAGATCAGGGAGATCAGAGGCAGATCAGGAAGAGCAGAAAATGATCAGGGAGGGCAGAAGCAGATCAGGGAGAGCAGAGGCAGATTGGGAGATCAGAGGTAGATCAGGGAGAGAGAGGCAGATGAGCCAGCCCAGGTAAGAGTGGCTGCAGTGCACCTTGGTTTTGGGGCAGTAGATCTGACAGTCAGGAGGGCTCTGTCCCCATCTTGGGGTGTGGGGGGGAAAGAATGAAAATAAATCATTGGGCATAAAGGCAGAGCAAGATACTCCTGCAGACAGGGGGTTTCCAACAATTTTAGGATATAATTGTTAAGGGGGATTCTAGCTAGATAAAGGCTGAAATATTTGAACTGCTTTTACAGCATTATTTGTCTTCTCTTCCTGCTAAGTATCTGTGATGCACTGTGTTGGGGTTACTGGTCCTCTATAAAATGTTTTCTAATGAGGCACAGAATCACAGAATCGTTTTGGTTAGAAAAGACCTCTAAGATCAAGTCCAAGCTATTACTGATCACCACCTTATCAACCAGACCATGTCTTTCCTTAAATATCTCCATCACCTCCCTGGGCAGCCCCTTCCAGTATCTAGTCACCATTTCTGTGAAGAAATTCCTCCTGAAGTTCTTCAGTACAGCTCCTTTCCCTGCCATTATGGCTTTTGCAGAGGTACCTTTTGCAGCAGTCCTTCCTTCTGTAAAAGCTGAAAAGTCTAGACCACTGCTGTTCCTACTACACAAGTGCTCTGATTTTGAATTTTGAGCCTTATTTGAATGGTGGTTTTTGTGTTCCTTTTCAATATTTTATTCTGATAGTGGATTTGCTGGTACCTCAGTTGGACTACAGTACTTATGTCTAATGTGTCAGATAATTTGCTACAGAACCTTGTTGACAGGGGAAGTTTTCTTGATAAGAAGTTGATGGGTAATGCAATGTTAAACAAATGATCCCATGTCTGAAGTGTCTTGGAAGGTTAATTCTGGGGGAGAATATTTAATGATTGCTGTCAGGTCCCTCTAAGAGGGAGGCATAGCTCCAAGGCTATAATCCAAAAAGGCTAAATCCAAATTTACTCAATTGCAATAAGAATTTGGGGATAAGACACAGAAGGTTGTGAAGACTAGTAGTACTGAGTGTATTATTTAGGAAGGCACAGGAAATAAAAAGACAGTGTAGATAAGGGGTAGAAGTGGAGTTTGCAATGCCATCAGTGAGGCATTTGGTGCATTAGAGGCAGATCAATAGTGGGGAGCAGCTGGGGCTGAAGCCCTGGGTCTGTGAGTCTGCCTGGGTTTGGTGTGAGCCTGTGGCTCACAGTGCTCCTGCCAGCCCTGGAAGCTTTCCAGAGCCCTCTGCCTGCTGCTGAGCCATGTGTGCCCAGGGTGAACCTGCAGTGGGGCTGCTGCTCTGTCTCCTGCCAGGGAAATCTCCTGCCTGGGCTCCAGAGCTGCTCTGCACACGGGGCTGGGACACAGCCAGAGCCATGGCTGGGGAGCTGCAGCGCTGCTCAAACCCGAAACCTGAATGTAGGGCACGGCAAAGTCATCTGGCTCTGAAGCCTGGGGTAAAAATACATCATCTCAGCCTCTGCTGGAGAAGCAGAGGTCCTTCTCTCTTAAAGGAGAATTTATCAAAATGAACTATATTGGGTTAAATCCATTTTCTTTGAAGTTGATGGTAAAGCTTCAACTGATGTAAATGGGAGTAGAATTAGGCCAACGCTGATCACTTAGGGGAAATCAAAATCTAGGCTAGAGAAAAGGCAAAGATCAGCTCTGCACAGATACAGAAATAGTTCCTGTGTGCTGTGCCACTGGTGGCTCCTGAGTGCTTCAGCTGGAGTTGGAGGGCTCCTTTCTAGGGCAAATGTCACTGAAATCCCTGCATCAATGGGGACAGCAAGTCAGTGGTTCCCAGCTGTGGGATGCTGGCGTGGTGCAGCTCCAGCTGCAGCACAGAACTTCTCCCTGGGGACATTCTGCTCCCAGGCACAGCCAGAGCTGTGGTGTCAGGTCTTGAGGAGCCCTCTGCCACCACCAGAACCTCACTCTGTGTTGCTTCCACGACAGCTTGAGAGTCAGACAAGTCCTTCCAACTTTGGGATCTGTAGTGCTGAGGTACTAAAGAGTTTTAAGTGCAAAGAGTCCTAAAGACTTCATCAAATGGATTTACCAACACCATCACTCCCCTTTTTCCCGTGCCATCTGTGCCAGCAGTGTTGGTCCCTGCAGGAGGATGCCACCTGCAAGCTGCCTGTCTGTTTTCCCCTGTCTGTTTGGAAATAGCAATGCCAGCACAAAGAAATGTGTGGTTTTTAGTCAGTCTGGTGGTGCTGAGGACTCAAGCTCCTTTTCAGCCACTGATTTGCTCCTTTTTTGTGTGTTTGGACAGGGTCTTCCTGCTCTGTTGTGGAAGAGCAGAGAGGCATCTATCCCTGGAGTCAATGGACACAGGCTGTTTACGAGACTCTCTGGATCTGTGTGCTGGGCTGTCACCCTGGTGCACGAAATGTCTTACACAATAGCAACAGAGCTGTGCTCAAAATGTGACTCTGGGGAGAAAACTCTTGTCACAAGGAATGACAAATCCACCAGTGCTCCTTATGCAATTAAAATGGCAACTTTTCTCCTCGTGATTCATGTTCCTTCCTCTCGAGCTGGTGAGCTGTTCCCGAAAGGAAACGCTCCCATCCCTTGGTCCCCTGGCTCCTGTGCATCCCTGATTTGGTGTTTTTACACTGATGTAACCCTGGGGAGGGTTTAATCGTTAGAGAATCAGTGCTTTGCCATTCCAGCACAGCTCCCTGGCTGCTCCAAGCTGCAGCCTCAATTATATTAATCTGACTGTTGCCTGTTTAAGCATCGTCCTACATCTTGACTGGCAGTGGGGTAAACAGATTCAGCAAATAAACTGTGCTTCCTGTGTGCTCGCCAGTGGCAGCTCAGGTCAAGCAGAGCAGCAGCTGAGCAGGAGCAAACACACACACAGAGCTTTGCCTGTGTCACTGCCTCCTGTCTGGGATGGAAATGCACACACAAGAATGGTGCTGTGATGCCTCAGGATTGTACTGTTGTATTTCTCCTGTATTTGTGTCCTGCAGCCCCTCAGTGCCTCACCCCAAACTCCACACTCAGTGCCAGCTGCTGCTCCCCCAGCCGGCTCAGACACAACAATTCCTCTGCAGCCCTGGCAATCAAGGAGCCCTCAGTGCCTCAGGGCCAGGGATGGGCACAGCAGTGACCTGGGGGAGCACCCTGGGGGAAATGACTGCATTCCCTGCAGCTGGAACTGCAGCACTGACCCCCAGGGTGCAAATGGACCAAAGTGATCAGAGTGGGAAGACCTGTGAGCTGTGGTCCATTTTGTGTGTAGCCCAAAATGTACCTGAAGGCCCTTTGATAAATATAACTGCTTTTTATTCTCTTAGTTTTGTCTGGCCTCAGTTTCTAGGCATCATCCTCTCCAAATGAGATGCTCTTAGCAGTCTCAGGGTGACTCTCAGGGCACCTGCAGCTTCCAGAGAGAGTTAAAGAGGTTTAGATGACAACTGTGAATTTTTCCTATTTGTCTGTTTTCCTCGAGGTCACTGCAGTTGCTGTTGCAGGGATGGGAAGGGTCTGTTCCACTCTATTTCCACAAATAATTTTCAACAGTGGGAATGTAAGACCTTTTTAAAATGGCTGTGCTAGAACTTGGGAAGTTTTGCTCTTGCAAGAAGTGACAAAACGCAAGCTAAACATAAGGTTATTAAGGAACCCATCTGAGGAAGTGTTTTCTGTTCATTTTCAAAGAAGGCAAAACAATAATTACAGGAACATATGTGAACAAAAGTTGTCTTGATTTAAAATGCTAAAAAACCTGCATTGATTTACATGGGGAGCACCAGATTGAGACAGGCTGAAGCAAGAGATGGGATCTTGTTTTTTAATCCCCAACCTGATGGAGCTGCTCACTGCCATCAGGAGTGGGCTGGATCTGCATTTTGTGAGAGCATGTGGGTTAGGTGCATGCAAATCAGAGACGTGGGCTCTGCTTTGATCAGTTTTGCTTAATTTTCTGAGCTAAGCTTGTATTTTTATTTTTCGGGGGTTGTAGTTAAACATGCAAAGAATTGACAATTCCCTTTTATTCTGGAGATTGTTGGGGGGTGCTCTCTCTGTAAGATTTCTGATTTAAAAAAAAACCAGATTGGGAGATTGCTTAAAGTTATTAGAAGATGGTAATTTCAGTTCTCTGGTGTTTGAATTACTTCAGATGGGTCCACAAATCATAACAAAGAAAACCAAAGCTGTTGCAGGAGGTGTGAGTTTGCTTCTCTAGGAAATATGTAGGAATTGATGGGTGTGAAAACCTTGGAAACAACTGGATTTGTCTTCTGTTTACTGTCACATTTCAGGTGTTATGTCAATCCAGAGGGTTTGATTTGAATGGATTAATCATGTTTAAAACCTGTTTTAAAACTTGGTACACCTTGAACACACCAAGCCACAGATATGACCAATAATATCACAGGTTAATAATATTATGGTTAGTAACTTTGGCTGCTTTAGGCATGTTCAGCAGTAGCAAGATCTTTGGAGAATTTGGTAATTCCTCGTTACCACTTCTGCCTGTAGAGGGAGAGATTTAATTTTATTGGTTCATTGGTTGTTTCCACACCTCTAATGCTAGAATACATTTCTTTGGGAATCCTTAATTGTAAAATATCTGTGGGACTGGTGTCAGAGGGAATGATGTGGCTTCCAGCACATCTAGGGTGATCATTGGTGATGGGTGAAACAAAGAATTCAAATTATCAAAACCATTTGGGTTTAGGAGTGGGATTCAAATCAGTAACCAACTGAAATTTTTGTAGGTGTTCTTGTGTTGTCCCTGAAAAGGTTTTGAGCCCAACAAATCAATAAAGAAATGTCTCCTGGTACATAAATGGGAGCAGTCAGCTTATCTTGGTGCTTTGGGGGGTATTTCTCCCAAGCATGTCAAGATGCCTCCTCCAGAAATTCCCTTTTAGGCATTTATTGATACTCTGATAGCAAAAGAACACAGAATAGGATTTAATTTTCAAATAATCACCTTATAGTCAAAAGCCAGAACATTCTGTGTTGGACCACTTTTTGAGAGGTAAAAGCAACAGATAGCAATTTCTTTTTCAGAAACTTTAGGTTAGAAAAGGGTGAAAAACCATGCTAAAATATGCTATGATCTCAGTATCCCTGGAGTAGCTCTTCTTACAAGAACACTTGTTGCTTCTACTCTTTTAATTTTCAGATCTGCCTTGAATTTGAAGTCACAGGTGTCATTCCTGGTGAATGCATAATTAACAGCACTTAAACTAATTTAAACAGAATGTTCCAACCTCAGGTTGTTAATGGTGCCTGTTGGCTGAGGTGTTTGGGTGGAAGTCATCACACACTCACTCCATTCCCCCCTTCCAAACCCAGGCCTGGTCTCTTGAAAAGTAGTTGAGAAGTTTGCTGAGGGTTTGAGAATTTGGAGTGTTTCCAGTGCCTGTAGTCTCCTGACATGGAAAAAAATCTGTGGGAATGTGGGAAATTTGGGTTCATTCCCCTATTGGTTTTGTTTAGAGAACAATTTGAGAAGTGAGCAGAAATCTCAGCTGTCTAGACAATATTCTAATAATTAATCTACAGAATTATTTTCACGGTTTCTTTTTGCTGACCGTTAATTTTGTTGTGGTGGTGGTTTTGAGTGGTTTCTTACTTTACCTTCCCAAATAAACTCATTATTAATCTTGCAGGATGTATACAGGGTTGACAAATGGTCTATTGAAGCTTAATTGCAGTATGGTTACCCAGTACTCAGAATACCTAACCATTGAAATATGTGCATGAAGAAATGCAGATTGTCCCCATGCCATCACCATTCTAATGGGACCAATTAATTTCCAATTTTTTACAACACATCTCTCTAAAGAAAAAAAAAAAAAGCAAACCAAGAAACAAGAAGTCACCAAAACCCTTAAAATAAAAATAAAATAAATATTTTATTTTAATTTTTTAAATTTGTTTGTGCTGATACCAGTTGGCACCTGGTATGTAGTTTGTGAGTAAATAGTGGTTGTGTTCCAAAATGGAAGATTTCGCTGGGAACACTCACTGTCAGCCCCTCACAAAAATACCTTTTCAACTCAATTGTCTCTGCTTATCCCCATCACCGTGCTGAAGAGATGAGGAGGGAGCTGCTCCCAAAACAGATAAGTAATTTGCTGGAAATAGATTTTAGATCAACACATTTGATTACAAGGAGAAATCAAGCTGGGCTCGTGCACTTTGTGCAACACAGGTCTATGTTCTCTGCAAGAGCCATGGTTAAAATCAGCAAACAATCATGCTCTGTAGCAGCTGAGACATCCAGATGGTCCCAGTTTATCCCTCATTAAAACACACTTCAGTGTTCCAATCTTTAGATAAAGATAGGCTTCAATAGCTGTGGCAAGGCCCATATCCTAAAAGAAAGGTCACAAGTGTCGAGGCAGCTCCAGAAAACATCTCCAAGCAGCCCAGAGCCTTGGTCATGTCCCAAGGTCATGGGGTCATCAACTCCAGAATGATTTGGGTACAAAGGGACCTCAAAGCTCATCCCATTGCCCCCCTGCCATGGCAGGGACCCCTCCCACTGTCCCAGGGGCTCCCAGCCCTGCCCAGCCTGGCCTGGGGCACTGCCAGGGATCCAGGGGCAGCCCCAGCTGTGCCAGGGATGCCCACCCTCCCAGGGACAATTCCTTCCTAAAATCCATCAAAATCTACCTGCCTCCAGCTTAAGGCCATTTCCCCTTACCCTGTCCCTCCACCCAGTCCCTCTCCAGCTCTCCTGGAGCCCCTTCAGGCACTGGAAGGGGCTCTGAGTCCCCAGAGAATTCTCTGGGCTTTTCTGCAGCTGCTGAGGCTCTGTGATTCTGAGAGCCTTGATCTGACTTGTGCCATCCCTTGCAAGAGCAAGCAACCCTGCAGCAGGATGCTGAAAGGCAGTGTGCAGCACTTTGCATTAATTTTGTTCCTGCAGGCACAGAGAGGGCTTAGGAATAATTTTGTACCTTCCCTCGTGCCCTTGCTGGGAGGGGCAGCTGAGAAGAGCAGCTGGAAGCATCTGATCCCTTTGTCAGATGGTCACAGAGGGCCAGGAGACTCATCTCCAGCTTCTCGTCCTTCCTCGTTTGCTGGGCAATTAATGAGGACCCCAATTGTGCTGCAATTTGAGTAGCTGCTGAAGGGCTTTGCTGGACAGGAGTCTGTGCATCCTGCAGCTAATTATGTCATTCATTAATCTGTTACCTCTTGATGATGGGCACGAGAGCCACTGAGAAGGATTCAGAAGCTACCTGGCAATTAAAGTATTTATTCCTTGTGTATTGGTAACCCTTCATTTCTGTGCTGCAGCCACGTGAGATCCTTCCAGGGAGTTCTATTAAGGGATTCTTAGAGAAAAGTCCTGCTTCTTCCTTGTTCTCCTGGGTTTTTTTCCCATATATGCAGATAACAAATGTAGCTTAAGAGATGCAGAGTAGGAAGATTAATCTCTCTTCCCCCTTGCAGCTCCTAAAGAAAGTTACAGCTTTATAGCTTCAAAAGAGAACATTTTATTTTTAAGTTGCTATTAATAGCACAGAAAATTAAAAGCTCATCATGGTTAGGATGAGATCCCGATTGAACTTGACAGGGAAGAAGATATTTAATAAAAGTACCAGGCATGGTGATGGCTTTAAAATAAATCTGTGTGTTAATAGCTAAATTATGAGGCGATAATCTGCTGGTCTGCTTAAAAATGTGTTTGTAGGAGGATTTTTGGGATGACCCCATAGCTAATGCATGGTTGTTGGTATGTCCTGTCCTACAGCTTGTATTTTTTGGCTAATTGTATGATTTTAAGGTTGGGCAGCAACATTCTGCATAGCTATGATCGCTTTTTATCCATCAATTGATGTCTACTTGCTGTTTTATCAGCTTATTTTTCTGAGCCACCAGCTAGGATAATGTGCTTGAGGGAAAATTATACCCTACATCAGTGGTTTTGTTACAGCATGTTGTACATTATTGGTAATTTGAATGCACCCAGATAAAAATAGAAAGGTTAAGTAGTTTTCCAAATGTTGCTTCTGTGAAGCAGAAAGAGAGTAATGTCTGTACTCATATACGTTTTTGAGGGAAGAATGGGTTTTTTATTTTATTTTCCCTCTGCTAGAATTGATGCTTACCCTCAAGCTGAATGCTGAGAACACTTAGCTTTGGAAATTTCTCTTCCCAAACTCTTTTTTTTTTGTTGTTTTTTTTTCTCAGTTCTCCCTGTTGGATGTTTAGGTTTGATGATGGTGCCCAGTTCTGTCTGCACATGCCTGTCCCCGAGTGCCAGGTGGCGTGTGCTGGTGCCAGGGACAGGAGCTGGCATCCCACGGTGCCCAGAGCAGCCCCCTGGCCCCTCTCTAATGGCCCTCACCCCCTCACAGGGACCTGGCAAGGCTATTCTGGTGAGATATTTCTGCAGGGCCTGGCTGTGATGTCTCTAAAATTGCTCTTCACCATTTCTGTTCTGTTCGTGAGTCTCCGTGGATGACAATAACCCGGGCAAAAAAGCCTCGGTGTTTGGACTGGGCTGCCTGAGAGCCAGCTCCTTGGGATCCTTTGTGCATGTCCTATTTAAAACCTCTGCAGAACGTCGCTGGGTGTCTTTCAGCTAATGCCCACTGAGATTTAAAACCTCCTTTTTGGCTGCTCTCTTTCTGAGCAGTGACCTTGGCTGACAGTTCCCATTGTACACCCGAGTCCTGCGGGGATGGATTTTTCCCTCTCCTCCTTTCACATGGATTTTCGTGGTGCACACTCACCTCTCCAGCAGCCCTGCTCCTCTTGTCTTACAGGGCACATCTCCTAAACCACTGTGGAGAAAATATGTTTATTTTTGATTTTCTTAGCTATTAAAAAAGCAGTGGGGGCTGTTGGGTTCGATCCTGTGCGAGTGCTGCCCTTTCTCCTCCCCTGACTGAAGGGAATCAGAATCACCTGTGGTTTTCCTGGCAGCTGGGGGAAATCAGCCCCCAGGGGAGCTTGGGATTTCATTCCAGCTGGGGACACACGAGGCGGGTGCTCTTTCTCTTCCACTCTCTGCAAAACCACAAAGCATTTCTGCCCAAATCATCACTTCAATTGCAATTTGTGGCTCTAACTTTCTATTACCTGCAAGCTCGTGGCTGGGGACGTTGGCATGTGGAGCTGGAGTTCAAAGCTGGCCAGGTTTGGATCTCTCTTTAGTACCAAAGATGGGTTGGCTTATAAAGATGGTTGGTTTAAAAGAAAAGTTTATAAAACTATGAAAACAGTAAAAAATATTTAGATGGATTTTTTTAAAGCAAAACATAACAGAATATGCTTGAAGCAAATTTATCTTTTGAAGGGAAAAAGCTTTTTTGTCTTACCATATAAACTATTTTCCATAAGATGGAGCAAAGCTAAAAACTTCTTTTTCTTTACCTCTGATCCTTGAATAATAATGGTCTGAGAGTTCAGTGGCATAAAGGAGATTTGAAGAGATGCCAAGTTTTATAGGGGCTGAACTCTGCTTTGTGTACTGGTGGTGGTAAAAGACAGGTAATTTAATTTTAGAAGTTTATAACCTATTAAAGCTTGATTTTAAATCTGTTGTACTTTTTCCTGCTGCTTTCTAATCCTGGTAAATAGGTGGGATGGGGTAGGAATGCTCTGTAATGTGCAGGCACACAGCAGGGCAGGCTTGGGATTGTGCCCTTACTTAACTAAAATGATCTCCTGCCATCAAATGTGCAGGTGGCAACAAAAATCTCTCCGAGATGGTCCCTGTTAGTTATAATTTTGTCTCTCTATTCTCATTTTAGACAACTGCATCCCATCCCAAGAATAAAATAGCCCAGCCTTATGTAAGAGGGTTTTTAAATTTTTTTTTTCCAGAAAAAGATGCAAAAGTTCTTTTCACTGTTGACAAAAAGAACATGTAGATGCATGTTCAGAAAAGCAGATTATAACACACAGTTTGCTTTTTCAGTCTTTATGGGAATGGTGCAAGAGAAAAATGTGCCTCTTCCCATTCCTCATGTATATATTTCTAATCATCCATTAAATAACTATGTACTGTTTAAAGCTTTTATAACAACCAAATGATTTACTTTTATATTCTTTTTTATTTTTTGGTTGCACTTATTTTGCATAGAACCTCCATTTTCTGGATCCCATTAAAAACTAATGGTGCTGCACTAAAAGCTTTAGTATTACCTTCATGTCTTTGTATCTTTAATTAATATTATAACAAAATGCCTCTGACAGTGAAACCAAGATGGCAGAAGAGAGGTCTGCAAATTTAGACTGGAGTTAGTTTAATTTGTTTAGAGGGTGTGTTTTTTTTTTTTCTTTTTTATTTCTCTTTTCCTTTTTTTTTTTTTTCCCCTGGACCAGCTGCTTCTCATGATCTGTTTGGTGCTCAGGCATTTCACCTGCTGAGCAATCACACACCTGAAAAATAAGAGTAACTCCTGGAAAATCAGATTTTTCTGCCGTCAGTCTTGAAGCCTCTGGTAGATAAAAGACTTTGTATGTGTAACAGTGGAATTATGGCATTTTTGGTTCAACACAACAGTCTGATTCCATTTCTGTGTGGCTGTGCTGGGGTCTCCTGTCCTTTGGCTAAAGGCCTGTTTAATGTGCTTTGATTTTTCTGACTTTTATAGACACCAGTAGTCAGTCCCTGCTAATGGCTGGGGGATTTATGATTTATGGCACAGATACTGACAGAAGGATGGAGAAAACAGCAGAGCAAGGCCAGGGTTTTTTGTTGGTTTGTTTTTTTTTTTTTCTTCTCTCTTAATGGTCTCCCTTGGGTTGTTGTGTAGAAATTTGAGCTTCTTTCTCAGGGGTATGTGTGTCAACATTGATCATGCTCCAATAGCATGGGTGTTAAAATTGGACAGGTGCTTTAACCTCCAGAGCTCCAATCATGACACAACAAAATGAATTTCTCTACAGCTGGCCAGTTATGGATTTCCTCAAGTTTTTATTCTCTCTGTTGTCCCGTAGATCCATATTTGTGGAAAACATGATAGCTGTCAGATTTTTAGTAAAAGCAATCCATCAAAATATATTTCACATTAACGAGGGCACTTCCTCATGCTCCTAAGAAGGCAGGAAAAGGCTTCAATTTATCTCTAGTTTATTTAAAAAGTGATAAAGTCCAGGCCTTCTTCAAATCTTTGAGCTTGCTCTTATGACAAAATCCTGCCCAGGACTGGAAATGGTTCAGCTGCCATTTCCCAACTCTCTCACACCAGTCGTGGGTTGATGCAGCCCTCGAGGTAGAACTGGGAGCACAGAGGGCACTGGCAGAGGAATCAGGAAATGAAACTGCAGTTTATGGATTAAAAGCCTGATAGATGGTTCAGATACAGGTGATTTTTCATTAATCTCAATATTTAGGATTGAAAGTGCCTGTAAAATATCGTTAAAAAATGGGGAAAGGAATGTGAAAAGAGGTCAAGGTGGATGTGACCAATCAGGAGAAATGGCAATTTCTACCAAAGTATCAAATATTTGGGTTAGTCTCAAGGTATGATGATTAGAGAGACCATTTAATATTTTCCTAATGAAATTATTAGTAATGGACTAAAAAATGTAATAATTAGGACCCAAACTCAGTGTCCATTCTTAACAGAGACTGAACAAAAGCCCAAAAATTTTGGGTGGTTTGGAGCAGGACTGACAGCTTTAATCAGTCTCTGCCAAGCCTCAAATCCTATTTGTTGGAAGGAGCTGGAAAATCTATTTCTTTTAAGATGTTCTGGAGAATTTTCTGATAAAATGAGATATAATGAGGTATTTTAGGCACACAGACTCCTGGAACTCCCTGAAATTGTGTGCACCAAGCTGATAATCAGCCAAAGGTCACATGGTAACTCAAATTCTAGATTTAAGAAATCTGGTGGTCTGTAAAACACACAGATAAAGGACAGATGTAGAATGTCTCATCTTTTGAGTGTTTCTGTGCCAATAAAGTTTCAGCGGAGCAAAGTAAAGAAAATATCTGAATTATAGCCTGGTGAGTTTGGATTCTTTTCTTTTATAGGATTTTCCATCCTTGTCCCCTGGGTTGAACCTGTAATGACTGGACAGAACTATAATTTTTTTGGGGAAAAGAAGGGCAGCTCAGCCCAAGGAAGAAATGTGGAATGTTTTTCCCTGGTGATGATGGTGAGGAGCTGCTCTCTAACATCCCTCTGTGATGTGGCATCACTGTAGTACAACTTTTGGGTGTTTTCTGCTGTAAAAAAAGCTTCCCTTGACTCTGGTAATGGTGCAGGAATCTGTGCTGGGATATGTTCCTTACCTGATCACCTACTGCTATTAAAGCATTCAATTTAGATTTTTTTCCTCCCCCATCTGCTTTATTTAATGCCATCTGAGTGTCTGAAGTCTGAATATCCTTAGGGTGTTTTTTTTTTTTGTCAGCTGTGTTTTTGATTAAATTGATAACAGTTTGGAAGCCAACACCTCTTGCAGCACCTGTGCTGTATACAATCAATTCTGCATGAAAACATGAATTTTCTGAAGCATGCAGGGGTGTAGAATGTGTCTTTTCAGTGCCAGGAGTACATCCCCAAAGAGTGGGAATATGTGGTGTGTAGGAAGGCAGTGAATGAAAGAAACCCCAAACCTGCTTTGCAGTGGGGAATTGGAGCCTCAAGAGCATAAATGGCTGATGAAAAATAACCTTTAATTTGAGCACTGGAAGCAAAACAGAATAAATTCATGATAGCACCAGCAGGGCATGAGAGAGAGTTCTGAAAACTGGTGGCTGGGACAGTCTTTACTGGGAGAAATCTCTTTTTCAGGGCAGATCCCACCTCTGCAGGCAGGGAGGGAGGGAGGCTCGTGCAGAGGCTCTGGCATCTGGGGAGGAGGAAGGGTTTTGTCTGCAGGATCTGCTGCAGTCTCCCAGAAGTCACTGATGGAGTAATTTCATTATTTAATGGGCCTGAATTGATTCCTTTAGAGCAGTTTTGCTGCTGTCAGGAGTTCATTTGGCTTTGCTGGAGCCATTTCCACGAGGAGCAGAGGAAAGCAGGCTTGGGATCCAATGCAGACTGAAATCTGTGCACTGGAGCAGGGGCTGGAGGTGCTTGAATTCACAGCCCTCGTTTGAGTTCCCCTCACTGCACTAGAACAACATGGAACAAATTAAAATCAGCCAATTTGTACAAGATCCTGTTTGGTAGAAGTCCTAAGTAAATACACTTATTGTAGAACTGAAATTAATGATATTTTGTGTCTCTTTAATAAAAGTTTCTTTTGTGACAAGGCTTTTGTTGCCTTCAAATATTCAATGGTGTCCTCAGGAGGCATGGAATCCTTTTTATTTCTCCTACCTGATAACAAAACTGGTACTGACTGGAGGCTCAGGTTGATGCTAAAAGACTGAAACAGTTGTTAAGGGATTATAACAGGTAGTTGCCTGGGATTTTTTTGTATTGTTTTCATTTTGTAATACTTTTAAAATAATACTTTAACTCAATTGTCTTAATGTCATCCTATTATCAGGGGAAATACATTTCTGTCTGAAAACAACAACTGAATGAAAATCTCATCTGTGTGTGCTCTTCATGAATGAATTCTCACAGAAGCACAGACTGGTTTGGGGTGGAAATGACCCTAATGACCATTTTATTCCAGCTCCTTCCATGGGCAGGGACCCCTCCCACTGTCCCAGGCTGCTCCAAGCCCCATCCAGCCTGGCCTTGGGCACCTCCAGGGATCCAGGGGCAGCCCCAGCTTCTTTATAGATGGACAGATTAACTTAAGACAACTTGAAATTCAGGAGGAAATGGAGGGATGAAGTCAGGCATATTTTCAGAGAACACTTTAGTGACAAAGTTCAGTTTTTCTGTCTTTATCTGCTTTTGGCTTCCTGGTATTAAACAAAAATTTCACACTTTGTGAGGTGCCAACCGGCTTTTATTCAGATGCTGTTTTTTCTTAGTTCCTTCTGCATCTTGTGCATTCCTGATAATTGAGCTTCAAAGTCAGTGTGGGTTTTGGTTTGTTTTTTTTTAAAGAGAGTGTGAGTTTAGGCATTGTTGGATGCATTTAATCAGCTTTGTTGGCTGCTGGATAGAGAATCCATTCATCATTCTGCTCCATGAAGATTGTGTTCACAAATGGATAGACATTTTGGCTTTGCCATGAAAAGATGCCACAGCTGGGCCACACTTGATTTATTCCACATATCTGGAGGTCTCTGTAGAGCAGGTTATGGTTTTCCTGCTCAACTCTTTTCCCCTTGCAGACATCTGCTGTGAGGTTTTCATCCTCTGCCATCAGTTGTTGCCCTGCTGCTCCCAGCACAGAGTTGAAGGAACTGTAGTCTCAAAACAACTCAGATGATTTTGCTCAGACTCAAGGGAAAATTCCCTAAAATCTGCTTCCAGTCCTGCTCCATTAAGGAATGGTATCAGTGAATACAGATGAATCTGGTTATGCACCTGGTACTGACTAAAAAGTGACACTTCACTGCTTTCCCCCCCTTACCTGGGGGTTCTCTACAGGGCTCAGCTGGACTTTTATCTAAAGTCGAGTCCAAGTGGGGCAGTAATGTTCCCTCTGGGAGGATGGGAACTGCTGATTCCCTGGTTTAATTCCTGTGTGTGCCACCTTCCAGCTGCACGAGGTGTTTGCTGGTTCTCTGTCCTGGCTGAGAGGGGATCACCCTGTCACCTGCAATTCCAGCAGTTCCTCCAGCAAACTGCAAAATCAGAGTTGCCATAATCTCAGGTGACAGTTTAGAGAAAACAATCACGTTAAGGATATATCCTTTTTTTTTTTTTTTTTTTAACTCATTGTGAGTCTGTTATTTGTCCAGACTTTAAGGACTGTGGAATGCAAGCTTGGGGTTCTGCTCTGGTGAAATCTGGTTCAATAGACTGCTGACTTTCCTGCCAGTAGAAGCCCAAATGAAATCAGATGTCAGAATACTTGGGGATGATATCTACATTCTAACACACTGTGAAAATATTTACAAGCTTCCAAGATGAGACTTTTCCTGATTAGGGAAATCAAAGAATAGTTTTCCCAGCAGGCCTGCAGTTAGCTCATCCAAATTGCTTCTGTTTTAATTGGCATGCATTTCCTCTAAGCAGCTAGGAGCTGAAAAATATTTGACTTGGGCTCTACAGGACTGGAAGCATCTTCCCCCAGACACAGCAATGCTGGAAAAAAAAAAAACAACCAGCCAGCTCAAGTTTATATTGCATTTGTACAGCAAAAATCCATCTTTGACAAGATTCCAGACCAAGACACAGTCTGATATTCTCCCTTTTTAATGAGGAAAATAAGGGTGGTGTTTTACTCAGGTGTTCTGTGTGTGAAGTCTTTTGTTACCTGAGTTGCATCTAAATGGGCTGTGATTTTTATCTCGCTTCACAGCAGTCTGTTGTTTTCAAACTGAACTTTGGGGCTTCTTTTACTCAGCTCTGCAGTTTCAGAAGCATTGGGAAGAATAAGGAAACCAAGTAACTTTTGTTAAAAGTGACTGCTTTTGTCTGTGAAATTCTGGAGTTTTTATTCTGAATTTCCTGGAGTTTTTATTTCTCTTTCTTGAACGTGTCTTAGGGACATTTTCCCTATAAATTGTTCTCACAGGGACCAAACCTACCTCGTGGAGGAGGAGGTGGCCCTGTTCTAGGATGGTGTGGAAAGCTGTGCTCTCAGGGTTTGGGGGTGGTGCCTCTTTAGGTTCCAGGAAGCTTTGGGTTATGAATTAAACCCACTGAAGCCCACTGTGGATAGAGCAGTGAAAGCAGCATCCAGAGCACGATATCCAGTTCATTTTATTTATTGGGTCATTAGGATATTAGATAAAAAATCAGATTTTTGATTGAGAAATGTGCCAGTATCACCTCCTTCCATCAGGATTTCTTGGCAGTTCACGTAGAACATGTCTACATCTTGAAAATGCCAATATTGTGAGTTTTTTTGTAAAATGGTCCCTTCCACCCAAAAAACCCGGCAAACAAAAAAAAACACACCAAAAAAAAAAAAACCCCAACAAAACAAACCCTACCTAAAAGACCAGCAAACAAAAACCCCCACCCAAACCCAGTGTAATGATGGGATTTCTTAATGAGACTCTTAATTTCCCCACTCGTGGTAGCTGGAGGTGTTTTGGTGATGCAAAGCCCCACGATGGGAATATTGCCACGTGCCAGCTTTTCTATTCCTCACCGTTCGGTGAAGCAATATTCAATATTCTCCTCTTAGGGGGGCTGAGGTGGTCGTCTGTCTGTCCTGCCAGCCTGGAGAGGGGGCTGGCAGAGGGTCTGGGATGGAGTGGAGCCCGAGTGTCCTGTTCCACGGGATTAGGGCGCTGCTTTAGCAGGGAATAATGTCAGTCCCGCTCTCCCTGCTGCCTTTCTCCATCTGCCTCTCAGGAACGTGAGCTGGTGTCTCCCTGGTGGCGCAGCTTTAGGTGAGTCATGAGCAGCACAGACTGCCGGTGATTCGGTTTCGAAGCTCTGAAGGAAGTGTAAATTTCGTAGTTGTTGTTTATTGGTTAATATTTAATCGGAGGTGAAATTAAAAATTAAGCAGGCAAATGACTCATGCTGAAAAGCAACGGCGCTGTCTTGCTGTGGCTGACAAATGACAATTCTAAGAATAGAAGAAAATAGATTAATTTATAGTGATAGCATAGGGAGCCTAAAGAGATGTTTTGATTGAGGGGAGTGGACACATCCCACAGAAAGATCACGGGGAAGATGTCTTTGATGCTGTGTTTAGTACCCTTTGCATCAGAAATGAAATTGGTAGATGGTTCTCTTCAAAAAATACTCAAATTTGTCTTTTCTTTGTGATGCTATGAGACAGTTTAAGAACAATTTTATTATTTTGGAGAAATGTTTAAAAAGATTTTTTTTTTTTTTAATTAGAGCAATGTTTTTTTCCATCTTCTTTTTTCTTAAAATCATGGCTGTTTGAGATGCCCTGCTTTCCAAACCCTGGACTGCCCTCAGGAACAGGCTGAATTTTAATTTTTTTTTTTTTTTTAACCACTGGAAGTAAAGAGCAGCCTTTATTTCAGCTCTTTGTTATTATTACTGAAGCCTCGGAGTCTTTCTGACAATCAGCTCTCAATCTGCATTTTGCTGTGGCTGACAGCAGGCAGAGCCCGGGATGCTGCTGGGAGGGAGGAGGAGCCCTGGCGATTGGCTGCCTCCTGGGATGGAGCCTGTTTGATTGGGCATCTGTGACATTTCTGGCCTGCAATTTTTTCCCAAATAATGCTGCAGGCTGATGCTATTTCTGTTCAGAATACTGATCCATCGTGTTTACAAACAGACAAAGTAATGGTGTGAGTAAGGCTTTTTCTTCCTGCTGTAGACAGGGGATTACCTGGGGACGGATTGAGGCTGAGCAGTGCCCAGGACACAGACATGGAGAGCTGAGCGTGGTTCACCATCCCCTGCTTGGCACAGAAAGGCCTTTTTTAATTGCTGCTTCTACTTTCTCTTTGTTGTTTCCTGTAAAAACATTTTGTGCTGAAATTCTCATCTTGTGAACGCAAAAAAGCAATATGTGAAATTGAGGGCAGCAGAAGTTCTTAGCATGAGAAGATACATCAGTAAATAGGATGGGTGGATGGAATGTGTAGCAGTTGGCTGGTATTTTAATTTTGGTCTGTAACATCATAGTGAAACTTGAACTTTTCTTTTTTTTTTTTTTTTTTTTTTTTTTTTTTTTTTAAAAAAAATTCNTTTTTTTTTTTGTAATTTTAAAAAAAATATTTTCCTCCACAGAAACCAAAGGACTGTTGAGGTTTGAAGCTGTAAAGGGGAGGGCTGGTAGAGGTCCAGTTTTGTTAATTGAGTAAGGTAACTCCAAATTAGTGCTGACACAGGCTTGATCTTTGTCACTGCAGAGCAATGGCAATGTCCTTAGAGAGTGGAAATAGCAAACCCTACGTGTTATGTCAACTGCAGCTGGGTGGGAGATTAAAATTATTGCGCAAATGTAAAACCGGGACTTGAAACACATCGGGCTTCTCTTGATGTGCTTTATCTGGGCATTTATATATAATTTCCACTGGGGATTGCTGTGCCTAGGAAGTTCAACATGTGCCCTTTGCCTGTGACAGGTTGGTCAGTCGTTAGGCTGCTGGGGTGCCCTTTGAAAGATTTTTTTTTTTATTATGAAAACGCTTTTGAGACCTCTAGATTAGACTGTGCACTCGCACTAACCCGCTTGAGGCAAAAAGGAAACCTTTAATCTCTGTTAAAACTCTGCGTGCCAAATATAATAGCTGGTTTCAGCAGTATTTAAACCAACTTCATTAGAATATGGGAAGGGGAAACAGGTTTTAAAGGCTGGCTTTAGCAAGTAATCAGCTGCCTCCCAGATGGTCCAAATGGGACCTGTTCAACAGTGCACATAAAAAAGAAAATAAAAAAAGGGAAAAAGAACAAAAAAAAGCGAGAGCCCAGCAGCATCCTGTGTGTGCCTGGGCTCAGGGGGAAGGACTCCTCACACAGGAGCAGGTCCAAGCCAGACATCCCACTGCGTTCGTGCTGTGCTCACTCGCACACAAGGCGAGGCTGCAAGATGTAATGTATTTAAATAAATTCTGCAGTTGTGATGGTGGCTCTATAGTTTTCCCCCGAAGTTTCACTGCCCTCGTGCTAAAAACCAGTTTTGCTTTAATCCACCATGAAAACTGGTGGTGTTTAACCCGTTTTTAACCCGGGAGCCTTTGTTCTGCTCAGGGGACAGCCCGGCGTGGCTGTATGGAGCAGAGCACGTACCAGGGGTGCATCCTGCACGCCGGGCTAATGGCTCACTAATTAATATTCATGACTCATCTCATTTAGCGGCTGCTCTTGGGACTCGAGCAGCGCTGCTATTGGTGCTCGAGCCGTGGAGAGCTTTATCTAAGGCAGAGCTGGTGTTCTCCTGGGGTGGATGCTGCCGACCTGCAGCACCTCCAGGACAACCCCGGCGTGGTGTCAGAGCCCATTTGCCATCCCCTCTGTCCAGCGCTGTAACCACCCCTCTCTGCTTGTTCCCAAAGGTGCAGAGGAAGAAATGACCATGTAGATTCCACAGCTTGGGTGCAGCATAATGGGAAATGGTGAATGGAGTGGAGCTGGTCTGCAGCCTTGAGAGCAGCCGTTCTGTGACCTCCAGCCAGTCAGGGACACCCTCCACGCCAGGGGCATCCTCCACGTCGCTCGCCAGACACACGCGGGATTCTTTTTAATTTCTCCGATTGGAATTCAAGATTCCTCTCCTTGAGTTTTTTAAACAGTTTTAAGATTGTCTCGACTACAACGAGTGGAGCAATACAACCAGCCACGATGGGTGACATGACAAATAGCGATTTTTATTCCAAGAACCAAAGAAATGAGGCCAACCATGCAGGAGAGTTTGGGTGCACACTGCAGGAACTGCGCTCCCTCATGGAACTCCGAGGGACAGAAGCAGTAGTAAAAATTAAAGAGACTTATGGGGAAACAGAGGGGCTCTGCAGACATCTGAAGACATCACCAACAGAAGGTAAGCACTTCTCAGTTCATTTGAATTAGGGGACTTTGTGTGAGTGCTCTCCAGACAGTGAAAAAAGAGGTTTTGATTCCAACCTGAACAGAATTCTCATGGTGCTGCTGTTATTCCCAACAATAATCAAACAAGAGTCTTCTAAGAGAGAAGGTAAACCAGCCCAGCTACAGCTAAAGCTGGCATGAGAGTGAGAGGAGTGCTTCTTGTTTTAACAGCTAAATGCATTAATTCTTCCTTAAAATGACACAAAAAATCAGCACACGTTTCAGGCATTGCAAAGAGACTGGAATCTCTGTGCTCCTGGGGGTAAGAGGGGGCAAAATAGTTGTTTCAAAAGAGCTTCTAGGTATTTGGACATCTTGAGAGTATGAAGTGACCTTTTGAGATGCACATTATGTTACTGTGTAGAATATATTTTTAATAAAGATAGGTTACTAATCTTCACTTATTATATTGCCATAGATAATTTTGCTTTAATCCTTAGTCTGTGATTGTACCGATGTTCTTCTTAGTTGCATTTCTCTTGTGTGTAAAATTAAACTCCTTACTTTCTTATGTTTAATAATATCAATCACAACTTTCCAGTATCTATTTTTCTAAGTGTTTTTAGAGACCTCTACATGATCATTTATTAGTCTGGTTTTCAAACCAAATATCTCCTCATAATGCATTGACAATGGTGCAATGTTTCCCTCTCCTCATACAATTTTCTTTCTCTTAAAGTGCAAGTTAAATTCTGTTTCATTCTAAGAATTCTATTTTTGTCACTGTGTTTTCATCTCCAAGGAGTATTAACACGCTGAATTTTAATTAAGTCTTTCAGTATATAATATTTCTGCAGTCTTGTAAAGTAGCCAAGATGTTCATTTTAAGTTCTTTTCTTTCTCAAGAAGATAGAAGTCTTGGCTTCGTTCCATTCTCTTCTTTCTAAAATTAATCATTTAGTTACCTCCAGTATTTAAATGCCTCAAAGTCTGGAATTATTCTAAACATGCCAGTTGTAGTGTGATACCATAAATTACCCCAGCTGAGGGGTCCCAGAGGAGCAGCTGTCAGTGTCTCAGCTGCAAGAATTCCACGTTTGCACAAAGCCAGGGCTGAAGCCTCCGGCTGAGCCGAGTTCACGGCGGTGACTTCAGTCAAGTTTTGCCAACTCGTTCTAGCGGTTACCTGGTCAATGTGAACTTCAAAGGAGATGTTAATTGCGTTGTGTGTTCAATTTATGACATCAGGGAAACTCAACTCCTCATATCAGGACAGAGGGTATGGATGCAGCAGCGTGGCACGCTGACTCCAGCAGTAATCTATATCTGATACTGCAGATAAGGTAACTTTCCTCCAAGCATTACGTGCACTTCATCACTTGTGCATTAGGGAAAAACCTTTCCAGCTTCAAATGGCAATCAGCATAGCCTTGGAATCATGAAGGCTCTGCTGGGTTTTAATTTTCAAGTCGATCACATAATAGGAATTCCCATTCGCACAAAGTTTGCATCTTACTTTTAATTGTTTTGCTTGGAAAAGTTCTCTGCAATATGTCTTGTCAAACTCTGGACATTTTCACTGGAGAGAAAGTATCCATAATGAGGAACTTTAAAGGCTTATGGCAAATATAACCTAATATTTAGTTCAAAGTCCCAAGCCATTGTTCTTCTTGATTCCAAGCTCAGTTAAGGGGATATTCTTGAAGACATGGCTTTTCTTAGAGGAAAGAAACATAATCATTTCTTACATGGAAATGCAATTCTAGCATCAAGCAGACATGATTTGACAATTAATTATTGACATACTTAGTTTTATCTTTTGGTATCTGCTGCAAACTGTGGAGTCCTCATTGAATAGGTTTGTGAAAAACCACAGGTTGCTACAGTGTCTGAAAATCACTTTTCCAACCAGTTATCATTTCTGGTGAAGCACAGTTCACTGAACTTTCTTCGTTTTTCATACTTCGGTGTGTTGTCTCACATGGTTTTATGGGAAATAAGAAATAAGAATTACTGCAGGGCACCTCTTTGAAGAAACCAAATGGCTGAGCAGAAGTCCTGAGTGACTGTGAACCAGTGAAAGGGACCTGACTGTAGAACTTGGTTCTTCCCTGCCTTGTCAGGTCTTCCAGGTTTGATCTCCAATAAAGTCCTTGTAGTTTTGTGGGAAAAGTGCTGAAACAATTACTGGAGCAGAGGAAGAAATGTTTCCTGGCAGCAGGGACATGATAATTTGGTAAAATGGAGCTGAACATGAATTTACTGGGTTATTTAGAAAGTACCAAGTAGTCATGAGCTCAGAGCTGACTCAATTCATTTCCCATGTTAATATTTGATGCTCCACCAATGGATTGTTGGGATCAATCACTCTTAGAAGGGCTTTTTTGGACCTGTTTTAAAGGCCTTGAACTTCTCAAGTTCAGAAGCTATATTTGTAACTCAGGTGTCATTGACACTGCTGTGATGTTAATTTCCCAGTCAACTCCTGTCTCAGTTCAGTGTGGAGCTGGTGAAGTCTGCTGAATGTTCAGTAGAATAATATTTGCATGCTGAATGAATTAATAATATTATTATGGGTTATGAGACTTCAGTCTATCCTTTAAATTTTCTTTGATTGCTCCTTTAGCTATAGATGCAGTGGAAATCCCAGTTCTCACTTATGCCTGAGGGATTTCCTGCCTTAAAGTGATTATATTATAATGAAAAGCTCCCATGTAAGTGCTCATAAAAAGAACCTCCCCAAAATCTATGGAAATGGTTTATACAAAAAACTACACATATGTGTCGACTTGAATTTGCTTTAAAAATATTTATGTTCAGATTAGTTTCACTTTCATTATCCCAGAAATCCCACATATAGGCAGGATGCAGCCCTGTCACTTTGCAAAGCAATGCTGAATGCCCCCTTGGGCAGAGCTGTGCTGACAGTTGTATAATTTTCCATGCAATTGGAGTCTCTGAGGCCCACTGGAGCATCAGTGATACCTTATAAAGGACAGCTGGTAAAATGGGATGAGTTAGTTGGATGAATATCAAATGAGACTGGAATCCACTCTCTCCAATACTTCACTATATTTACCCACAATTTTATATAGTACCCCCCAATTTGCAGCAACTTTTTCATCTGCTTTCCCTTATTAAAATGTTTATTTCTTATAGGAGTATGTCAGTGAATTAACTTCCCTGATTTCTTGCTTAAAATACTTGGATGCTGTAATTTCCAGTGCATGTAAAAAGTGAAGAAATCACTTAATGAATTCCATTAATGCTGGAATACCCTGAGTGGGAAGGGCTCCATAAGGATCACTGATCCTTCCCCTGGCCCTGCACAGACACCCCACCAACCCCACCTGGTGCATCCCTGGGTGTCCAAAGGTTCCTGGGGCTCTGGCAGCCTTGGGTCCATGCCCCACCGTGCTGTAGTGAAGCTTTTTTAATTTTTATATGAAGGAAGAGCCTTTCCATGGAGACAGCTGTGCAGCCACACCCCAGACAAGTGTTCCAGAAGGTGTCCCGTGTGGGTGATGATGTTGCAGCACTACAGGAGTTTTTCTGTTGGTATTTAGTGGATATAGAACTGGTTAGGGTTCTGGAAATGGGATGGTGGAGTGCATTGGGGGAGAACATTTCAGCTTTGTTTTGTGTTTTTTTTTTATCTTCCTGGCTGTAGGTCTTGGGATGCCATGAAAAGGTTTTATGGAAAGACACAGTATCAATTAACTGATAATATCTCTAATATTTCTACTGTAGGAGATGTCTTTTTAATCATCACAACTGCCCTTAGTTGAGCTACCAGAGAAGTTCTCTCTTTTCAAATGCAAGTTTGTTGTGTGGGGGATACAGACCAAGAATCAATTAGGCCAGCCATGGAGGTGTGTTTATTTTTCATTTTTGCAATCTGAAAAGCCTTTCACAATTTTAACGTTGAGGTAAAAGATGAAGAAAGACTGAATGCAATAAAATGAACCAGCTGCTTTTAATACTCATTAGTTTTGGTTCCTCACACTTGCTCCTCTGAAAATCCACCTTTAAGAACTTAATAGTCTGTTTGGGAGCTGCTCTTGCTGGTTCACACTGAATTGCAGTCAGGTGCACCACTGTGTTCAATCAGCTACAGAGATGTGAAGAGTTTGGAAAGGAAATTGGGAAAGGAATGAAAAATGCTTGGTTCAGACAAATAAAAGTTTAAAATAGAAATATAAAATAATTGGTTCTGTGATTGTCAAAGACTGAGCTTTATTTTAATATACGTGGTCAAAATAGACAATGAATGTAAAGAAATTTGTGATAGCACATTTTCCTTGTTAAAAGAATACACTTGATCACGTTTATACCATTAAATATTATCCATAAGTTCAAGACCTTCTTACATTATTTTACATTTAAGGTTAGGACAGATAATATTTGATTGATTTCATAATTTCTTTAAAAGGACCATTGCCAGCTCTCTGAAAATAGATTTTAAGAGTTTCTTTGTGTTGTTGAGCTGAAGTACTTTGGAAACCTTCAAAGCAGCATCTTAGAAGCCCTGTAAGAACAGACCAGCTCATCCTCTCTCTGGATCACCACGCTGCCTAATTCCTCATCCTTATTTGTGGTGTCAAAACCTCTCTTGCAGCTCACCCCCCCCAGGCCAGCAGCCAAGCTCCAAGAAGACATCCAGCCCTTATTTGTGCATGTTCTCCCCACATTTGGGGTTTGGTTTGAACAATGAGCACAGTCATTGTCAGGGCTAAGAGCTCTCAAGGCTTTCTGCTGCCTCCTGTGGGAAAAACCCCACGGGGGAACTTAAAACTCAGGTCTTACCCTGCAGTGCCAAGTGGGGCTGAGCTGGGGAGAGCTTGGCATTTTCCTGCCCCCAAGTGCCCCAACAGGCTCCCAGGGACCTGGGCTTGGCAAAGGGGCTGGCTAGGAAGGAAGGGGTCCTGGATGCAGTTGCAGAACTCCTCGTGTGTGTCCCAGCTGGGTTTGTTCTCCCTGGGGAAGGGAAAACCCCAGGCAGAGGCCATTGCAGTCTCCCAGTATTTGCAGGAGGCCTGTAAGAAAGTTAGGGAGAAATGTTTTAGCAGGACCTGCTGTGAGAGGCAAAGGGGGTTGTAGTTTGAGGTTCCTGGGCCTGAAGTTTCTTAGTTTCTAGACTCAGTTTCTTCATGATGTTTTGGTTCAGGAAGGCCTTATTCTCACAGGCTTGACATAAACATTGCCAGAGTTATTGTAACAAGAGTGAGGTTTTGAAATCCTCTCTGTGGGATGGACTTCTCTCTGTCTTTCTGTTTGGGTCAATGGGATGAAGAGTTCTGGCACTCTTCTGACCTGAGATGGCCTGTTCTAGAAGATACATAAAGGGAGTTAGGTTTTAAATAAAGATTGGAGTCAGATGAAGTTTTCATAAACGAGGTTTGTGTTGTTTGTCACTCACCCACAGCGACAGGGGGTAATGGATTTAAACTGAAGGAGAGGTGATACAGATCAGCTATAAGGAGGGAATTTTGTACAATGAGGGTGGTGAGACACCAGATCAGAGGTGGGGGATGTCCCACCCCTGGGGGCATTTAACACCAGGTTGGATGGGCTCTGAGCACCCTGACCCAGCCAGAGCTGTCCCTGCTCTCTGCAGGGGTTCACTGGGCAACGTTTAAAGGTCCTTTCCCCCCGAATAATTCCATGATTCTCTGCCTCGGGAGCCCTGGCTGTGTGTGAATAACTCGTGGCAGGTTTGCTTTGGCACGTGGGGCTGTCTGTGTCCTGCACCACAGCCTGGCCCAGCCTCAGGGGGGCTGAATTTGGCTCCTGTGCTTTCGTGTCCATGTGCTGCTCCAGGGGCTCCTCAGCTGCACTCCCAGGTCCCACTGAGGGTGGCAGGAATGGCTCTGAACATTCAACACTCCTGCTGCAGGCAGCTTGTTCTGTTTCCATAAAATCCCATCTCAGTGTTTCATGATTTGGAAGGGTGCATGGAGCTTTCTTGGCAATGGTGCTTCTTTTCCTTATCTAATATTTCCATTGTTTGTATAATGGAACAGCACACATTCTTCCAAAGGTTACCCAAACATAAGCATCTCAAATGAATGGCTCAGATTTTTCTCTGTGATAAGTCCAATTTCATTGCTCATTTTGTTTCTGGGTTCTTGCATGTCGTGCCACTTGCTGATTTACTTTGGCTTTGTTCAGTTGCTTGTGGAGAACTAGAGCAATATTGCATGATGCATTTTCCTCATAAAGCTTTAAAAAAAGAAAAAAAGAGTTACCTGCTCCTTAGAGAATCCTAAATGGCTTGCAAAAAGGTTCTCTCTGGTTTACAGGCAATGCTTTAAAGTAAGGCCAGGAAAGGCAGAAAGCAAGTGAATGTCTTCTGCTTTTTCTATTAGACAGCATCAGAGTTTTCTGGGGTCAGTGCTGATTTATTTATGTGATTACCCAGGACATTATCTTCCTCTCAATGACTATCTTACCTCAGCAGGTGCATCACTTAGAAAGGAGGTTATTTTCATGAAAGCTGAAATCCCCTTTTCCCTGTAAGACATCGAATGCATGCAGGCAGGGTGTACTGACCACAGGCATACATTCTGCTCTTGTTCCTCAGATCTAAATGAACAGAGAAATAAATGGGTGAGAATTTTTTTTGTACCTATCCTGCACAGGACTAGTGTTTGTTCATTGTAGTTACCTCTATTACAACTACAATGTGTCAGAGGAAAACCTGGCCCAGCAACTTTCTGTTATTCTTTCCCTCTTTGCAAAGAGTTTTTCACAGGTCAACATTCTCCATAACGTGTTGTGCCCCAAGTTGCTCCTTGATCTGAATGCAGTGATGCAACACAGTGAGTCAGCCCCTTTCTGCTGAATTAATAAGTGATGGAAAGTGTGGCCATTATATGGGGCAGTTGATAAACCTGTAATCTCGTGCTTAGGAGTAGTAGTTTGACTTTGTTGACATAATCAGCTCATTCATTGTGTGAGAAAAAGATGAGGCCAGGCCTGAAACATAATGGGCCTGGTGTACCCTGGGGGAAGTGATCTTTGTATTCCATGAAAGCTACGTCAGCTGCCCCGGTGTTAAACTGGAGTTACGTCCATGGTGCTCTCTTGGAAAATGGCAATTAAGCCTTTGCTTGGAGGATCAAACAGGGATCATTCTGGGCTGTGCAGTCAAAGGGACTCCTCCTGGGCAAGGCAAAGCTGCAGGTTGGATCAGTGGTGGCCACGAAAGACCTGAAGGGAGGGGTGGCTGCAGCCTTTCCTTGGTGTGTCCCTGTGCTGGGGAGCTGCTGGGAGTGCAGGGGGAAACATGCTGGGGGAATGCCTCCCTCTTGTTGTATTGCAGGGCTCAGAAATCCATAAATACCTATAGACTGGCAGCCTTGAGTGAGAGCTGATTTATCTTCATTTTGTTCTTGTTTTGGGAAGGCTGCAGGAAGAAAGTAAAGTCCATTACACCAAATGAACAATCCAATCGATGGAGTGTGCCCTTGATGGAATTAAGCTTTGCCTTTGCAGTGTATCAGGGACAGAGAAGGGTTTTTGCCTGATTTTGTCAGTGCCCTGTGAAAGCAGAGAGGTGCCATGCAGTGGTTTTGTGCTGGTGGGACTGGCCCTGCTGCAAGAGCACAGCTCTTAATTCATTGTCTCAGCTGACACAGGGGTGCAGAAACCTGCTCCCTTTAAAGTGCCACCTTAAAATATAGAGATAAAACAATTACCTGAATCTCTGCTTGGTGTTCCCAGATATTTTGCCAAGTGTCACTGCTAGAAGTGATGCTGCTTCCAGCTGAGCCATGGAAATCAGGAAGTTTTGCTGCTGAAATCTTGGTAAGGCTCATCTGAGAACTGGACAGGTGATGACAATGCCATTCCTCACAATAATGAAATGTTGAATTTTGTTTTTCTTTTATTCAGCATTGCATTTTGTGTTTTCATGATGAAGGATTGTGCTAGTTTTGTTGTTCTTTTTTTTTAATAAAATGAGTTCACTGCGAAGTCTAAGCTCAACAGCCCTGCAAGAGGAATTAGAGTGATTAATTAAATGGTCATTTTTTTTGAAGACACCTTATATCAATAGACCTGGCATAAGAACTCTGTTAGGTGCAGTAATGATTTCCTGTCTCTTGTCCCTTTCACAATTACTACTCACCCTTCAAATCTAGACTGTTCAAATTTACTGTTTCCATTTGTTTTCCAAGAAGTCAGAGGTTGGTGTTTGACATGCCTGCTATTTATAAAGGTGAGTGGAAAATAAAGCCAAATATGTATTTTTGGCAGTCAGCTCAATGTGCTTCCAAGACAAACACATCTGCATTCCCTCAGTGTTGACTTCCTTTAATGTGGTACTCTCATAGTTTCTGACTTGCCTTCGAAGTATCTCTAGAAATTGTTTCTCTTTATCTCCAGGATTTTTTTTCCCACATCTGTGTAGGTGTTCTGGAAACTGTGCTTGAGATCCTGCAAGGTGTAAGGAGAAAGCAGCCTCCCCAACATCCTGAAAAGCTGAATATTACCTCAGACATAAAGAACCCATTTTCACAGATAATAGATGACATTCCCTGGCACAGCTTTCAGCAGGGTGCAGTGATTTCCTTTTTAACTTTTAAAGAAGGAAGGAGCCCTCTCTGAATGCTCATTATAAACCCCATTCCTTGTCCTTGCCTTGGAGCTGGTGAAACAATGCATTTCAATGTCCCATCCTAATTGCCAGTCCAGAATTTGGCAAAGCAGCCACGGATTCTATTAAATGCAGAGGATTTCAGTTGTGTAATAGAAATAGCTGGGTGTATGTAGCTGCTATTTCTGTAACAATAGCATTTACTAGTCCTTGTTTCCTCTTTGCTTTCCAATGAAATTCTTCAGGGACTGCAGATACTCTTTTCCTGTGGGAATTGTGAGCTGAGTCAGTTCTGCTAAGACTTGCAAACCTGAGCTTCCCGAGGCTGTGCTGCTCCTTTGATTATTCCTTTTGCATTTTGTGTCAATCTCTCCTCCCCAGCACTTTCCACAGAGGAGCAGCCTATTTCAGTGTGAGGGCAGCTTAGGTAGGTACAGTCCTCTGAGGAACAAAAAGTCTGAAAAAATGAGTATTGAGAAGGAAACCCAACCAAATTTATGGAGTCATTCAGAAGCTGTCACGATTCTTTTCCTCTGCTTAGCATTGGAGATGAGGGAAAAGAGGGAATAGCCCACTCCTGTACGGGTGTGCTTCAAAAGCTGAGCTTGCCCTCAAAGAGGAATAAGAGAGGAGAACTTTCTCAGAGCATCCAGTAAGTACTGCATGAACTGCAGCAGGGTTTTACCTTGCCTCTCTAAGTGAGGGCACAGCTCCTTGGATGCTACAGGCTGAATTCTGGTTATTCAGGATTAATGTGGAAGAAAAATATGTGGGAATGCTGTGGGATTGCATGGCAGCTGTGCAGTTACAATCTTAGGTTAGTCTGGGCACCTCAATTCTTTCCTTCATCAACACAGCAAAGCCACTTGGATTTTTTTCACCGTTTTTCTGGCTCTCTCAAGTGTTTGCCACAGTTTGGAAGCTTGGGTGACAATGGGGAATTCTGTGGGTTTCCTTGGCTATGCCTCACTTCAGTCATGTGTTGGCCCCCTCCCTTTCCCTGGCACAGGAGCTCACTTTTAAAGGCATGATCATTCTTCTCTGAGCCATTCCATTTTCTCAATTCTAGTTGCTTATGCTTGCTTTTTAATTACACCCTGAAGTTGTTTTGCCTTCATTAGAAAATTGTACAGTAATAGGAATTGCTGCATTACATCACCATTCTGATTTGCCAGCAGGGTCATGGCTGTGGCATGGTTTTCCATAGATAGCAGAGGTCATCCTGCTTGACATCTGTAGCCAAAAATCTCTTCCCATCCTTGAACTGTACTGTTACAGGTTATTTTAGCCAGAAAGAACCACTGGAGAAAAATCTCTCCTTGTTTGTGATAATGAATCCTAAGAGTGAAGAGGCTGGCCAGGTCAGAACCTGTGATTTCCACTAGTCAAATTCTTGAGTTTTTACTGAGAGAAAAACCTCAGAATGCTTGGAAGCCCCCTGCTGTTTCCTGCAGAACTGTGGTGTAAACTCAGAGAATTCTGGAGGCGTTCAGGTGTGCTCCCCTGCTGGCTTCGTGCAGCTCTCCCGTGGGGGTGCTGAGTGCCTGGGCTGCTCCTTTGTTCCATTGTTTTCTCAAGCCAGTGAGTTTTTGGGTGTGTGGGGCACTGCAGGGACAGAGTGACAGAGCTCACCCTGCCTCCCTGCGAGGAGGAATGGGCGCCTGTTGAAGTGTTCAGAACGATTTGCTTTCCAGACTTCAAACACAATCGTCAGAGGGGACCATGGTGGTGAATTGTTGGTGGTTATCAGTGGCACAGGTGCATCAAACAGGAGCCATGATGGTACCAAAATCCTCCCAAAATAGGGAAAAGAACCCTCTCTAACACTGCATTAGGAGGGCATTACTTCAATCTTGGCCCAGAGGTGAGTGGCTGACAAAGTTCCAGCCTCCACACCAATGTTGATACAAAACCTTTTCACTTATTTATGCATTTTTAGCAAAGAAATTGATATTCATTAGTTCTAAGTAATGTGATTCTCTCCAATAATTAATATTCTGTCCTCTATTGGGTATTGATATGTTTCCTCTTCATGCTAATTTGGTCCCCATTTTTTAGCCCTTTTATTGCCTTTTTCTCCAGCTTTCCAGGCCTTAATCTCCCCTGTATCTTTAGTTATGCCAACAAGAGACTGTGAAGAAACCTGACTAATGCTGGCTAAAAGTGGGTGCTACTTGCAGTTAATTAAAACAACTAATTAAAAATTAGTTAGAGTTATATAATTTCCAACAATTCAGTGCTACACGAGGCTGTTACATGAGAGTTGTAGTTGGCACTGGGATGATAAATCTGCTTATTTCTGGTGCCTTGTCCATCTGATGATTCCATGCTCCGGGCGTTGATGGGCTCTAGAAAGGAATTTTAAAAATTTACAGATAACTAATGAAATTCTATAAATGTGTTGCTGGGTTTGTTCCCAAGGAAGTCTCATTGGTTGTGTTACACCTCCTGCTGCTTTACTTGGTTGTAGACATGAAACCCCGTGTGCTGCAAGAACAGCAGAGCCTGAACCCTCAGAAGTGAGTTTTAAAGGGGTGATCATTCTTTTCTCTTTCCCACCCAAACCCAAATGGTGCTCTCTGAGGGATGTGCACAGTTTGTGGTGCTAGCAGAGAAGTGGGACAGTTTTAGCTGAGGAAGTGCCACAGGTCAGTCGTGCTCCCTTCAATGGGCTGGCCCTGCTGGTTTGCTTGTGTTTAATGCCACAGCTGAGCTCATTTGCTCCAATAGGAAATATCAGATGGCAGAAGCCATTAGGCTCAGATTGTCTAATCCACTGTTTTGAGGTGACCCCTCTGTAGAGGACAAACACACCCAGCTCCTTAACGTGTGTGTGCGCCACTGCTCTAAAATACCACATGCAGGCTGAGTGAGCTGCAGTCACATTTGGGTTGGATGTTAAATAAATGGCTTTGAAGAAACAGGTTTTGTATCTTCAGCCCTGAAGAGTGGGCATGGTAAGAGATCTGCAGAGTTGGAAAACATTTAGCATTTGCAATAGATGGGGACTCTTAAGGTAAAATCAGTAGTTTTCTTTTTTTCTTCACCAAACCTAGATGCTATTTTTAATTCCTGATGTTAATCCTATTTAACAAGCCAAAGTGTGGCATGTTGTGCCATGAGATGCTGGCAGTTCTTTTTGCTGCCCCACTTTTCCCAAAGTATTGATGCTGACACAAATGTCTCTGCAGCTCACAGCTTGAATCTACAGAGAAAAATCGTGTGGGACTTGCTGTTGGGTGGCAATCCACACCATTCCCTGCATGGGGACAGCTTTGTGTTTGCTCTTGATGCCTTAAGTTTCAGCTTTTATATTTTTTAGCTTCTGGACTGTTTTAGGGTGTAGTTCTGAGTTTCATATTGAGTGCTGCTAAGCTCTTCACAGAGTAGAGAGACAAAACAATTCCTTCTCCAGCTTGATAACAAGGACAACTTCCAGGCCCAAGAACAAACCCAAGGGTGAAGTGAGAAGGGAAAACAAAGAGGATGGAGCTTCCTGACCTGCAGCTGTAATTGCACAATTAACTGCAATGTGCCAGTGGCCCAGGACTGATGCAAGTGTGACCCTGGTGGCCCAGTGTCCATTCTGGGCCCAGTTTGGTTGCCCTTGGCTGTGGGCCAGCCGGGCTCTGGGGCTGCCCAGCTGTGCCCAGGGAGGCCTTGGAATAAATCCCTTGGGATAAATCCCTGCTTTATCCTTTGGCTCTGCCTGCTCTCTGTGCCAGGGCAGCCTCCTGAAGGCATCACTCTCCTGCTCTCTCCTGTCGATGTCCCCACGCTCAGCAGCTGCTGCCAGGGTCACCTGCCCTTCTCTTTGGGTGGGAGATGGAGCAGTGGGGACCCCCAGCCCTGCTCTGGAGTCACTCCCAGCTGCTCTTATGGGTGCAGGGGCACTGCTGGCATCCTTCCCTGGAGAATCCACCAAGGGCTTCTGTGGCATCTCTTCCATCCAGTCATGTTCATGTTGGAACAGCAAACTCAGTTTTAAATGAGGGATTTGGAATTAATGCCCCAAATCTGGGACCCAGTTTGCAATCCCCTGGATTTATTGTTACTTTATCACTATTTTATTGGGATTCAGGGAGACTTTCCTCCTCTCTTTCCTTTATTTTGAGCCTCTTAACTTGCATTGTTGCTTGAAAGTCCTGAATTTTATTTGGGGAGCTTCTTCAGTCTTGCTTAAATCTTCTTTAAAAGATTCAGTTGCAGGAGGCTGCCAATTTTAAGAGAAATTTTTGCCAGCTTCATTTAAATTTGGGGGGGGGGTAATAGGAGTAGAATAGGCTTAAGCCTGTTTTAATTTTGAAATATTTTGCAAAAGTTCATTCTATTATTAAAAATTCATAGCACGTCTTAGCTGCCTGGGACTGCCCAGGAATGTTGTAACCTTGGTGGATTACAAGAACTGGTGGTGGCTGACAGGGACAACAAAAAAATCATAAGCTATGTAATGCCTAGGAGATATTTATTCATCTTGCAAATTATCCACCTTTTCTTGTGTTATCAAACAATTGCAGGTGTTGGTGTGAGTGGTCAGCAATGGTAGAAATGTTTCCCTGATAAATCTAAGTAATCTAGATGCCCTGTTATGAGTATCTACATTTTCCACATTTAAAATTCAGTATAACATTCTCTCTTGTGGGCTCTTCCATGTCTGAATTTATGCTTACAGGGAACCTGAAAAAAACAAATATCATAATTCTGTTCTCTTGTGATTTCAGACCAAACCATTCCTGGTTTTCTTTACTTTCTTCCATTGTCCTTTGATTACAATTTCTTTGCAGTTATACATTTCCTTTATTGCTTATTTGTCTTTTGGTCTTTATTTGTTTGGTGATTTGGTGGGGTTTTTTTTTGGGTTTTTTTTTTTTTTTTTTGCATTTTCCTGCTTCCTGATGGTTTTAAATATCTCTAATTTTGAAATGGCTGTGAAATCACTTGAAATCACCCCGTGGCCTCAGGTAGCTCCACTTTCTCTAACAATCCAAAGTCTTGGGAGGTGACCCTGTGCTTTCAAGTATTGATCAGGTCACGCTGAGCATTTTGCTGTTTGAAGTTGCCCCTTTTGGCAGGGCTCTCTCCCTTGTCTGCTGGGGCTGTTCTGAGGGTGCTGGGGATCAGTGGAATAGCCCTTGTACAGCTGGGTGATCGTGGCCACGTTAATTCTTGGCAGCAGATTCAGTGTTGACTGTTAAAGGCAAGTAGTTCAGGATGACTTCAAATAAATCTACTTGAGACATTAAATACAGTTGATAATTGCAAGCTAGGTGCATTGAACTAGATGGTCTTCTGTAAATGGATGTACCAGTTTCCAGTTGAAACTGTTTTAAGGCCAGCAGTGATCTTCAAACTGGGCTTGTGGCCTTAAAAAGAAAAAACTAAACCTACCCCAAACCCAAATCACACAGTGATTTTCATACCGTTTAAAACTGGATCAGATTTTATTTCTGAATCTTTGAAAAAAATTTATGTTGCTCTCTGCTGGAAAGGCTGTCAAAATAAGTATTTATATAAGAAATTAATTTTGAAAACTTCTGCCTGTTTTCACTGGGTGAGATAATTAAATGTAAAAGTTACAGACTGAAACTCAATATTTTAAATGACAGGGAAGATTGGCTACTTGTGTTCGTGTTTCCAGACATGTAAGAATTGGATTTTGTTTCATTCTGTCCCCTGACTTAACCCTTATTTAATTCACATCAAAGATAAAATTTATATTTCTTCCTAAGGCAAAATAATTTAAATTTTTTACTTTTGGGCATATCACAAGAGTTTTCAATACTTTCTAGAAAAGATATTAATTTAACATTCAGGGTTTATGACAATGCCTTTTTAAGTGATAAATTTCTATAATATTGTTAAAATTAATGGATTTTGGTGCTTTGACTCTTTGGTCAACTGCAATAATCTATCCAGTCTAAGAAATCAAGATGTAATTATTAAAAAAAATAGTTAAAATAGTTTCATATCATGATAATTGGTTTTCATAGGAAAAGATAGAAATTAATAAGGTATAATATTAGCAGATACTCTTCTGTTTAAATTATCTTTATTTAAAGTCAACTGTTCCTTACTTAAGACTTGAAAAGCGCTTAAGGTAATTTTGGTTTGAGAACTGGGAGGAACTCTGGAATGGCAATTTATAGAACCTTAATTAACTGTGCTGAGTTGGGTGTGTAAAGCCAAGGAGGCCTTTTCTGCTGGTGAGCAGGGATGTTCTCCCAGGGCTTCTTTACACATCCGAGCTCACAGCAACAAAACACCGACTGTGCCTCATCCTCAAAAACAGATAAAGGGAAAGGGAAAAGGTAGCCAAAAGTGTTCAGAACTAGCACAGCCTGAAGTGTTCTAAAGGCTGGGGAAGTGGGAAAGGAGGTGTTGGGAAGTGGAGGTGAACTGTGAGGATAATCCAAGGATTGGGGCGCGTCTGATCCGCGGGAGCGCTGCTGGCAGTGCTGGCAGGAGTCAGGAGCAGATAACGGGGTGGCAGTGAGGGGTGAGGCTGGGGACAGAGCTCCCTCACCAGAGAGCCAAGCTCTGGTTGATTCAGTGGCCACCAGTTCTGTGGAGAGGTGGCCAGCAGCGCTAGCCAACGAGCCAGGCTGCCCCTTTCCAGAGGGGAGCACCTGCCCTTGGCTCAGAACTGAGTCAGGGGGTGACAGTGAGGTGAGCTGGCAGGCAAAATTCATTAATTAATGCATTCATCCCCATTTGCAAAGGCCACCGTGTCGTGGTACAGCTCGTGCTGCCCAGAGAGGTTTCAGCAGGGAGTGGAACAGCAAAATTCACCCTGTGCCAGTTTGGGTCCCTGCCTGGCTGTGCTCCCTGGGGTAAAAGCAGCCCAGCCTGTGCCCACCACTTGCAAGGTCTTCTTTGCCACTGGTGGAATTCATAGAGGAAAAAATGTTGGGGATTGGGTTGGTTTGGGATTTTTGTGTTTATTTTGTTGGGGTTTTTTTTGTGTAACATTTAAGGCTGAAGTGGATTCCCTGGTACAGCCAGGTAAACATCCAGGTCTGCCCGTGGGTTTGTAACCATGGCCAGTGTTAGGGCAGCAGGGTCCTGGAGGGTGTGCTGACTTTGACCCATAACCACCAATGCTCTAAACTGGCAGCTGGTTTTATTCAAATTAACTCTTTTGTACAACAGGGCTGGGCCCAAGGTGCCAATGGCTCCCTAGGGATGAGAGAGTTTCCTTTTCCAGGAGGGTTAATTGTTAAATAAAAGAACCAAGGAGTCTATTATGAACGACTCTGTTTATATTGCTTGAAGTTAGGAAAGAATTCATTACCTTGAATCTACTTTTCAGCTGGGAATCTGTTGTAATTTCCAGCTGGAGTCTGCTGCTCATGCTCCTCCTTTTGGCAGGTGTGCTTGGAGTTCCTCCCTAATCCTCTTGAAATATAGAAGTCAGTCTACAAAATACTCAAAGATTTGCCCTTTCCCTTAATCTGAAGCAGCAACTGATAAATAACACCTTGCCATCTCCTGAAGAGCTGGCAACTTTATTTCACCTATTCTAATAAAACAATTCTAAACAAATATTTATTTGCCTAAACGAAGCCTAAATGGGAGTGGTAAAGCAGCAGGCTTAGAGGAAAATTGTAGGTGTGGTTAATTGTATCAAAAATGATGTCTGGCAGGGGTAAAAAGCCCTTCCCCAGTGTCACGTTGACTTAATTTTGCATGTTCTACTCGCTGCAATTTAATGTGCTGCCAAACAGCCTTGAAAATTCTCTCTTGCTTCAGACTGACTTCTGATGTCTCAAAATAGATATTTTGTTTTTTTTTTTCTTCAATCCAGGTGTTTATGTTTTGATGGAATGAAAGTTTAATCTTTCTCTCAGAATATCTTCTGTAAACACAGTGCTGTTAATGTTGTATATATGATGTTTTTATAGTATCTAACTCTGAAAAGGAACATTTTAAAGTGGATTTGATTGCAGTTACTCATCTCTTTCTATCCATTTTCTAGCCAAAACCCCCCAGAATCTGCAATAGCAATAACACAGTTGAAAAAGGAAATTATTGAAGTGCTTAAGAACTCCCGGGAACCAAAATTGAAAAGAAATTTTATTAAAAGATATGTAAAAAAAATGGGGTGATCAATCAATGAATCCTGTTACTATTTCCAACTGACTAAAAACCTAGAAGTCTTTTTTTCCAAAGCATGCAGAAGGAGAAGGAAGGCAGGACATAGTTCATAGGATGCAGTGGATTCCCAAACTATTTTCTTCAATTGAAAAATGTGAGCCACAGCTTTTCTAAAGAACTTGGGAAGTTTAGAAGACTCTGTTAACAAAATCAACCACATTTGGGGAATACCATGTTTGAAGGAATTTCCTGCAAAAATTCAGATGTGCAGAGAAAGGCAGAGGTGGATTTCATTTTAAATCTTATCATGTTCAGTTCTAGTAATGAATTTACTTTTGAACAGTGCAAAGATTGTCTCTGCCAAAACAGAGGCAGCAATGTGCATTTCAAATGCTGGAAATATTGCCCTGATTTTATAAAGTAGCACTTGCTCCTAATTTAAGTGCTTGTACTTCATAAACTAGAGCTGCTCTACACAGGAGGGAATGTATTTTACTGTGGCTGTTGTGTTTTTCACTCTGACACACAGCAGCTTCCTTGAGCAAGGTTCTCAATGAGCTTTTCTGTCATGGAAATATTGGAGATGCTCCTGCAATTAAAAAAAATATGCTGAAGGGAATTAGAACAAGAGTTAGAGATTTTATAAGAGGCCACAAAGCAAAGCCTGGACCAGCTGTGAACTGTAAGAGAGCTAAATGATATCTGGGGTTTAAAACATGTAAATCTGTATCAACAACCAGGTGAAAGCATGGATTTCCATGGTGAGGAAGAGTTCGGAATGTGGGCTGTGAATCAGATCACATCTGGGTGATCTTTAGGCTTCTGAGCCATGGGTTTCTACAGCAGATTTTCAAAGCCCTGGCTAGTGCAGTAGTAACTCAGCAATCTGTTTTGAGGAGGATAAGGCACAGGTAGTGTTGGAATCCCTGGGAGGGGGAGCTGCCCTGCATTGCTGAATAACCAAATTCTGTCTGTCTGGGAATGTTTCGTTTCCATGTGCACTTTATTGACCTGTAAATGGAATCCAGGCTCATTTGCAAAATCCACAGCAGCCCACCTGTGAGTGATCTGCAGAGCAGCACGGATCCTTGGGGTGATCCCAGTTCTCAAACTGGGGTGAGCCCAGCTTGGGCAGCTCTGTCCTGGCTGGGGAGGAACAAACATGGGTCGGTGCATGGCTCTTTCTGCTGTCACAAGGGACTTTCTGCCATTTAGGGATGAGATTTTCCTCACATGGGATCGACAGGGATGGGGCAGTTGTGGTGCTGAGGTCTGGAAAAATCCACTGCAAGCACAAGCCTTTGGGAATAGGTTTTCAGAGTCACACCAACTGCGTAGGACTGGTGTGATGCTTTTTGTATCTGAAAAGACTTCAAAGGAAAAGTGGTCAAATTACACATCTGCGTGACCAGATGATCTGTATGGCATCGCTTTCCAAGATGTTGTCATTTTTACTTTGTGGTTTTGTAGGGAATAAGAAAAGTGCTGGAGAACGTTGAAGTTTTCCAGCTTTCATAGATGCTAGTTGTTACAACAGACAAACTCAGCAATGTGGTAATTGGGAATTACTCCCAAGAGACTTTCCTGGAAGAAGAATCTTGTATTTTTACTGTTTTGTTCAGATCATATTTAAAATGATATTTTTCATCTGTTTTTTCAAAACTCCAAGCAGCTTTGCTTCCTCCTTTATTCCATGTAACTGATTAGTTGCCGGAACTGTAAATTGTATTTTTATGAAGAGAGGTATACTGAGTTCCAGACCTTCATGCTTAAATGTCCTGCTCTTCTCTCCACCAGCTGCCTCTGCTCAGCCAAAATTGCCCCTGATGTGGTGCCCTCAGCTTCTGTCAGTTTTCTTGTACAAAGACTGTGCCATATTGTGGTTTTCCCTATAACAGTTCTGTGAGCTGGAACCTGGGATGGTGAATTATAGATAAGAGCACCTGAGAGGTCTGAGGTGTCTGTTCCCAGAATTTCCTGATGAAAAAGTTGCCTGGAGAAAATTGTGCCTTGAATAATTTAGGAGGCTGGGTTGGGCATGAGGTGTCCTTGGCGTGCAGAACATCAATATTATTGTGGGATGGCAGGGTATGTCCAGGACAACTTCCCCTGAATCCACCTGAGGAAGCTGCAGGACTCTCCTGAAAGGCAGAAATTGTTTTTTTGTGAAGTCTTGTCAGAATATCCACTGAGTGCAGCTTGTTGCTTCTTGACACTGGGAAGATGTTGTGTGGTACCACAGGGATTGCTCTGGCACCAGGGATCTCATGGGGACACCAAAGAATTTTTGGTGCCTCTCAAGGGTGTCCACAGCTGCTTTGTTTGAGCATTTTGCTGTTTTTCAGTCAGGTTGTGTTCCTCCATTAATATTTGCTTTGGGGACATCAGCATTTGCAGTAATTTATGTGAAAAAGTTTCTGTTCGTATCTAAACTCAGACATTGGGTGGGTTTGGAGGCAGAGTAGAAATGCCACATTTTCCCTTGAATTGATGAAGGAGATGAGACATAAATGTTTTCTTTCACACAAATATTTCAGTTGCTCAGTAAAAAAGAGAACTTTAGGTTTACATTTTCCTACAAAATATGGAATTACTTTCAAGAAGCCCCCTTAGCAGTATTGGAAATGAGTGAGGAATAGAATTCTTGTGTAGTATTTCTAATTATTATTATTATTAGCTGTAGTATCTACAGAAAAAGTGATTTTTTTTTTCCATCACATATTCAGTGTCATCATAATTGCCAACAAATTAAGGCAGATCAGATGGCAGTTCCTGTTCTGGCACTTGATTTTGCTTTAAAATTTTAATTCTGTACACATGTGTAAGATGCAATTCTGATGAACCCTGTAATAATATTCTGCTTTTATTCTGTGATGTATTCCCCAAATCCTCATTGTTTATAGGCAAGAGGCAAAGCAGATGCCAACAATGTGGTACAAAGGTGAATAAAGTTAAAGATTCTGTTTCAGTACATGGGTATTTATCTTTTGTAGGCTTCATAATAAAAAAGATTATTTGTTCAATTAATTTCCAAGAACAACTTACTATTATTCCAGTAATTCTTAGCTTCACACTGTGTGCAAAATTCTTGCTGAGAGCTTTTTATGTGGAAAAACAATTGCTCTTTGTGTATTAGAATCCATGTTGCATTTGACATAACAATGTTATCTTTATTAAATTTCCTTGTTATACCTTTTGATTTATAGCCCTCCATAAATCCTCATTTTAAAGCAACCTCTGATCTGGTACTTTTAGTGCTCCCATGCTGATACTAACATGTGGGCTAAAATAATAGAGAATTCCAGTTGTAATCCTGAATCATGGGAACTGGATATTCTGGGAGATCAGGACTGAGCAGGCAGCACAGCATTTATTGAGGGGATCCTGTTGGTGGAATTTTAATATTCTAGGGCATGGTGATTTTTATTCCTTTCAGCATTTTTGCTCAGGTGTTAAAGGACACTTGAGGGCAGACAGTGAAGGCTCTGTTCAGGTCCTGCTCTTGGCAGTGCAGGGTCTTTGGGGCACTGTGAGGGATCTGTGCCTGATCCAGCACGAAGCTGGGAGTCCTTCCCAGGCTGGCAGAATCCTCAGGGAAGCTGAAATATCTGCCCCTTCACCTTGGAGCCCCTTGCCCAGCCATGCTATAAACAGCTGGACTGGGCCAGGGCAGGCAGCTCTGTCCTGTGCACTCCTGGATCAATATTGGTGTCCTGGATCAATATTGGTGTCCTGGATCAATATTGATGTCCTGGATCAATATTGATGTGCTCCAAGGCGTTTGACAGGGCAGGGAAGGCTCCAACCTGAGCGTCTGCATGAAGGGAACAGGGAATTCTCTCTTGCTAATGAGGTCTTCATCCAAACCAGCTTTATACCCAGGGCTAAGTGTAGCAGGAGAGTTTAGCTCTGAGTGCTGGGTGGACAAAGCAAAAGCAGAGTTGCCCAAAGGGAGTGAAGTGCAGGTGGGCATGGCAAAGTCCTGCCCCTGGCAGAGAACAGCAGTGGCAGAGGCTCCAGCAGGTGCTGGCATTGCTTGAGGAGGGGTTTCCTGATAGAGCTCTCATGGATACTCCTGAGGGAAAATGTGGTAGAACTGGACCTCGAAGAAGAGCTGTTTGTTGAGGACAAGTAAATGTTTTAAAACTATGAAGGAGATGGATTTTTTTTTCCCTGCAGAGTTCATAGTTACACAGGGAAAGAGAAATTATGTCAAAGGCTGGCCACTATTTAAAACTGGACTCCTCCAGTGTTCAGAGCATGCCAGGTGTTTTCTGCAACAGCTGGAGGGTGAAGAGAAGAGAAAAAATTTATTTCAATGTCTCTAAACTTTTCCAACACAGGAGGAAATATCAGAAATTTCTTAAAGCAGAGCTGAGGATCTTCTAAATCTGCTGAGAGGCCAAGGCAGGGGGGGAAATGTTAGTGTTTGTTTTCTTTCAGCAGCAGCTGTTCCTGTACCAGTGCTTGGGTAACTACTGTGCTGAAATATGGGATTGAATAAGTGCAAAACTCTCCTGGACACTCTCTTCAGACCTCTGCTAAGGAGGATTCCTCAGCTCCTCCCTCTCCCTCCTTCCATTTCTCCATCAGGATTTTTTTGGGCAGGAGACCCAACCTATTCTGCAGGTCCTTTCCACAGAAACATCCATGCATTTGAGTTCAAACAGCCCAACACCTATGGTGAGTTACAAAACCAAAGCACAGGCCCAGGGAGTGATAAATAAGATCTGACTCACAAAATCAAAGCTGCTGGTGCATCACTTGTCCCAGGTGCATTTTGCCTTCCCCCACTGAAGTCGTCAAGCAGCTGCCTCGAGAAACAACCTGAATGTCATCCTGACTCTTTACCAGTTTTATTCTAACCTGAAACAGGAGGACAACAAAGGAAAAACGTGTGCCTCAGGACAAAGCTTGCCAGTTGTCATGAGTTAACAGTTAACTGGTGAAAGAACATTGGAATACTTAGAAATCAAGCTATATTTAGTTTATGCAGTGCAGTGGCAAGGTCAGTGTCTCTCTCCCTGTTGTGAGTGCAGGATGCAGAAGGACAAAGGTGTTCCAACCACAATTCACAGCTCAACACGTCCAGGAGGCTCCAGAGCAGAGGTGCCAGTGAAGGGAGGTTGGCCTTGGAAATCCAGCTGCTTTCAGGAATAGAAAGGAGGTGCTGTGTGCAGGAGCCACGAGTTATCCCCAAGGTCTCTAGGAAACATCTGCATGGTGGTTTTAACCAATCTAACTCAGAGAGCCTGCTTGAAAAAACAAAAGAAAGCCCAAAAAAACCAACCATGAAAGCCAAACCCAGAAAAGTCCTACTAGGAAACAGTTAAAGGAGGATGCTTGTGCCTGGAAGTGTTGGGGCTGATCACAGGCGTGCTTCGCTCTGAGTTTCTAATTTTACCTTAGAATTGATTCTTCCAGGGCACAAAGAGAGCAAATGTGTTAGGGGTTAATCAGAGTAACTGGCAATTGCTGGAAAAACAACCATTTTGTGGGGGTGTGTGTGTCTGTTGTGGATGGACTGGTCTGAAAAGCAGTGCAGGACATTGTGTATCCATACGGAAATTGCTCTGAAGAGTTTGGGGTGTCGTCTGCAACTTAACCTCAAGCCTGGTGCTTTTATTCTGCTTTTTAGAACAGCAGCTTCACAATTTGAAGTGCAATTAAAAGATTCATGCTAGAGTGAAATGTGGTCATTCATGCTTGCATTTGGATATTCTTTAGCATTTATTGTATTTGTGTGGGTGAATAATCAATGTGGGACAGAGTGCTCTGGTTCTTAACTGATTCACGACCTTCTGTCAGGGAATAAAGTGTTGATTGCACCTCAGAGCAGGTAGGGAGCAGGTTTTTTGGGATAACCTGCAGGTAGGAGGGGGCTGCTGTGCAAGTGAATCCTCTGAATACTTCCTATTTCACAGTTCCTATGAGTTTTCTGGAACTTCTATGCATTTCCTAGTGGTAAAAAGGAGTGAATAACTCTTTTACCCTGTAGGCTGACACTTTGTCTCCTTAACCTTTGCATCCTGTTGTCTACTGCAACTGCTTCTTGATTCACTTGTTCCTTTGGCCATCTCAAATGAAGGCAAAGGATTTTGAAATTGATTTGTCTTAATATCATTCCTAAGAGCTATCCTGCTAAAAGTGATGTAGTGAATAAAAGAATTTCTTAAATAAAATTCCATCTTCAGTACAGTTTGGTGAATACAGGTATAAAACTCTGAGCTGATCCATTATTTCCTAAAATACAATGCTGCTACTAAGAATATTCTTATGTATTTCAGACCTAATTTGTGCATTTGTGATAAATAACTTTCTAGTTGTTTAGATGAGAAAACTTTTAAGGTAACAAGTTAAAAAAGGAAATAACCTAGTTATTATTTCTCATCCCAGCAGCAGCTTTAACGAAATAATGATTTTCATAGTCTTGGGGAGCTGTGCCTGGGGAATGGCACTGCTTTGTCAGAAGAGAGAACCTTGAGGGGAACAGACAGATCCATTATCTCCAGACTGGTCTTTTAATGGAAGGACAGAATAGGCAGCTGCTGTGGGCAGGGATGGACTGAGAATGTCTTTTTCAGGGGCCCATACACAGAGATACTGCTGGGACATTGAAAAGCATCTGATTATATAACCATCAAGTTGAATGAAAAAGAATGTTGCGTAATTTTTAGCCTGCTTTGACTTCTGCTTTGGTAAAATATGCTGAAGTTCTGGCCCCAGTGTTGAGACAGGAGCCCAAGTACCTGTCTGGTTTTGGAAATGTCAGCATGTAGTGCAGAGTTTGTAAAAGTGGGCTCCATCTCATAGGGCATGACAGGACAATCTTTACACTGAAAATCGTCTCCTGAGATCTTGTAAGTTTGATACTCTGGAGGTTACTCAGTTTTGGTGAAAGTGGATTAATAGACTCTCCCTTTTAGAGCTGACATAAGTAAAGTGTAGTCGGGAGCCCCATTCTGTGCTCTGGTGAAAGGCAGGGGCACCCTGGCTTTTGTCAAACACTCCCACGTGTCTTTGTGCTGAAGGCAGCATGGCATTTGTGGGGCAGAACCGTGGCAGGTTTTCAGAACCATGAGGTTGTCCTTGGGAATGTTTCCCAAACCTCTGGACTCTCTCAGGTGCAGCCCATCCCTCTGCAGTGCCTTGGACACAATGGGTGTGGTTCACCTTAGACACACCCTGGGAGACCCTCAGAAAGGTTTTGAGCTTTTTTGTCTTTTAGAGCACTCCCAGGAAATCCGTGTGTGCTCAAATCGTTCAGCTGGAGTTGGATCATCCACAGGGAGAGTTAAATGGGCTGTTAAGTAAAAAGAAGGTTGTGAGTTAACTGGCTCTGTTCTGGAAAAGGATTAATTAGTGCCTGAGCAATGGTTCATCTGTGTTTTGTTTGAGCTTCCTGTGCCCTGTGATATGAGCAGGGACACAAAATCAAGTCTCCATTCATCCTCCTTTGTTGTGTGCTGACGCTGCTCAGTGCACAAGGAATTTGGCTTTTATGCTGTGACTCCAACAAATGAAGACTCCAAAGCCTCCCTGTCAGGTTGTTGCAAGTGTGTGCACACATAAAGCTGGGGATGGGAGTAGTTAAGGAAAAAAAAATGTCTGCATTTATTGCTTGAGATCTGAAACAATGGAAATGAAGCTGTACATTTCTGTTTTTCAAAGGTGGTGGGAAGGATTCAGAATTTGATGGGTCCCAGTAGCCCTTGATGAACATTCTGTTCTTAATCCACTGGGATTATTCTCCTTCCATCTTCTACAAAGCTGTACACAAAGTGTGATGCCCAAAAACATCATTAAGAAAATTTAAATTTATAATCACTTGGTAAATAGTTTGTTCTTTGGTAATATGCAGTTTGTCAGAAATTTGACATTGCATTGAATGCTTCTGATTTAATTCTGTCAGCCTGACTTCATTTTCTGTTCTATATTTGCAATTAGTGGTAAAGGTTACATCTTAGGAGATGCTCTGGATTCCTGAAATCACATTAGTGATGAGTTATTTAATCAGCAGCACTATTTAAAGGTACTTGAAAATAACATTGTGCCTCTGTGGCTGTGAGAGAGTTTGTGTATGAGGTGTTGAAGGCACGTGCAATGAAATAAAAGAAGAGCTCTAAGTCTAAGATTGGGATGCTAAAAACGTAGGGTGATGGAAATCAAAGGAAATCAGTTGGTGGTTGCTGCTTTTCTTGAGGCAGAAACAGAGGATTTTTAGTCAGCAAAAGGAAAATAGAGAAATTTCTTGTTGGTAGCTTGAACCTCCCTCATCTTTCCTAGCAGTCTGTCGCCATGAGACAATAGAAATATCTTTATTTCTCACTAGTGCTGTTCCCTGCCTGCAGAGCAGAGGGAGAGAGGGAATTCTGATAGTGTTTCTAAAGCTGCCTGGTGATTGTGAGGAATCCTAATGGCTTCTCTGCAAGGTCAAACAAGGAGGCAGCCTTCTCATCCACCTTCCAGAAGCAATCCAAACCCTGGCCCACACGCTTTAAAGAGCAGTTGATAACTTATTATGTATTCAACTTCCATGTGGTGCTTCCAGTATTTGTTGTTTGTCTGTCTCCTGACCTTATTTGTGGGATAAAGGTGGCAGTGAACATGGAAATTATCGTAAATACTGTGTGTGCTTGAATGGGGAGATCAAATGAATGGCACTAGATAGCAATGTTTATTGTGGCAAGTCTTTGGGATGTCATTTATGTGTAACTACTCCTAATTAGTGCCATTCAAACCAACTCAAATGACTCCAGAGCAGATGCCAGTTGTTGCAAGGGACGAGCCTGGATAGCTGTCATTTTGTACAGGCAACTGGCACTTGGAGCTCTGACAGATCAGACATGGGGAAAGGTTTTGGTCCTGCTGCTCACAGCCACTTCTAATTGGGAACATTTCCCTTAATGAACTCTAATGGGGGCACTGCTGCTTCCTGGGTGACTGTTGCCCTTCCCTTGGGCCTCAGTCCCCCCTCAAGAGCAGCAGGAGCTTCCAGTTCCTCCTCTGTGGCATCCTGAGAAAATGGGCACCATCTGCCAGTTCCTCCTTGGTGTCACCCCTGGAAAATGGGCACCATCTGCCAGTTCCTCCTCCATGGCATCCTGAGAAAATGGGCACCATCTTCTAGTTCCTCCTTGATGTCATTCCCAGAAAATGGGCACCATCTCCCAATTCCTTCTCCATGTTATCCCAAGAAAATGGGTACCATCTTCCATTTCCTCCTCTGTGTCAACCTTGGAAAATGGGCACCATCTCCCAGTTCCTCCTGTGTTATCCCTGGAAAATGGGCACCATCTCCCAGTTCCTCCTCTGTGCCATCTCTGGAAAATGGGCACTGTTCTTCACCCTGGTTGGGAGCAGCACAAGAGGACAGGGTAACATCAGCTACTCATACAAGAAAAAAGGATCCCATGCTTGAAGTTTGGTGATTTACTCTTTCCTGGAGGAAATGTGCTGAAAAATAACCTAAATTAGTGACCACCTCAGCCTAAACTCTGGTGATAAATAATTTAAGTGGAATCATTCAGAGATAATTTTACTTTTGATTTGAAGGCCATTTATAAACATAATCAAAGTGCAAATATAGCTTTGTGTCAATTGACATCCAAATAGCAGTGATGCTCTCCCCACCCTCTAAAATTGCTTTTTATTTAATTAAGACTCTCCAGGAGGCTGCCACTCTTCTGTGGCTGAGGCAGCAGCTGTAGTGCAGTGATGAACCTCAGGAAAACTGAGCATCTCTGGCACTGCTGTGAGTCTTGGCAGAACAATGGGAAAGATCCTCTTGGTATTGCTAAGAAAACAACCTCCTGGCTTTTATAGCAATTTTCTCAGTCATCACCATAATACCCTGCACTGGGGGTTTTGATTTTAAAACCAGCAATTTTGGATGTTTTCCCTAATGTAATTTAACATGGTTTTCTTCAGAGGTATTTAAAGCCACGCTCAGGCTGCCTCTGCCAAGATAACGGTGAGACAGTCTAAATAAGATTGAGCCACTGCTGTTAAGTGGGGCTCACGAAGTGTGGGGCCAGAGGAGGAGCAGGTGGCAAGGCTGTGACCCCAAGGGCAGTGGGGTTGCCCTGCCTGCCCCAGCTCTCCTCTGCCCTGCTTGTTCTGTGAGCTGCCGGGCTGGGAATTGCTGCGTGACCCGGGTCAGGCTGAGCGCTGATTAATTCTTCTGTCTCACACGAGGGAAGGACTCCTTCTTGGAAACCAGGCTGAGGTGACAGCACTAATAGCACTTAGCACAGATGTCTCCAGGATGACTGCCACAAGGAGAAGAGGTGAACTATTAACACTTCAGAAGATATTCAGGGTACTCTGAGGCCTCTGCTTTGTGTCGGGGGAGTTCCCTTGGTTCTGTGGAGCTGTGCCAGTTCTCACAAACATTTCCCAATAGTTCCAGCCTGATCCAAAGCCTGCTTCACTCCACCCTCAGGCACTTCTTGAGTTTCTCTTGGCCATGCTGAAAATAGATTTCTCTTTGGGATGCGTGTGTGAACCAGAGGTTGGTGGAAAGAGAAGATAAATTAAGCAAGAATCATGTTTTACCTTCTGTACACAGTGCTGAGTCGTATCCCTGAATGGTGGGGATGGAAAGCTCCAAAGAGACCATTAATGGAGAAGAGGTCTGGAAAGAAGGGTGATGCTGAGGAGCACAAGGCTGGTACAGAGCTGGTACATCCCCCAGGATGCTGGGAGTGCTGTGCTGCCACATGTGATGGGGTTTGTTCCTTTAGCACAGGGGAGGACTCTGAGGTCACCTGGGGTGAACATTTAGAGCTGAAGGAGTTTGGGGACCATCTCCTGAGCAGGTGGGGCTTGCACTGCTCATCTCAAGACATGATCTTCATGCCAGTTTGGGTCCTTACAATATCTATTTCTTAATTAGTGTTAGCAATTACTTCCTTGAGTACTGCTCCACTGCACAAAATAATTTAAATATTAATGTATGCCATTCCATAGCCTCTTTAGAGCACAGACATAAAATTTAGGTCTTTGGTTATTTTTTTCAATAGGAAAAATTGCAGTAGATGAAAATTTCTCTGAGTTATTCATTCAAAAATATCTTGCTTAGGTTAAGTGTAGACAACAAAGATGTTTTGTGGTACCTAAACGAACTTTGTGTTAAATTTAGGTACGAGGGTTGTGTCTCCTGCTTGTACAAGCACTTTGAGTGCTTCAGGGAAGCTTCAGGAATAATTATTTCCACAGCTTAGCAGAACACTTTGCATCCTCAGCGCTCGGGTCAGGGCTCACATGAAAGGGGTCCCATGTGGGAGCCCAGCTCTGAGGTGGCTGAACAGGATTCCCTGCAGTTTGAAGCACAACTCTGTGCAAGAATTCATCACTTGTGAAACTGAAGTGCAGTATGATTTTCCCAAGAGGCCCTAAATTGTCACACTTCAGACAATAGACCTGTTTCTCCTTAATGAGGAAAAATTCACTCTTGGCTTAACTCCCACGAAGTTAATTTCTCTGACAATAAATTTGGCCCAATATGTCAATACAAACTTAACTCACTTGTGTTCATAGAGATTAACTCAACAGCATCTTATGTATGCCCAGAATAATTAGTTTACTGTCTCTTGAGGTTTGTTTAATTAATTTAGAATGCTTTCCATTTAGAAGATACTTGCTGCAGAAACAGGTCTGTTGTAGATAAGAGAAACTGTAACTACTCCCTCAATCTTGTGTTTGACTTGTTGGACAGAAAGTACTTGGGAGCAGGGAAATTAATTTCGTTTTCCTCAAGCTGCTCTCCCTGAGCCTTTTTTGTAAAATTCCAGCAACCTGGAATGGCTTTCTGCCTTAAAATAATATTCAAATACACGGGGTTTTTTACTTTTTAATAGTCCTGTGCTTCCTCTGATCAGCTAAGAACCATTGCAATAGTTTCTGAAATTTGTTACAGCTTCAGAGAAGATAACTTATTTATAGGAAAGTCTTTCAGATCTGCAGTCAGACTCTGAATTTTTAAAGGCAGGGTATGTGTCAGAAGCTAAATAATTAAGATACGTGCCTTCTCAGCATTTTATTTCAAATATTAAATATTACATAAGAGATTTTTCCCTGTGGAAATCAAGCCTTTAAAGAGGTGCAGTCTCAGCCAGAAAATCACTGTATTGCACAGATAAATTGACACATCCCGAAGCTTACAAATAGTTCTAAAAAAGTCCTTAAGATATTTCAGCACTCTGAATACTTGTTCCAGTTGTCCTTGTTTAGGAATGCGGTGATAAGTTGTGGTTTTGACATCAGCTCAGCCTTGCAGGGATCGTTTGGAAGCTCCAGGGGAATTTGGAAGCAAAATTTGGTGTTTGGAGCAACACAGGTAGAAGCCAGGCTGGGGCTTTCCATCCTTAGCTCATGGAAAACCTGGGCAAGGTGTATTCCCTGCACTGCCACCAAGAGAGACGGAATTCCAGATGAAACGCAGCCAGTCAATCCCTTCTGTTGTAAACCACTGTCCTCCACTGGAAGGAATTAAAACTGCACAAATTCTCCTCAAGATCTCTTCTGCAAACTGCAAAGCCTTCGCTGGGAGTGTTGCTGGCAGAGCAATCCTCTCAATCCTTACATCTTCCATAAATTCCTTAACGTGGAATCACGGGTAAAAAACCACCTGAAGCTTTGAATACTCGCGCGTAGTTTCCTCAAATTTTGCTGGAATTTAAGCGGCTGCATCAAACACCTAGGAAATGGTGGCCCAGGAAATGGCTGTGCCGAATTTTCTTCTCCAACAAAACCTGGGCAATCCAAGGCACCGGCAGCAATTTCCAGAGCTCGGGTTGCAGCCGTGTCTCCATTTCCCGGCCCCGCGGTGCAGGGTAACGCTATCCAGCCCCCCGGGGACACTGGCAGCAGGCACAGCTCCCATCCACTGCCTCCCACCACCAGGACTCAGAGTTTGTTGCCTGCTTGCCACTCTCCCTGCAGGAAAAGTCTTGGAAATGGCTGGTTTCCATTGGAGAAATCTTCAGGGTGTTGGTTCTGGAGGTTGGAGCTGGTAACGTTCTCTTCCAGCAGTGACCTGCTTTAAGTTCCACAGGCTGTGCTTGGGCTCCTGTCTGCAGAGGGTGGAAAACCAAGGTTCAGCTGAGGAATGGCTTTCACCCTAAGTTGTTCCTGTCCTTTTGCCTCCTTTCCAAATGGATGTGGGGGTGTTTGAAGTGGTTGGCTCGCAGTTGGAGCCACTTCCCTGCTTCCCCATCCCAGCTCAAGGTGTGGAATCAAACAGGATGGAACTCTCAGGCTTCCCCACGTTTTAGCATTCTTCACATTTCCCATCAGCTGCACTTCTAATCTGGAAATCCAGCCTGGCTTTCAGTATAAAAGCATTTTATACACATATATAAATGTACATTGTTTTCAGTTGAGCAAACGCTGCCCTGTCAGATACACACCAGTGGGGTTTTCTGCCCAATTTATGTTTGTAGGAACATAAACAGATGTGCACAGAAGGGTCACATTTGCACCATTTGAGAATGCCTATCTGGTTTTGGGTTTGAAGTCTGTGTATCTGTGCATGTGTGCTGGGTGATTTACCTCTCCTGGCAGTCCTGAGAGCAGGCAGTGCTGGTGACGAGCTCTCTCTCATTAGCTGTGAGTTATCTGTCACTAATTATAACCAGTGCAGTTGAAATGATTGGCTGGGAGTGTACCAAGATCAATGCAGAGAGGTGACTGCAGTGCCCCAGAGCATGGACACACTGGTGTCCTTGGCTCTGGCCATTCCTCCTGCCACCCTTCTTAAGCCATCCATCATTTCCCTACTCTTGGGGATCAGTTTTCTGTGCAGAGGAGGTGCCTGCTGGATGAGACAGATCTGTAGGAGGAGGAATGTGTTTTTCACTGAGTTTTCAGCACTCTTGGGATTATGAAACATCAGAGGGAACTTGCATGAGCCAAGGCAGTGTGTCAATAACAGCCTCTGCCTGCTCTGCTGGGGCTGGAGCAGCTCTGGAGAGTATTCCTGTCACTCTGGGAAGCAGGTGTAACTTACCTGCTTCTGTATTCAAGGATCACCTTCCACCCTTCCATCAGCTGCTGGGGGTTGGATGAAGGGGATGAATGTACAGGAATATCCTTAATAACCATAAAAGCCTTTAAAGTGCAAGTGCTGGAGGGTGTTCTGGAAAGGAAGAGGGAGCTCAGGCACCTCCAGGGGTGCAGGCTTAACCCCAGGAGATCTGCCAGGGTTTCCCTCCCCTTTTTTTGGTGTGGTGAAGGGCACCTGCCTCTGCTCCAACACAGTCCCCTCTTCCCTGTGTGCCCTGAACACCCTGGGGGGAATCTCTGGCTTTGCACCTCCACTGGCTCCTCTTCATGTGCACTCATTGCTCCCACCATCAGGTGTTCATCCTGCTGCTTGCATCTTGTGTTTTTAATGGAAAAGTCAAACTCAAATTGGCTGATGAAGCACCTTGTATAAATAACATCTATTTGGCAACTTCAAAGCCAAACCTGTTAGAGGGTATTTCTTTTCCCTTATAAGTAATGTGGGTTTATTTCTTCATTTGCATTTCCTTTCTTTTCCCTTTCACCATAACTGTCTGCTCCAAGGAACCCAAATGATTCTGTGCAGGAGTCTTTCATTTTTGCTGTTTTGCTACATCTTGAATTTCTGGGAGATTTTGTGGCAGTAACACCTGGTGTAACATATTCTGAGAAATCTGACCCCCAGTTTCCACTCTTCTGTGACATTTATCAGTGTTCAGGCACTGGAGAACTTGGCCTTCCATTCTTCTAGGTTTGATCCCCCTAGCTAGTGCTGGGAAGGCAGAGAAAAGCCAATATCAGCCAAAGTTTTGACAAAAGTATTTCAAATCCTTTTCACTGTTAATTCATTAACAAATGAGTTTTAAGGAGAAACATTAGGTGGTTCTCATTGTAATTTTTGATTTGTTGTGTGCTTCAGGCCCCTTGTCCATGGATTTCAGTGACAGGAGTCAGCCAGTTGTTCTGTGTACTCCAGGACTGCAGTGTTTGGGTGTTGGTTGTCCCTCTGTGCACACTCAGAGCTGCAGAACTCAGCATCCTCCTTTTTAGGCGCTACAAGATTTTACTGTTCTGTTCAACTTGTAACATCTTAGGAAATGACATTATTTTTCCCTTGTGCTACAACTTTTACAACCCCACGTGAGAGAAGTTACAGTATCTTACCAAAATCTTCCCAGGCTTTGGGACCAAAACTGAGTGGTAAGAAAGATTAGAAGCGAACTTTATCCACAACTCTTTTAACTTTCAAGTGCTTCTCAGGTTTTTTTGTTGTGAACTTTTTTTTTTTTTTTAAATTTTAATTTTTTAGCCAATTTTTGTAAGCAGAGCAATTGGAATGGATGGATAATTTACTTGTCAGTTGCAGATTTTTCCCTTGCCTATATAAACATTTTTGTACAACCCTGTAATTACCTTTATTGAAAAAAGAGTAAATGGTCATTATTTAGAAATCAGCTTAGTCATGCTGGACAGTTTGATAACTTGTAAGTGCAACTTGTGTTTTCCAGAGTTGTTTTTATTGGAGTCTGTAAGGTTGTAATTGAGGCAGCACTGAAAAACCCTGGTACAGAGCAGATCATACCAGAAGCTAAATTGAAGTTAACTTCAAGATCATACTTGAAGTTAAATTGTTCTGCTAGAAACTGGGAATTAAAACACCAGCATATAACAGCTAACTAAAAAGAAAGATAATTATGGAACCCCAGACTGGTTTGGGTTGGAAGGGGCCTCAAATCCCACCCAGTGCCCCCCTGCCATGGCAGGGACCCCTCCCACTGTCCCAGGGGCTCCCAGCCCTGCCCAGCCTGGCCTGGGGCACTGCCAGGGATCCAGGGGCAGCCCCAGCTGCTCTGGGCACCCTGTGCTGGGGTCTCACCTCCCTCACACGGAAAAATTTCTTCCCAATTTCCCATCTAAGGCCACTCTCAGTGTGAAGCCATTCCCCCCTGTCCTGTCTCTTGTAAAAAGTCCCTCTCCATCTTTCCTGTGGGCTCCCTTCAGGCAGGACACAGAACATCTGAAAACAGCTGAGGGGGTAAAAAACTGAACAAATGGGGAGCATCAATCAGAGGAGCCTCTTTGCTTTCCCATGGCTGAGATCAGGCTGTGACTTTCGTGTGTGAGGGTATGAAATCTAAATATAAGCATCCTCATGGTATTTTCTGGTGATTTTTTTCTATATTGCAAACTGCCGAGAATGCCTGAGATTGATGCATTTTGTTATTTTGCTGATAATAAAAGAAAATTATTGTCAGACCAGGTTACTTGCAGTTTTTTCAAGGAAAAAAGAAATACTCTCACTTGTTTTTGCCACATTTTGTTTCTTGCCATAAAAGTGAGTGTGAGCTGTGGGCAGGAGCAGCCAGTGAAACATTGGGGTCATTAGAAATCCTCATTACCACTGCAATAAGAGTTACAACAAGACTGCAATTAATACAAACCCCATACAACATTTAAAAATTTCCCACAATTGCTTACATCCCTGTCTGCATGTTTGTTGTTTTTTCAGCTTCAGATCCACAAGTTAGTGGATGTTTATTTGTTGATGGAATGTGGAGACAATGTTTTTGTACTTATTCCTAGAGGTCTGATGTTTTTACCAGATCTGGAGATTTATGGCATGAGGAGATGTAAAATAAAGGACCTTTAATATGATCTTTCAACTATGCATAATTTTAGAAGTGACTGGAAGTTAGAATACATTTAATTTTCTGAAATCCTTCCCATCCACCACAGAAGTAACAGACTGGATCCAGCATGGCCATGAAAAGTGCCTTTACTCATCCCTAATTTTGTGTTGCATGTTAAAAATGAGAGTTTTCAAAACCCCACTGCTGTGGCCTCCTCGTGCATGCCTGCTAATTTGGAGTAGCCTGCTTTGGATTTCTCCCTGAAATCGCTGTGCTGACAGGGAGCCACGGAATCTTGAGCCTCAGTAAAGCTGATTTAAACAAGTGTGAGCCACTTAGGGAAGCTCCATTCTCTGGAGATGGCTTTCCATCCCTCTGGTCCTTTGTTGCAAAGGGATCATATTTTTTTTATGCAAGTATAATTAAAAAAAGAGAAGGGAATAAAAGAAGTCAAATGCACTTACGTGGGTTTTACCCCTTGAGCCTGCACCAGAGCTTTGTGTTTCATGTTTCTCAGCAGTGCTCACATCCCCAGCTTGCCCCTTCCCTTGCATCATCCCTGTGGTATTCCTGCCACGGTTCCTACATTTGTGGCTCTTATTTGGGTACATTCTCTCAATCTCTGCTTACATAAAGGCACAATTATGTGACAGATACGTGTGAGCTGGGTAAGAACAAACACTTCTGATCTGTGCCCTGACATTTATTGCACAAACTATGGGCAATCCATGTTGGATTAGCTTCTTCTCTTTTCTCTGGGAAGAAAACTTCCTGGGATTAATGACAAAGCCAAACACTGGCAATACCTGGGCAGGCAAGGGTCAAGAAGGATTCTGCAGTTCATGGCTTGAGCATTATGTTATGCAAACGCTGGAGCTGTAAAAGCCCAGAGTGTGGAGCTGCATTTGCTGTGAGGATAAACAATCCTTGCTACGAGGATAAACACAACCTTTTGACCACTGCTGGCTTTTGTACAGACCACTAACATGTGAACCTCTGCTTGCCACTGCTCTGCTGCACAGGGATCCTTTGGATCTGGGGAATTTTCACAGCCCTGCTCCTCCATTTAGTGGGTGCTTGTGCTCCTGCACTCTTTGGGGGAGCACTGGTGGTGTTAAATGGAATTTTAGCACTTTGGATGCTCCAGGTTGGGGCTGTTGCCACCCTCTCCAGTTCCCAGTGCCAGCCCAGCTCTCTGTGTGACTGTGCTGGGGAACACATCTGGAATCTTGCCTGCCTGGCTTGGGACTGGCCATAGGGTATTTCACACTTGGCTTCGGTGCCACCACTGCATGGGAATTCCAGGGAAAATTAATGAGCTCAGAGATCCATAATTGTATACAGCATGGGATATGCCAAATTGAGATGTAAATGGCTTTATTTTTTCCATATGTTTGTGTTTTGCTGGTCTTCAATCAGAATTCAAATCCCCACTGTGCCAGCGAGTGCAGTCATGTCTCATCACAATTTGTAAGCACTGAGTGGGCAAAGGAGAGGGGGAGAATATGGGAAGCTCAGATGATATCCCACAGATCACAGATAATTCTTGTTTATTGGGAAACAAGCAGCCTAATGACCACACGTGGTTTTCAGGTAAATAAATATGTTCCAGAAAGCATCCTGTGTTATCCTTCCTGGAATTGCAGCTTTTGGGCAGCTTGTTTCATCTGTCCAAAGGCAATTTCCAGAATTCTACAATTAACAAAAATCCTCATGGTCTGTTGCAGCACCAGAGCACTAGGAAAATTAGACCTCAAAGTTTCCAGAAATATGTATGGTTTTAAAGGAGTTTTGTTCTGAAGGGCAAATATGCAACTTTGAAAATCAAAGCTGGCTGCAAACAGCTTCATTACCTGCCCCTTTGCCATTTCTTGTTTTCTCCCAATACTTCTGTGATTCAAATCCTTCCTGCTGGGAATTTCCCCCCTCTAAGTGGTTGCTTGCAAGGCCAAAGCTTGGCTGTGCCATTTTATTTCCTGCAGCTGAGTGAAACTGCGGATGCAGAAAGCGCCCTTGGAGCCAGGAAAAATGGAATAGTAGGTGCCTCTTTTCTTGTTTTTAAACAGCAGGAATGCAGATGTGGGTGCTCAGTGCTCCCTCCTCCTGCCCCAGGGAGGTCCCTGGTGTCCCTCTCCCATGGAAATATCCCTCCTTGCTGAACTGCCTGGGCTGGGCTGGGTTTTGTGCTGGAGCAGTGAGTCATGGCTGCAGAAAGCCTTTTCAAGGGCAAGCCAAGGGTGTTGGAGGCAGCAGCTCGATAAAGGCAGGAGTCAGGACTAGTTCAGTGCTTGCCAGCCTCCAGGAATATGGCTTGAAGGAGCTGAGGCCTCGGGAGGGGAGCTGCTCTCTCAAAATCAACAAAAGCCAGATCTCTGGATGCAGTTCCCTGTGGAAATGTTGTATTTAGGTGCTGTGACGTTGCAGCAAACAGGGTTACATAAAGCCCAGCAGCTGCAGCCTGCATCCAGGGGCAGGGGACAGCGTGTGGCCAAGCCAAAGCAGAGGGCAGAGCCCAGAGAGGTGTTCTGAAGGGATATTGTGAGGAATTTCCAAGGGGGGAGCTGACATGGAGCTTAATAACTGCCTCAGCCTGGCATTGCTTTTTTTAATGTGTAAGGAGATTTTCAGTAGGATTTACAACTGGCAGTTGTGTCTGGTTTCTGTGATGTGTCAGCCCTGAGAAGTGCAGAGTGTGGCTCTTGTGGGGAGGCAGGGCAGCTCTGCTGGGAAAGGGTCAGCCCTGGAGCCAGAGCTGGGGCTGGGCAGTGTCCTGGGCTCTGAACCCTCTGCTTTCCTGCAGCAGAACTGCTGCTGCCCTCGGCCGTGGGATCAAGCTCTAAATCAGGTGTTGATAGAGTAACCTAGTCCTGGAGGATGTGCAGCTCAGTGGAGCTGGCAATCCCTGCTGGCAGCAGGTGTGCAGCTCTCTCTCCTGCCTGGGTGCAGCTGGGGCCAGCCCAGGTCCTGTGGCTTTGCCATCCTTCCTCCATGGCCACATTGAGGAGGTTTGGGGAGCTCTGTGCCTTGGCAAGTCAGAGGCACCAGGTGCCCAGTGCTGCAAGAGGCAGAGCAGAGCCCTTTCTGGTGAGAGAACCAAGGCATCCAACAACTCTCCTCCATCATTTGTGGAGGAACTTGCTCTCTGTTGGTTCTGGTTAGAAGCTGACTGCCTTAGTGGCTGTATTTGGTTATAGAACATTGCTATTAATTAATTTTCTGTTCACGAGTCAACAGTTATTGGGTGGACTGGACTGGTGGTTTTGCATCAGTTCATGAATCACCCACTGCCTTCAGCCAGTGACAGAGGATGTCAGGTTTTGTAGCTTCAATGTTTTGCCACAGTAGAACACCAGGGAAGCTCTGTGAAGCATCCCCTGCCTTTGTCAGGGCACACGATGGTCTTGTGTAAATAAAGAAGTGTGGTGGATATTTATCTCCAGGCAAGAACCTCTGGTTTTATAGCATCAATCTGTAACAGCTGAACAAACTGGAGGAATATGAGATCATTTTCAAGATCCAGCACTTTTCATCTCAGGTCACTGTGATCAAATTCACCCTGACTCAGGATTACCTTCTCCTGGCAAATCAGACCAGCCCAGAAGCAGGGGGAAAGGTGAGGGGATCAGACATAATTGGTCCCCTTGTTGAATGAATTGCTCAGATATCACGATCTGAATGAAATTGTAATCCCTTCTCACTTTTACCAGCCAGGTCCAACAGGTCAGAGTTTGGTAGGTCAGTGAGAAGGAGCTTGAATTACCCACCCTGGGCTGGATCAGGCAGCGAGGGCTGGCAGGCAGTGAACTTCATATGCACTAAGCTTAATTGCAAGTAAAGGCTGTGGTACAAACAAAGCTCAGGAAGCTAAAAGATTAATGCTGTTAGAGTCTTTTTATGTTCTGCAAGCCTGTTTCCACAATACCAGAAATTGTTCATTTTTCTAATGAGGGGCACAGAAATGGAAACTTATTGGCACTTGCTATTAATAGACTCATGTAATTACTTCTGAATTTTTCTGTTGTCTGCTGGTTTTCGTAATCATTAAATGAATAGAAGATTTTTGTTGAGATTCTCAAAGCCTTGCAATGTGAGGAATATTTTGTTTCCTTGTGAGGGCTTTTCTTCACAGAGGAAATAAGCCTGCAGAGTGTGTGGTACTGATGGTTGTCTTTGAAGACACTCCTGACATGGATATGGATGTTGCTCCATGCTGATCTCCCAAAATTTTGCCTACTTTGTGCTCCTGCTTCTTGATTAAAAGGGGCAAACAAGCAAAAAAGCCTCCCAAAGGGTTGTGTGAGGTTAAATCAGAGCTGTGGCCTCCGAGGAAGGAGTGCAGGGATTAAGAAGGAGAGGGTGAGCAGTGGGAGCTCAGAGGGAGGAAGGCAGAGCTGTCTGGTATTTTTATTTTTATCAGTTCCTTTGAGATAAAATGAAGGGGCAATTGAGAAACATGGAAAAGGAAGAGAGGAAAGATCTCTTCAGGCACTGAAGGCGCATGGGGAGGCAGAGGAAAAACATTTTTTTTTTTGAACAAAAGGCATATTGGAATTAGGCAATCCACACACACACAAAGCCTGCATTTGAGCAGCCTGAGCGTTTCACCATTCAGCTCCTCTCTGCTCATCATTTACATAACCTGGAGAAAACAGATGCGTGTTCAAAGCCGTCTGGCTGAAAGCACTGCCTTCCTCCTGAGCCCTGCTGGTCCAAGGTCCCTGCCCTCCCTGCATTCCCAGGGATGATTTCACAGCACAAGGGCGTTAGCAGAGCTCTTTGAGCTGCTAACACTCTCTAAATGCTGCCGGAGCACCCCCTGAATCCGTGTCTGATTTCCTTGCCCCTGCTGGGTGTTCGTGTGTGGTGCTGGAGGGGTTTGAATGCAGCTGCCTTCCTCCTCCCCTGCAATGACAATCCTCCAGGCCCGGGCTCTTCATTAATGAGTAATGATGGAACAGAGGAGACACTTGGGTCATTTTATCCTCCAAGAGCACTGAGCAGTCCTGAAGAGAATGCTGCAATGCAGCTATAAGCAAAACTGTACAGATGACAAAGTGCCTTTGAATCATAGGCTGAGTTTCTGGAACATTTTGGGTTTTAGGAAGATTGCCAGTTTCCCAAAGCATTTTTTCTTAGGCATGGAATCTTTTTTCTTTTCTTTTTTTTTTTTTTTTCTATTTCAGAAATATTTCAGGAAGACTTATTCCAATGCCTTCTATTCTACCAACTTGGAAACCTGAGTGTCAGTAAAAATAGAAAGTGTCTGATCCTGCTGTGTTCAGCAGCCATTGAAAAGGACTTGGGGAGACTTCTGTTTCATAATATTTGTACAGCAGTTGGCTCGTAGTAATTTGCATAAGATTTTGGACTGTGAATTTGGACTGTCTTTTCCCAAAACATTTTGTGAGAGGCAGGAACCACACAAGAAAAAAGTAACCTGACAAGTCAAGGAACAGAGCAGAGTAAAACCTATTCTCCTACTGAAAATCAAAATAGAATTTCCAATTAAGTTACTAATGAGACAAGTGAACAATTCCATGTTAAGTTCAGAAAATGTTTTAAGTGTTCCTATCCTTGGGGTGAGCATAACTGGGATAACTTCATTTTTCCATCTCTTTTGGTGTAAAGAATGTAATTAATTCCTTAAGTGGTTGTTATCTAAATCTGTGCCTCTGTGTTACATGATAAAAGTACTTAAGTGCTTGGAATTCTACTCCCTTTTAGTATAATAAGAATGTTGGGTCTAGTTGCTTTTTTTTTAAATTGCTTTTTTGCTTCTTTGTCTTTTTCTTTCTTTTTACATGCAAGAATTTGTTTTTAATTTAACAACATAAATTATTGTGTTATCTCAACAAAATAAATTACATTAAAATTGTTATGTTTTATATATATTATATTATAAAATGATATTAAAACATAAATTATTGTGTGTGGATCAGCCCCCAGTGGGGATGAGCAGGAGGGGCTCCAGCAGCACCTGGGAGATGCTCAGGGGAGGGGCTGGGCAAACTCAGACTAAGGGATTCACCTGCTCTCACCTCTGCATTTATTCTGGGACAGCCATTCCCTGAGAGACACTGTGCATTAACCCTTGGTGTGCAGTTCTCACTCTGCACTCAGAGGCTTTCCCAGGTGAAGCACAGCAATGAAGTCAGATGAAAAGGGGGCACAATGTGACCAGAGGGGATGGCTGTGGGAGGAAAAGGCTGCAATGGATTCAATGAGTTCTCATTGGAGATCTCCTTTTCACTAAAACCCTCAACTTCCCAATGTGCAATGAAGGTTAATTAATTAATAACTGTTGGGGTTAATTGAGGGGCATTAAGAAGATGCAATATTTTTTTTTATTCTGTGAAGCTGTCCGCGGATGCCTCTTAAAAGGAATTTGCTGCTTCTACTGCAAGAAAATAGAGTATTTTGATTTCTGCTGATGTGTCAGCAGAAATCACAAATTCATAAACATTTGCAATGTGAGCACACTTCTGCCAGGGCTTTGATCAGATCTGCATCCTCCAATCCTCAATGTGCACTGGCCAAAGGACACACAAAGTTGTCAACTTCTCAAACCACAGAGCAGAAAACTGAAATGCAGGAAAAGTCATTCTTAAAGTAAGGAAAGCAAACCATAGATACTGTGACCAAAGAAGTGAAGAGATTGGAACAGAGACATTTCCCACTTTCATCACCTCAAATGGAATTCCACTGTAGCTGAGGGATTCTCAGGGGCTTTTTGGATTGCTGGAACTCCATCTTTTGCACCCCAAAAGTGCTTCCCACTTTTGCTTTTGTCATGATTGTGAACTGGGAGGATTTGAAGTGGGCCCAGTTTGGTGGCCATAAAAAAATCCATGGAGCCCTCGGCTGACTTTATAATTTAATTTAATCTTTGATTTGCCCTGAAAAACAATCTGGAGAAGCTCAGTAGTGATTAGTGCATTCAGGTTCTGTTAATTGTGTGGAGGGCTAATCAAGGTGATTGACAATTTGTGCTTCATGGAAGAGAGAATCTATTCTTTTGGGCTTTTTATTTTTTTGTGCTAAATTGGGAGATATCTGTGGGTGTTGTGCTCCTGGTGGATTTCTCCTTCATGGGGGTACAGGAATAAAACAATGCTTTATCCCTCAGTACATCTTGGGATTGCTTTGGTCACAGCTTATATTTTCTCATCACTGAAAAATAAAGCAGGAGTAGAGAAAACACAGCCACATTTCCTGGTATTTTTATTAGCTTTAAATGAGGCTGAGAGCTCTTTGGAATGATAACATTCTACTGGTTCCAGTGGGGCCATCATCCCAGCTAAAACTCTGCTGCTCCTGGTGCTCTGGGACACCTGGACATCATTTGTGCACTGAGTGAACTCGTTACCACAAGGCATGAGAGTCCTGAGGCTCTGCTTGCATCTTTTCTCCATTTAATCTGGAAAATGGGGCAGGAGGGAGCTTGTTTGCCTTGCTGAATTATCAGTGTGACTCCCAGCTTTGAGTGCACATCTGTGTTCAGTTTTGGGCTGGTCACTGTGGCGGAGCTCATGTTGGCATCCTTGGATGGAATTTTACAGCCACTTCCACTTCTCTTCTTCCTCTAAGTCTGTATTTAAGTCTGCAGGAAAGGCAGATGATGATCTGAAGGGTGTACAAATATTTACAAATTTGTGTTAGACACATCAGCAGCAAACAAAGTGTTATTTTGTATCGTAGTAGAGGCACCAAGTCCTCATTAACAACCATCCTTTGGCAGCTTCAGAGTAAACAAATATTGCACTCTCTTAATGCCCCTCAATTAACCCCACCAGTTATTAATTAATTAATTAACCTTTGTTGAACATGGGGATGTTGAGGTTTTTAGTGAAAAGGAGCTCTGTCACTGCAGTGAATAACACACAACACGAGTTTTCTCCAAAACAGCTCAGAGAGATGATCTGACCCCTTTTATTAGAAACTAATTACTCCCTTTTATACAATTTTCCACAGACCACTGTGATTGGTGAAAGAAAGACAACCACTTTACCCACACTGGCCAAACCAGAGGGACATCAAAAGAGAGTCTGTGCCACAGAAAGAATTCCTAACATGAGTATCGTTACAATACCAATCCTGATGTTTATGTTCATGCTGTGAGAACAAGCTTCAGAAACCCAAAACATCAGGAAAAATGAGCTTTAGAAACTCAGAAGCTCCAGGCCTGGAAAAACAGACTACAGAGGTCTCCAATGAGAATTCATTGAATCCATTCATGGCTTGCAGCCTTTTCCTCCCACAGCCATCCCCTCTGGTCACATTGTGCCCCCTTTTCATCTGACTTCATTGCTGTGCTTCACCTGGGAAAGCCTCTGAGTGCAGAGTGAGAACTGCACACCAAGGGTTAATGCACAGTGTCTCTCAGGGAATGGCTGTCCCAGAATAAATGCAGAGGTGAGAGCAGGTGAATCCCTTAGTCTGAGTTTGCCCAGCCCCTCCCCTGAGCATCTCCCAGGTGCTGCTGGAGCCCCTCCTGCTCATCCCCACTGGGGGGGAGATGATGACTGCACACTCACAGAGGGAGCTGTGGGGGCTGCCAGGGATCTTGTCTCATTGTTGTGATGCCCCTGGGCTGGGGTATCACCCTTTGGGTGCTCCAGAAGCCCCCCAGGCTGGGCAGGGGGGAATCACTGCCACTGCTGGCGTGAGAGCGGTGCAGGGCATGGAAACCGTGGTGATGGCAGTGACAAACAATTATAGGAAAGATTCTTCATGGAAGAGGAGGGGATTTTTCCCCTCCCTGATCCCAGCACTGTGCTCCCTGCAGTGCTCTCCTCAGGTTTAGCTGCCTGGGTGCTCAGCAGGGAGTGCTGAGCCCTGCAGAGCCTGGGGTGAGCACGGTGCAGGTGACACACAGACATTGCTCACAGGAGCACCAGGTGACACTGCAGAGACACTCAGAGCTGCCAAGGAGCACCACTGGGAGCTAACACCCCAGCAAAGTGCAGTTTGGTTTATCTGTAGTTTTGCCTAAGTGAGAAGGGAAAGAATCATGCCAAGGAAGCAGCCTGGGCAAAGTGGATATTGGTATTTCATTTCAACTTCCTTACAGACAAAGTTCTGTCTCATTGGAATATGAATTAATTCTTCTGTTTTGTCTTTTTATATTAAAGATTAAAGCACCCTGTGAGGAATTGACTTCTTAACCTAGCCATGCCTGGGCTCATCAGAAGCCCTCTCGTTTCCATGCTCTTTTTGTCAAAGCATCTGTTGTGGTGTGTTAATTTTAACCTTTCCAATAAGCTTCACCAAATAAATATGAGCTCCAGACCCTCAGAACTGCTGGTGCCACAGAAACTGTGGTAATTGCAGTGACAAATAATAATAGGAAAGATTCTTCATGGAAGAGGAGAGATTCTTTGCCCTCCCTGAAAAAGTGACTTTCAGAGTACTGCATAAGAACCTCGTGCTGGATTTGAGTCTGTCTGATGTGTCTTGCAGAATGTCTCCCTCAGGCCATGCTTTCCCAGGTCCTTGTCTTTTATTCCTTTATTCATTGTTGTTTTCTGACTGCCAAGAGTGGGCACACACAATCAGGAGAAGTCTTTAGTGATTTTGGCCCCATCACATCTCTGGTGTGAGAGAGCAGCTGAGGCTCAGCTGCATTGAATTGGTCACCTGGCCACAGATCCTGGGACCTTCCAGTGGCACCAGCAGCCTTTGAACACAGTGCTGGACGTGCAAATCTCTGAGTGCCATGAAATCACTCCAGAATCTGTGACAAGACAGGAGCAGAACCAGAGGGGAAGGAGTGGCTCAGCTGTGAGGAGCTGCCAGTGCAGCAGCTGTGGGATTTTTGGTTTGTTTTTTGCAGTGTCCACTGAGAAGGGTGATGAAAGGTTATGAAGATGTGTTAATTAAGGAAGGCTTGCCACTCTGACATTGTGATCTCATCATTCCATGCTTGTTTTCTTGATGATCACCTTGGATCTCCTCTGTTAAACTTCCATGGTTGCTCCTTGCCATGGCCTGATTTATGTGTTAGTGCTTTCCAAGCCTGACCTACAGAACAACCACTTAATGTGTCTGACCTGTCTCTTAAGATGGACCCAGGGGATGTTGATTTAATTTAAGCATTAAGAGCAAAAAAACAATTTCACATCATCTGGAACAGTTATATTATTATAATTCAGCACTGTAGCCCCACATTTTTGCTACTATTTCCTTCAGACTCTCAGTCAACACCATTGAAGTGGTCCCACATCACACATCTGTGTTTTGTAGGAAAGCAGAGCTTTGTTGGTAACACAAAATGTGCAGAGGGCATTTGTATGGTCCAATTTAAATCATAACATTACCTTCTGTGGGAAGGAAATGCTGACTTGCTTTTAATAATCGAAAAATATGTTTGAAGGATCATTCTCAAGGCTTCAAGTACCTGGAACGTGGGACTGGGGGGAAGAAAACCTTATATTCCTTCATTTTCTCTCTGTGCCTTCCTAAAAGTCTCAACATGGTTCAGAAGCTGAGGGTCTGTGACACTGAACAAACCTGGAGCATCAGTGTCTGTGGGGCATCCCACTGGCTTGGCTGCCAAACCCTTCCATAACCTTTAGTTTAATTGTCTCTTAGTGCTGGGTGAAGATCTGTGCTGTTACTGCTCTGGTATTTACATATCTAATGCCAAAAGGAATTTTTATTGGCATTTTATTATCTAGTTGGTGATGGCTGGGATGGTGGGTATTTATTCTAGATTATTAGTATTTATTCTAGATTATCAGTGTTTATTAAAATCCTTTCCTTGAATCTAATGGCTTTATTGTACTTGATATTATATCATGACAGAGCAAAAGAAAAATATTTCCAGGAGCTTGGGGTACCAAGGTGGGACATGTTTGGGTGGATTCAACATTATCAGATGGAGCAAGAGCTGAAGGAATGATTTCTGGTGGGATAATTCTCTTCCCTCTCAGCAGCCAGGCTCCTACTGACAGCAGAATATTTGTAAAGAAAAAAAAAATCCTGATTCCTCTTTCTTCATCCCAGAGCTTGAGCTCTCACTGAATGCTTTATCAGCCTTTGCAGAAAGCTTCTTGCTCTCTGTTTAGGCCAGAAAACCATTAGTCATCTGCTACAGTGCCTGTCTTGCCTTTAATATTTGATGTCTCATCTGTTGCCCCAGTCCTGGCTCATGTTCATGTGCTGCACAGAAGTCCAGTCATTAGATTATTATGAAATCATGGCATGTCCTTCACATGAGTGGCTTTTTTGGGGGGGGGCTGTTTTCAGCCATTTTCAAGAACCATTTCTGGTGCTGCTGTTATTACTCATTTTATGTAAACTGTTCCTGCTCAGTGGCTTCATTTCAGGGCAATTCTACTCTAAAAGGCAATTAAAAGATGATGGAAGAAATAAACCCCCAAATTTTGGGCTGGATGGGGAAGGCAATTCGAGATGTCGTGGAGCATTCAGTGCTTCTGGGCAGTAACAGACCCTGGCTGGTGTAAATGTAAATCAGCAATCTCAGATGATGTGGATTCACTCCCCTGAACTGCCTGAACCTGTCTGGGGCATGAACCTCAGCCTCTCCCTGCCTCATTAAATTCAGATAAAGTTTTCTAGAATTTCTCCAGATTGAGAGGTGGGAATTCATGGCAGAAGTGCAAGTTGTTCTCTACCTGTTCCTAACACTTGCATTACACAATCAGTCTGCAAGGACAATTGTTAAGCTCTTCAGTTCCTTTTCTTTTTTTTTTTTTGAAAGGTCACAGAATTAGGGAAGTATTTGCATTTTTGGTGTGACTAAAGTGAGAGCTCCAGTTGCACCCTGTCAGGGGGAAGGTTTCTGCAGCCATTCCTTGGGTTTGGGATGCTGAGGGTGGCAGAGCTCAGAGGGCACAGCAGAGTGGCTGGGCCCCTTGCTGCTGTCAGATGTGAGGAGGGAGGATGATTAACGAGAAGGTGGAGAGGGAGGTAATTAATTTCCTGTTTCTGTGCCCTCTTTTCTCTGTGTTTTCTGGCTGTCTGGATCTGGCTGTGAAGTGTTTGGGTCCAGGAGGGTCTGAGTGCTGCAAGGCTCTGCTCACAGGGATAGCAGCACAGAGCTTACAGGACACATGCTCAGATGACTGCAATGCCAAAGGCATTTAATTTTTGGATGTATTTCTTAACCTTTATATAAAAAAAAGTATTCAAGTGATATTAATGAAAAAGGGTAATGAGATTCATTACACTTAGAGACAGCTTTGTAGTCCTGAGATTAGAAGGAAATTATTATTTGTTGAGATTCATTCAGTAGTGAAATTCCAATTCACGTTGCTGGAATTAGAAGATGCTCTCATTAAACTCTCTTCTATTGATGGACAGCATTCTCTCAACTGACTTTATTTTATTATGACCTGAACAGAATTTCAATGTACTGCATGGAAAATCTTGGTGAAACTGGGAGGCCACAGAGACACAGGGGTTTGAGGGGTGAAGGTTTCCACTTTGTGTTCCCCACCTTTGGAATAGGTTTTACTTGGAAACCAGTCCCCTTGTGTCAGTTTAATGCAGCCTGTGTTTTCGTGGTGTTCCAGGTGTTTGTTTTCCTTAGATAAACAAGGGTCCTGAAGAATTCCTGACCTAAGGGAGTCTGCTGCTGGCTTACACCACAGTGGAGACACCCTGGGGACAAACCAGACCTTCCAAACCATGGCAGTGGGCTCACTTTGCTGCAGTGGCCCCTTGCCTTCCCCAGTTAGGAAGGGGCAGTTTCCTAAGGCAGACCTCAGGAACTGAATCTGTTGGTTCCAAGCTCTTCATTTGAATTGAAAATGTGACATTTCCAGCTCTTTCAGTCACTGTTAGAGATGCTGCTGCTTGTTTGCTGCTGAGGAAATGGAAGAAACAAAGCTGAGCTATTTCTTGCTTGTTGGAGAGGGAAAAGCAGAGCAAAACTCTGCTTCCAAAGGAAGAGACAAATCCCACTCAAAATATTACATGGGACTTGAATTGTCCTTGTTACCCCAGCAGCAGCTGGGCTGATATTTCTAATTCTTGGTCAGCAGGGGGATATGAGAGTCTTGGGCTTGGGGCAGGGTCTCCTCAATGCTTATGGAGCAGCAGGAATGGCAAGGAGCTGCATGGAAATGCATGGAATGGGTGAAACCAGGCAAAGAAAAGGAAATAACTGTGCAGGTGATTCTTTGGGGTGTTATATTTTTTAATTTCTGTGATGGTGGGAGTGCTCATCGTGGGAGAAGAGAGTTTGAGGCCAGGGGGATTTTGTCCTCAGAGATAAAACTCAGGTCTGGGTTCTCACAGGAAGAACTCAGGAGTGTCATACCACATTTTTAATGATCTCCAACCAAAATAGTTGCTTTTCCTCTCTCCCTTCATTTCCACAGAATCCCAGGAAGCCTTTCCTTTTCGTGCTGAACAAATCTCACACTTGAATTTTGAAAATGCCATCATTTACAGATTTTGCTATTTGAAATTTTTATCTCCTTTTCTGGCTGTGTCAGAAAAAGCACAGAAGGAATTTAATAAGCAACAACTGCTTTATTTGTTCAATTAATGCAAATGTAAATTCTTCATTCTTCAGCTCCTAATTTGAGCCAATTTCAAACATTGTCTTAAAAGTTCTATGGTGGATTTTTTTTTCACTGTTGTGTTAGCAGTGCTGTGCTTTTGCTGTTTTTGCAGCATCAGAATCATTCTGTGTTTGTCATGCTCCATTTGGTTGCAGTGGAGATGACTGTCAGAGAAATACAATTTTCCAGGCATTAATTGAAAAAATGGCTTTATATTCAGTGTGCAGGAACTGGCAGATGTAGATAAGGAACAGAGAAAATTCATTAAGTGGCATTTCTCCAGTTTTGTGTTGTTCTTCTCCCTCCAAAAAGGCAACAATGCCAGATTAAATCATAAATTAATTTAATGTACCACACAACATTGTTTTCTATGCAATCACTTTCATTCTCCCACAAATTTTGGTGAAAACTTTTGGAAAATGAAACTCTGAGAAATTACTCAAGCGCTGGAAGCATCAGTAAATTTTCCCAATATTTCCTGAACCTGTGTGCAATATTTGTATGTAAATTTAACCCAAATCTGCACATCTGTTCTAAACACTCGGGTCAAGCAAAGTTGTACTGCACAGCTTTGACCTAGAAAAGCACTTAAATAAAATATTCATGCTTGTGTGGAGAAATGAGCCTAAACCCAGCCAGTCTGTGCCTTTATTGCCACACAGAGCAGGGGCTGGGAGGCTGCTGCTTGTGCTGGGAGGATGTGAAATCTGAAGTCCTACTGAGCTCCTATTTCCATTCATGTTTTTTAGTCCCCAGTGGTTCTTCTCCACGTCCTTGGATGTTTTATATCCTCACACAGAAATGAGGTTTTAAATTGCCTTCATCTGCAGTGCTCTTTCATTGTTGTCACAGGACTCGGGGGAGAAATAAAACAATCACAGTCAGGAGATGAAGTCAGTGTGTTTAGCAGGATGAAAACCCAACATGCAAAGTGGAGCAGCAGGAGAGGCATCTCCAGGCTCAGGTGCTGGTGGGGGCAGGTGTCCTGTGCTGCCCTGGCTCTGCTCCTTGCTGCCTGGGCCATCTGGGCACCACGGGCCACCTCCGGCCTCGCCAGGGCCAGCCTCTCACAGCCCCCCCGAGTCACTAAAAGAATTAAAATAACACCTCTGAGGAGAGCAGCTGGCTGGGGGAACATAAGGAGGGCCCCTCCTGCACCTTCTTGCGCATTCTGAGAATTTCTGGCAGTCTTGCAGAGCAAACCTCTTGCCTTGCCCAGAGGCTCAGCCCCATTTCCTCACATCTTTGTCTTTTCCGTGCACTTTTTTAGCCCTTTCTGACCTTACCTCCACAGAACCCTTAAAATCCAATTTCATAGCATCTCTGTGTCATCTCCTTTCCTTTCTCTTTCCCTCCCTCATTTGAAGAGTTTGTTCATTTCTGGCATTCAATGAGAGTTATAAAAAACAGCCCCAAAATTTTGCTGGGCAGGGTTCTGAGTGATGGCTGGGTCATGGGAGAAGAGAAACCTTTTGGTTTGAACTGAATACTGGATGTCATTTTCCAGGATTTCTAAATGATTTACAAGGAAATCAATTTCATTATTAAAGATGAATATACTCTGGTTTTTAAATGAGACTGAGTGGTGAGTAATTTCACCAAGACTTAGAGAAAAGAATAAAATAATCTCCATAATTTACTCTTGTTTGTGGTTAAGGAAAAGAATGTTAACAGAAATGGAAGGGTCTGAATGACTGATGTCTGAATTCCAGGATCAGGTGGACTGTAGTCAGGGAAATAAGGATGACCATGGATGCTTTAGACAGTCTGTTCTTCAGCCTTATGGTGTCTAAATGGACAGATTTTATCTTGGAGAAAAAAGCAGCTCTTGGAGTTCAGCCTGTCCTTGGCTTTGGAGGCTCCTTGGGTGTATTTTACACACGTCATACAGGCCAGGAGCTGTCCTTGTGAACCTCCTGGCAGCCAGTGCAGGGCATCATTTCAAACTCAGGAATTTGGCACGTCCCAGTGGATGTGACTGGGATTATTGAAGATCCCTGCAGCTCTGCCCCGCTTTGTCCCAGCCATCCCTGCAGTGCTGGAGAGCTCCAGCCACGTGCTGAGCTGCTGGAGCTGGCCCACCACTGAGCACAAATGTTCTGGGCTGGAAAACAGGCACTGCTCAGATGGCTGTTCCTTCCATTCTTTGAGTTTTTCCTTCCAGAGTTGTGTGTTGCTGCTTGGAGCTGCATCAGAGGAACATTTCTGCCCCAAATCCCTGGCCACGGTGCCCATGGAGTTTCCCCTCTGTGTGTGGGGTTGAGGAGTTGAGTTTTGGGGGGGTGATGCCATTTGTGGGTGCCTTTTGTACAAGTTCCACGAGGAGGACTCGGAAAGGGCTCAGCCTGGAGCAAAGGAGGCTCAGGGGGAATTTCTGGCTCTGCACAACTCCCTGAGAGGAGGGGGCAGGCAGGGGGCTCGGGCTCTGCTCCCAGGGAACAGGGGCCACAAGAGGAAATGGCCTCGAGGTGTAGACTGAATGCTAGGAAAAAATTCCCCGTGGGAGGGCTGTCAAGCACTGGAAGAGGCTCTCCTGGGGAGTGATGGAGTCACTGGAATCCCTGGAAGTGTTCAAAAACCTGCAGATGGGGTGCCTGGGGACGTGGTGGACTTGGGTTCCAAGATGGATTCAATGACCTTAGAGGTCTTTTCCAACCTTGAAGATCCCGTGATTCCCTGATTTTTAGTGTGGCTCCTTCCCTTTGGTGCTGCTCAGAGCGCCCTGGTTTGGTTTGTGCTGCAGCTGGTCCCTGTGAGTGGCTGCCTGATCCCTCACCCGTGTTGCCTGAACTTCTGTGACCCCTGTGGGGTCACAAAAAGGCAGCAATTCCTGTGGCACGGGGGAAAAGATTTTCCCTGCCTTGGAAGCTGCCTGGGAGCTCTCAGAGGAGTTTGGGGGCTGGAGGATGATGCAGACCCTTCCTGCTTGCTGGGACCAGCCAGAGAGACTTTACTGATTTATCCTTTGCATTCAGAACAAAGAATTCTGTGATCTTCCACAGGTATTACCAAAAGCTTCCATCAGCTATTCCAGCTTCATCCCAAAAGTAATTTCTTTCTGCTTTGGGATCTATTTTCAGAAGGCATTGCTTGTACATATGTATATACATAGGTCATATTAATATAATGCCGAATGTAACACCAGCTAGCTTGAATTTCTGTGCAGTTTCTACTGATGCACATTAAAAAAAAAAAAGATTATTCCCCTCAATTTGGACAGTGTAATTCTCCTCCAAGCACATTCCCACAGACACTGTCTGTCCCAGTGTCACTGAGCAGGAGGCCCTGCAAATGAAACGAGGGGAGGTAATAATAACCCCAGATCTGCAGGAGGGGCTCGTGTTTCTCAGCAGCTGAAGGGGAAATGAAACTTTGATGAGTTCTCCGGGAGCCAGGAGCTGCCCAGCAGCTGTAAGGAGACACCTGAAGGGAAAGGTGAGTCAGGAGGTGCCTGCAGTGGGGCAGGGCTGAGCCGGCAGGGAAGCATCTCCTCGGTCCCCAGGAGAGGAGGAACCTTGGGGGCCACAGGGCTGGTGGGGGACCCAGACCCAGAGTGGGGACTCTGGGCCTTCCCTCCCTGCTGGAAGGGGATGTGTGCAGGGCTTCCCATTCCCGAGGTGTCCCACAGCCTTTGGGGGAGGCAGGGATTTGCCCTGGACCACCCAAGCCCAGGAATCCTCATGGTGTGGGGATTTTGCCTCCCTCACAGGAACCTTTCAGCTCCTCCAGGGCCAGCTCTGCTGTTTCCCAGGTGTCAGAACCCAGGCTGTGTCTGACAGTGCTGGGGGGTCCCAGCCCCAGCCAGGGGCTCCAAACCCTGGCAGGGGGGTCACAGACCCTGGGGTGCAGCCAGGGACTCCCGAGCTTTGAGTTTGACCCGTGGGACAAATTACCACCCGTGAATGAAGAACTAAAGGGCACAAAGGTTTAGAGAGCATGATAGTAGTAGTTGTAGAGTGAAAAGGGAAATTTTGGGGATTTTTTTAGGGGGTAAGATGGAGGGACTTGGGCGCTGTCCTGTCCTCCTTCCTTCTTCTTCCTCACCCCATCTTCTTGGTGATGGTGGCACTTGGGGATTGGATTGGAGTAGAATGGAACTGTCTAACACAGGTGATGGGCATTGGATCATCACTGTAAATAACTAACACGTAGTTTGTAGTATAAAAATCAGTGCCTGCCCCAGGGGCAGGGTGTGCCTGGGGCTGCCCTGCTGAACAGACCTGGGCAGCCCAGACAGAAAATATCTGAGATAAGAAACAACAAAGCAACCTTGAGAGCATCAGCTGAAGACTTCTGACTCATTCCTTCAGCAGCAGGGTTTGAAGACAGCAGATTTTGTACATCTGGGGGTCATCCTGAGCAAAGCAACCCCCGAGAAAGATGGATCACCATAAATAATCATAAATAACCATACATGACCATAAAGAACTTTATGGTGCTGCTCACATTCAAAACCTAAAGTTTTGTAGACGTTCCAGCTGGGTTGGTCTCTGCTCTAAACAGGACAAGGGGAAACAGCCCCCGGGAGCCCCAGGGGAGGTGGCAATTGGATATCAGGGAACATTTCTGCTGGGAGAGGCTGTGCAGGGAGGGGCTGGAGTCGCCACCCTGGGGGTTTCACAGCTGTGGGGATGAGGCACCCGAGGGCAGGGGGTGATGCTGGGGTTGGGAGTGCTGGGGGCACAGTGGGTTTGATGGTCCTAAAGGTCCTTTCCAGTCTAAATTCTGTGATATCAGGGATTGCTTGGCAGAAATATGGAGCCCTTCTCGCAGATTTTTGTGCTGCTCAGAGGGATATATGGGCTCAGTTATTTTAACCTGATCCTTGCAAGTATTTTTCTTTTGGTTTTGTTTTGTTGTTCAGCTTTTTGTTTTGTTTTGTTTTTTCTGGAAAGGCACCAGACATGCATCCTTTAACATAATTAAAAAGGAGGAAAAAAAGCACCCCAGTGGATTGCTCAGCACAACCACCCATTGTTGTCCTGCATCCTTAAATTGAAGTGCTCTTAAGCTGAAGCATCTTGTAAAATACATTGAGCCATATTGTTTCCTTTTGCCTTCCTGTGCATATCTAACTTGTCACTTTGCCTTTTTCCCGTGACAAAAATGTGATGCAGCTCATTCCAGGGATGTGCTGAAGTCCATTTGCAGCCAGAGGTTGCTTTGAAGTAGCACAAGAGAGACTTTACTGATTTATCCTTTGCATTCAGAACAAAGATTTCTGTGATCTTCCACAGGTATTACCAAAAGCTTCCATCAGCTATTCCACCTTCATCCCCAAAATAATTTCTTTCTGCTCAGGATCTATTTTCAGAAGTCATTGCTTGTACATATGTATATACATAGGTCATATTAATATAAACCTCTGAATTCAAAGACTTTTTAATGATTAAACCTGTCAGGAATTAGTACTAAACGGAGCTCATGAGAATTCTGTTCAGAATACCAGGACAAATCCTCTTGCAAAAGCACAATTTAAGTGTAACATTTATGTTTGTTAATGTACCATAGGTGCTACAGCTTGGAATTTTTCTTAGAGAAGTAATTTATAGGAATGCATTTTCTATTTCTATTTCTGTTTCAATCAGGCAATTTGACCTCATTTTATTTCATTTTATTTTCTTTACAGGATTAGCCGGCACTGCTGCAGACCTAGAAAAAAGAAAGCTTATTTTTGGAAAAAATTTTATACCTCCAAAGAAGCCAAAAACATTCATACAGCTAGTTTGGGAAGCGTTGCAGGACGTGACTCTTATAATCTTGGAAATTGCAGCCATCATATCTTTGGGGCTTTCGTTTTATCAGCCACCTGGAGAAGGGAATGAAGGTAAAAAACTTTTCCCAGAAGTCATCTCAGTTTAAGCAAAGCGTGTCCTAAATCAAATCAATTCCATCACCACCCTCCAGAAGGTCACTAACAGGAAATTTCCACGTGGTTTGTTCCTGATCCCATTACATCTGGTCCTGACATATTTTTCTTTTCATCTTGATGTTTCTTTATGCAAATCCCGAACCTCATGACGTGAGTTAAAGGAAAATCGTAATGTTCTTGTGAAACTGGAGAGGGTCTGATACAGTTTTCACCTTTGAGCCTGCATTTGGAGTTTGTTTGATTCATCCTCTGTGGTTGTTTATCACGTATTATGGATGAGAAATATGTAAATGCTTATGTAACTGCTGGATCCCATTGCAGGAACACGGACAAGCCTCCAGTTTACACCAGATGAAGGCTTGAACTCAGCCAGATTCACACATTTTGGTATTTTTAGTGGTGCAGCTCAGGCTCGTGAGCCTGGCTCCAAAGGGAGTATTGGAGCAAAGTCCTGCAATGATAAATATTCTCCATATTCTGCAGAGCCTTCCTGGCTGCAGGAAGTTTTACCACCCTGCCTGCCCCCCTCCTTTCTCCCCTTTCCCCCCCTCTCCCCCCTTTGGAAAGCACTCTTGAATTCACATGCTTAAAATATTTGTTCCTCTCCATAAATGCAAGATTTCCATTTCTGGCAGCTGATCCAGATTTTTTTCCTCCCCCCCTTCTCCTGCTCCCTCCTAGACTTCTAAAGCTGGATCAAACATGCTGTGTGAAATGACGTGAGCAGCTTGGCAAATGTGGGAAGAATGTCTTCCTCTAAATATAGCCCTGAAATGCTTTTTCACATTTGCTGCAGTTTCCTTTGGCTGCTCCCCTTGCAGCCCCTTCCTCCCCATTCAGCAGCACAGTCAGCACGTAGCCATGCACAGCCCCTGGCTCCTGCCTGGCATCCCTCAGTTCCTGTAGAAAGAATTGGGAATCTTTCATTGCTTACTCTCTGGGTTTTGAATACGTGGCTATTGATTCAGCAGGTGCTCCATTTAGGCATGAAAAGATAAAGGAGTAATTTCTTTTCTTTTCAACTGAAGAAAATGTTATTTATTGGAATTACCTCATGTAACTGGTGGGATATCTTGGGGCATTGTGAGCCATGAGAGATTCTTTGCAAAAAGCTTAGACTAAATCTGCAGANTTTTAAATTTTATTTTAATATTTTATTTTATTTAATGGGAAAAGAATTACGAAAGTGTGATTTCTCCAGGTTTTGGGAAGAGGGCAGATGCATCATCAGGCAGTGGTGGTTTGTTTCTTTCTTTTTCAAATTGTTATTCTTATTATTTTGATCCTGCATTTAAAATGTTTCTTTTCCCATGGGAAGATGGGAGCCAGCTGAGATTCTGAGGGGCTCTGGAAAGCTCAGCAGCACAGCCTGGGAAAATGTGTTTGTGTTTTCCCACAGCACAGCACTTTATTCCATAGTCACTCTTTTCCCTGCTTTGAGAATTGTTTTCCTGAAAGGTTTTGCCCTGGTTTGCACAAGAAGAAAAATAAAATTAGTGAATATCTTGTAATCCAATTTTTGGAACACATTGTAAAGGTCTTCCACATATTTTTTTTTAAGTCTTTCTTTGAGCAGCTGTATAAATAATTCCCTTTAATTTTAAAATTAGTATAACATAAATTGCTACCTTTAATTTACTGGTTGACGACCTTTTTAAAGAGTCCTGAACATGGAAAATTGACATCTTAAACTTGATTTTGCCTTGAAGTGGGGAGTAATCCCACTTGAAATTCATTTTAATGCCTTTGCCTTCAGTATTTTCCTTTTCTGACTCTCCCCAGAATGAAAGTTATTCATGGAAACATGCACTTATTTGCAAGTTTTATGCTTCTTTTTTCCCCTTGAAAATAATATGTTTACTTCTGAAAGTACAGCCAGGTGTTAGAAAATCTTGTTCTCTAATCTTGATCTCACCTCCTCTTTTAAATTCTCATTTTTTCCTTTGTTTTTCCAAATGAAATGCATTTTCATTTTGAACATGAGCTGAGGGGAGTTTTCTTCCCACAGTGATTTATTCAACCATCACTGCCAACACTCTGAGCTCATCACCCTCTTGCTTGGAGTAACCTGAGGAGTTGCCACCCTCTAGAAGTGGCAGTCTGGCTTTGAGGATTAAAGGATAATATGGAAACAGGAGACTTTAGGACACAATGGCAGGGAAACACCACTTGTGTTTCTGCTGGAGCATTTATCTGCCTTTATTTAATATATTTATATCTGCCTCTCACACGTGCTAAACCTGTATCTACCAATGGCATTGATGGTTAAATAGTAAGCTGAACTCATCTGTATTTTTAAAAATGAGTATAACTCTTTCTTTTCTTGACTCTTGAAACCACTCGTGCCTTTTGATGCTGTCACAGAATTAGGATTTAACTTTCTGCAGCTGAAGTGCAAAATGTAGTTCTCCTGAGGCTTGAAGGAGAAATGCAGGATAAAACCCACACTGCCAGCAAATGCTGGAGTGCATGAGCTGCTCAGGAGCCTGGTGCCTGTGAGTGTTCACATCTTCATTTCAGAGCTGGGGGAGTCCTGGAGAGCATTTTTTCCATTCCTGGTGCACTCAGGGAATCTGATCTGGAGGAACCCCTGGGTAAAAGTGCAGTTTTATTGCTGCCACCCCAGTTCTCTCTTTTCCCATTCCTTAGCAGGAGTGGAGCTTTCAAGAATGTTGTTCTCAGGAGTTTGGATGATCTGCTTTGCATTCCCTTTCACCATCTGACAGGCCATTAGAAGCAATTGAGAACTTCTGCATAAATTATTGTCAGCCCCGTGGCAATTACTGCTCTCATTACTGAGGCACACACAATCAGGTCTCTACCCTCTCAAAAAAGTGCAAAACTGTGGCTGGATTTTAGCAAGTGCATCTTCAGAGAAAATTCCCAGTGCAGGTGTAGCCTCTTCTACAGTGAGGATCACACAGGGGTGTGGCTGGGGCAAGGTAAAAGTGCTTTTTTTCCTCAGGAAAACCTTTCTGTGTCCGGGGTTGGAGGATTACAGTGTTCCCTGGCCATGCAGAGTAAGGGATCTGTGATATCTCAGAGGATTTGATGAGCGTTCGAGATCCTGGCTTCATTTTAATTTTTTTGTAATGTAGATTAGAGGTAGTCCAGGACTAAAATTCAAATGTTTGCCTTTGTGTATCAGTATATGGTGAAATAATTTTTGTGTGCAGCTTGTGAAGAAATGCTCTGTCCTATTTTTAAAGACAGTGCAGGAGTAGAAAGAGCTCCTTCCTGAGAGAGAGCAGTGGACTCAAACCATTACATTGCTTGAGGGAACAGGACATCCTTCAGTGGAGAGTGCTTGGTCTCAGAAATCCAGCAAGGGACTGGGAATGGCAAGGCTTCTCTTGGCCATTCCCAAATCTCTCTCTTCTTGTGGCTGTAGAAATGCAAGAATCAACTCTACCCAGTCATTTGTTATTTTTGGTGGGGTTTTGCAGTTTTGTTGTTGGCTGTTTGTGGGGGTTTTAGGGTTTTTGTTTCTTTGGCTGCTTAGCTTTGGTGTTTTTCTGCTGGAGCAGTCCCTTCTGGCAGAGAGGCCCCAGGGGCAATCTGCAGCTCTGTCCCTCTCTGCAGCTGTCTCCCCCCAGCAGGATTCTGCTGCTTTGCTCTCCCCCTCCTGCCTCTACCCATATGAACTGGTCAGAAATTCCCTGAGCCTTCTGCAAACACCTTCAGCAGAATTTCTGAGCCCTCTCCAGCCCTCCTCCTTGTTTCTATCTTCAGCCCCTGCATCACATGTGGATCTTATTATCCCCTTTCAAAAACTGCTGATGTCAAGCCCTGACAATCATCTGCTGTTTACAGGAGTGTAACAAACCTTTTAACTCTTCTTCCTTGAATTCTCTTTCCTTCTGTGGATTGCAAAGTGGGGAGAAGGCAGCCTGAGGTAAGATGTTTTAACATCCCAGTGTTTACCAGGAAGCCCCAGGCAGGATGTCTGTTTTCCAGTGTACAGCTTCTTTGCAGCTTAATAGTGGAATAAAAAGGAAAAGTCTTTTTGGTTCAGGCAGCTTCTGTTGAAATTCCCAAGGCAAAAGTCTGAATTGAAAACAGAGTTAAATGATCAGTTACATTGCTCAGTGCTGCTCAGCAGGGCTTTGGCTGGGTTACTCTTCCCCTTACTCATGCAACAAGCTGGAAAGGTACAGGAACAGGACATGGTCCCCTAAAATTTGGGCCTCCCAAGCCACTTGCATTGAGATGTTGGTGGTTTTATGATGCTGCTGCTGCTCAGGGCTGGAGCTGAGGTTCCTGCTGGCCTCTCATGACCTAAAAGAGACTTTATTTCATGGGGTTCACCACTCAGGTGATTTCTTACCATTTTTATAATGTGCCACGTTGCTCAGTGGGGACCAAGCTGGAGCTTTAAAGCAGGAAGGACATCCAGAAAGCAGGGAGAAGCTGCAGCTCCTGGGAGGAGGCTGCCTCACCCTGTTCTGTGCTGAGCCTCCCCATGGAGGCAAGGCTCATGGCACAACTCTCATGGGAATGTCAAATCCCTGCAGGGATGGGATGGACAGACAGACAGCAGGGCTCAAACAGCCAGGGAGAGGCAGGACCAACCTGACAGCAGAGCCAGAGTCACCAGGCAGCAGGAAAGGTCCTCCCTGCAGAAGCTGAGGGGTGTTTAGATTAAAAAACTCTGTAAAAATCAGTCAGAGGGGGAGAAAAAACCCAAAGCCAAACAAACAACTTCCTCTTTGTCCAGATCTCTTGTGTGGGGCTGGAAGTGTTCTGCTCATCCCATCCTCTCCCAGGTTCCTGCCTTTGGAGCACAGCTCAAAATGTGTCCTTTGGTATTTCATCTCTTTGAGCAGTCACAGTGAGGAAGATTTGACCAGCTGTTAGTTTGGGTATCTCTGGGAGAAAGTGAAAAAACCTACAAATTTTATTGACATTAGGAAAAATACCTATAAAAAAGTATCTTGTTATGAAAAATACAGAGCACATGGCAACAAGCTTCTTATTCTTTGGAGTGAAAATGCTGAATGTAAACCAGATAGCTTGAATTTCTGTGCAGTTTGTACTGATGTACATTAAAAAACCCCAAAATATTCCCATCAATTTGGGCAGTCTAATTCTCCTCCATGCAAATTCCCTACCTTGGAGATCTGCTGGAGCAGCACAACTGCAATGGGGTGTGTGCTAGGCTCAGGTACAATGTCCTGTTCTAATGAGGTCATGTCTGTCCCAGTCCCCCAGCACTCAGTGTGGGTATTCCTAAAAAACGTTAAACCCTGTTGGAATAACAGGAAATTGAGCCATTGCTCCCTCAAAACTCTTCAAAACGTTGTCATTGAGGCTGTGTCATTTTGTGGATCCAGCTCTCACCTTTTCTTAGGTCAGTTTGTGGTTTTCCTGCTCTAGGCTGCTCAAGGGGATTTCAGGGTTCCAGGGAAGGTGAAACAGGCAGGAAAAGCCCCTTTCAGTGTTGCCACATGTGTCAGAACTGCTTGACCATAGACTGGATAAAATAATTCTTTTTTTCCCCCTCAGTTTCTAAACCGTGATTTTCTTCTCTTCACTTTCTTTGCCAATAATTGTGGCAGAACTGCACTCATTTCAGTCATTTCAGGTAGGTGATATTTGGAATTTCTCACTCACTCCATATCCAATTCTCAACAATTTTCTTCCCACTCTCCCAGCAACATTCTTCCCTCTCACACTTATCGCCAAGATCAAAAAAAAAAACCTTCTTCTATTCCCTTTCCAAAAAAAAAATTAAAAAAAGGGCAATGTGTCTGGTGGATATTATTTTTTTCCTGGGGATTCTAGAAGCCTCCCATCTCTGTGATGGGATCCCCTTGCTCTTTGGTGCAGGATGAGCTCAAGAGCTCATTGGAACAGGGAGCTCTCCTGGGAATAAACAGTGGGTTTGGAAAAGGGGAAGCACTGATTGCCGAGGAACTTGAGGCAAATTTAATTAAACTGAATGAAAAGCAACCTGAGGTAAATAGCCATGTGAAGGTCTGGTGCCATCCTCTGAGGAATTCGGTTCATTTGCTTCCCAGGGAGGCACAATTGAAGAGAAGCTCAACATTTTAATGCAGCATTTATCAATTTTTTACCTTGTCTTCACCTTTTCAGCCCAGCCTACATTTCCCTTAGCATTTTAATTCAGCAGGGCTATTGAATGCATAATGAAGGACATTCAATTTTTAAACCCTTTGCCAGACTTTTCCATCCTGAGGGTCTCACAGGGCCCATTCAAGATCCCAGGACATTTTCCACAGGAAAATGTTGCATGCATCTCCCTGTCTCTAAAAATCTGCCCCCCTGAGTTTCATTAATATGCAGTTAATCAATTTGATTAACGAGTGAAAAACTCAGAAATGTCAGAAATGAGTCAGCTGAACAAAGTTAATTCTCTAGTCTTTTGTGGCAGCTCTGCATCTTAATCTTTTTTTTTTTTTTTTTTTAAGAGCATTTTACATGTGATAATGTAGATTGCATTAAGAATGCAAAAACGTAGGCAGCCCAAAAAATCTAGTTTGTAAGGCCAATGTCAATGCTATTTTGCAACCCTCCTAAAATCATAGAAGCACACAGAAATAACCAACTGTAAGTCTTTTGCCAGTCCTCCCAGTTATGAAGCCAAGATCGAGATGAAAAACTGACTCTGCAGTTTGTGTGTGTGCCCTGTAACCAATGTCTCCCAGCAAAAGCTTTTGGGACACTGAAAATCTGTCATCTCTTCAAGTCCTCTCCATTAAACCAAACCTATTGGAGAAAATATGAAGCCTTTTCAAAAGAGAGTGAGCCAAAATTAATTCCTTTTAATGCTTTGCAGTGTTTTGATGCCTAAATTTCACCCCATTTCACGACCTGTGCCAGTACAAGGCACACCATCCCCAACAAGAACTGTAAATATTTGAGAACTTTGCTGCAGATGCTGCAAGCAACAAGTGGTGAACATCTTCCACCTTCTGATGTGTTTGTCTGAAAGTCTGCACAGAGAGTGTTGCATAACGTTCTCCAGGCACTGAGCAGTAAGAAATCAATGGAAAATCATGGATATCAGGGGGTAGAAGGGCCACAGAGCCTCAAAAGCTGATGTGTCCTGATAGGAATCCTTCATCATCTTTGCTGCTAAACAAATCACTCTGATCCAGCTGTCACTGCACCAGAGGGTTTTATTGTGCTGCCCAGGGAGGAGCGTTCTCAAGAGATGCTGAGCTATTAGAAAATAGCATTTATTTATAAAAAATAGATTAATCTCAAAAGCAAAGACTGTTGTCAGAGTTAGCAATGCACAACTTCTCAGGAGTGTTGCTGCACACACTCAAATTCTTTTCTTGCTCATCATAAAAATTAAACTGTGAGATTCCCCTAGGACTTTTTAAACCAGTCTAAACAGTCTGTCAACACAAAGGGGACGAAGCAGTTGGCAGCCTGGAAAACAGGAGAAAAGGAAGTACTGCCCTCTTAAAAACAGCTTGTTCTGCCAGAACCCCCATTCAACCTCCTTCCTCCCAGAGCCTGGATGAGGTGAAGCAGCATATGGCTTCTGGAGACATTACCCCAATCTGTTCAGCCAAAGAAATTTAGTTCTTGTAAGAATTTGCTTTTTTAAATTCCTGCTCTAAGTGTGACTTCAGTGCAAGGCATAAGTGCCCAGGAGCAGAGAGCAGGACAGGTTGGAGGGGGGTGCTGTGTGCCCAACTCTCCCTGTCACCACTGCCTGCACAAGGCTGAGCTCAAGGGGAGAGGATTGTGCCCCTTTGGTCGTCATTCCCTGGAGACACCTCTGAATTTGGGAAACACTTTTGCTTTCGTGTTGTTTTCAAAAGAAGGGATGAATTTAGGCTGGGGGCTCCTCCATGGGATGAGTGGGTGAGAGTGCCGTGTGATGTGGGGTCCTGGGGAGCATCCTGTGGGGCTGGGCTGGGGAGTGGGGCAGGCAGGGCTCGGGCTGAGCCTGCAGAGCCTTTCCTGGAGCTCTGCCCCCCTGGGCTCGGCATGGTGCTCCTGGAGAGAGCCCGAGGCTCAGGGTGCCACTGCAGCCACCCCCGGGGCCACTGCAGCCACCCCCGGTGCCACTCAGCCAGGGGCGGCTGGGAGAGGGAGGAGCCTGGGACTGGGGACTGGGGATTGGGGATTGGGAACTGGGGATTGGGGATTGGGGACTGGGGACTGGGGATTGGGGATTGGGA
>VXBS01003655.1:212043-250957 GCA_013400255.1 Sitta europaea | reverse complement strand
ATTGGGTATGTCCCAGCCCTGTGGGGATGTTCAGGGGTGCTAGAGAGGGATGAATGTGGCACTGGGGATTTGGGGAGATCCCAGCCCAGTGGGGATGTTCAGGAGTGCTGGGAAAGGGAGGAACGTGGCATTCTGGATCTGGGGATGTCCCAGCCCTGTTGGACTGTTCATGGTGCTGGGAGAGGGATGAATGTGGCACTGGGGATCTGGGGATGTCCCAGCCCTGTGGGGCTGTTCTGGGGTGCCAAGGGATGTACATACCTGGCATTCTGGGTGGATCCAGGGATCTGGGATGGTCCCAGCCTGGTGGGGCTGTTCCTGGAAGTCAGGGCAGCCCTGCAGGGCAGCCAGGCTGGGTTTGCCCAGAGCTCCAGCATTCCCTACATTAGGAATGATGCCAGGAGGAATGGTGGGTGGATAAATCAGGGAGCACTCCAACCTGGCCTGGCTAATCCCAGCCTGGCAAGACCAGCCTAAGGCAAACAAGGCAGGAGGTGATGAGCAAACCCACCTGAGGGGATGTTGGAGGGGATTTAGTCCATCCCACACATCAACACTTCAGCCTTCCCTGACAGACATCTATAAAACTTATCTTTAAAAGGTTCCAGTGATGGAAATTTCCTGAATTCCCTGGATAATCTGAGTGTCCCTGCACCAGACATTAATTCCTGGTGTGTAAATTCTCTTGTAAGAATTTACACACAACACTGTGTTTTGTGTTTTACAAGGTTGTAAAAACCAATTTGTGGTGTTTTATTTCAAGCCACATTTGGTCTACTTGAAGACAGCCTGATTATAAATACCAGGGAATAGCTGTTTGTGCAGGATTCCTCACCTTTTCCAATGGGGATTTGAAATTTGAGCAGCATGGCAGTAGTACAGAAAATGCAAATGTTGCACTGAAGTTGACAAAAGGAGCCAAAATATTATCTTTCAAATATTTACCTGGTTTTTGAAAAAAAAAATCAAAATTCCCTCAAATCAATGGGAACCCAAAAGCTCTGGAAACATCTTTTTTGTCAAAAGTCAATAGCTTATGAAACAAAATAAAGTAATAAAAGATACAGAAATATTGAATCTTTTCTCATTTCATCATGATTTAAAAATAATTTTTAATTTGGCAGCTTTAAGATATCACTTAGTATTCAAATTTGCAGAATCTTTATGATGTGGCTTTTTTAATATGAAGTATTTCTGGATCAGGTTCTAGGATTATTTTACAGTTGCAGTCGAGACAAACTCTGCTGCATCCCAAAGTCTGCCTGTGCTTATAGTTCCTCACTGTTGGTGGGCTTGAATTAGAATGAAAAATTATTATCTAGAAAAAAAATGTTTAAGCACAGAAACAAACCAGAAATACCTTTTAGAACAGGAAGGCACTTTGCATATATGCATATTTTCATGTATATATATAAACACACACATATATCTCTCCTATTGGAAAAGGAGCATTTAAATAAGTAATTTCCATTTATTTCTGTTTTGCACAAGTTCTGCCTTTTCTCTCCAGGAGATGCTGCTCCTCTTGTTTCAGTTAAATGTGGGTAATTAATATGCAGAAAATTTAGAATGTACATTCTAAATGTAGATTATCCTAATTTCCTGCAGCTTTGGATATATCCATGTGCACATTCTAGTTTAGAATTTGTCTCAGAAATCCCAGCTCCTGTCTGTCCCCAGCAGGGTTCACATTGAAGGTGGTTTTGGATGTGCATTCAGGGAGGATTTCATCCCATCCTTTGGGGTGAAAATAAACTGAAAAACACAGTCCAGGACACCTTTCCTTAGCACAGAGGTCTGCACTGTAAAACTGCTTTTTATTGGGAGAATTTTTTGATGCCTTCTGCTGTGAGATGTCATGACAGAATTTTAATCTTTTACTGAGCTGGTTCCTCACCCCTTAAAGCTTTCCAGCATGAAGGAATGGAGAGGAGAAATGGAATAAACCCTGGGATTGCAAGAGGGTTTTTTTGTTTGGGTTTTTGTTTGTTTGTTTGTGAGTTTGTTTTTTTTTTAAGCTCCTCAGTTGCAAATTTTCTTTATGGGTGCCTTTCCAGCTCCAAAGCTCTGAGAGCTCTGAATTTCTCTCTAGGGACCCCTTGAATCATCCCCCTTTTCTCAGTCACCTCTCTCTGCAGGGCCTGCAGGGTGGGAAAAGTTGGCAATTTCTCTCTAAATGGTCTGGGGGTGTGAAGTGTGTCAGACCTTGGAAAAGGCTTCTGCTAGCATGGAACACAACCAAAGCAACTGCAACCACCTAGGAACTTCTAGGAGAAATGTTTGAGTGTGGTCAGGCATCACCACTCCATCCCCTGCTCCACTTGGGGTTTTAGAAGCTCCAGTGAAATATCTGTCAAGATCTCCAAGCATAGCCAACCTTTTTTTTTTTTTTTTTCAATTTCCCTTTTGCAAATTTTTGGTAGCATTGCTGTTAAATCCTCTCCGTTAGAACATCTTGTTTTAAAGCATCAAAAAACCGAAACAAAAAAGGAGATTATTTTTGGAAGCGAGCACATTTCATTTCTCTCAGAACACAGTCAAAGAGGGGTGGGACAGCACAAGCATCCCTTTCTGAGGCAGAAGCCCCCCCAGAACCCTTCCCCAGCGATTTGCTCTTTCTATCCCTGTGCTCCAGACAGGAAGGCGAGAGGCTCCGTGGATAAGCACAGGACAGACAGCTCTCAACTGCTCCTGCATTTGCCAGCTGTGTGCTGTGCTCTGGTGATGTGCAGCGTTTGCCAGGGCTCTGTTTAGAGCTGAGAGCCCCCTGAGAGCTGCTCTTTGGGGGGTTTCTCTCTCTGCCCGGGTTCCTGGGTGTGCTGGGGCTCTCGTGATGCCAGTGGGAGCGTGGGGAGCTCAGAGCCTCCCCTGCTCCCAGCTGCATTTCAGGAGTGCTGCAAGTGATGCCTTCTGGGGCTACCTAAAAACAGAGGCCAATGAATTGAAATGTTGTGGGTCAATAATCCAAAGGCTCAGGAGAAAGGTTTGAAGAGAATTTTGCAAAGGTCATGACTGGGGGAAGATCCTGGCTCAGTCCCTCCCAAGCAGGTGATGGAACAGATTGCAGGAGACTTGTGGGGAGCAGAAGGTCCTTGCTGGAGCTCCCCGTGGGAAATCTCAGCTCCAAGCCTTTCCCTCTTCCCTCTTCCACGGGTTCTGATGCCTTTCTGAGACTACCTCAAAACAGAGACTGGGGAAAAGTTATATTTATTGAAGGAACCTCAGGTGCATTTAGGGCAGATGAAGCCCCCAGGGGCTGCCCCCAGCAGGGACCCGGGTCAGGGGTTTCCCACTCTGATCACTTTGGTCCATTTGCACCCTGGGGGTCAGTGCTGCAGTTCCAGCTGCAGGGAATGCAGTCATTTCCCCCAGGGTGCTCCCCCAGGTCACTGCTGTGCCCATCCCTGGCCCTGAGGCACTGAGGGCTCCTTGATTGCCAGGGCTGCAGAGGAATTGTTGTGTCTGAGCCGGCTGGGGGAGCAGCAGCTGGCACTGAGTGTGGAGTTTGGGGTGAGGCACTGAGGGGCTGCAGGACACAAATACAGGAGAAATACAACAGCCACAATCCTAAAGCATCAGAAGTTGTCAGGGATTGCTCCATGAGCAGTGGGAGCATTCTTCCTGTGTTTAGAACCCAGCTGCAGCTTTATCTCTGACGTGGCTGCTTATCTGCAGCTCCAAACTTAGCAGATTTTCCAGACATTATATATATTTTTTCCTTGATCCATACATGTTTAATAAGACAACTTTATCCCAGGAGCTGCAGTGTTCCCTCTGCCATTTTTCATTTTTTTCTAATAGCGAGGTTAGAATTCTAAATCAAACTTCATTAAACTTTTCCAAGTGAGTAAATGTCAACATATGGACAGCCACTTCCCTGCTAATATCAAGCTAACAGAAATTCTAATTTCTAATTGGTTTTATTCCTAATGATTTGTTTGTATTGGCACAATAACCTTTTCTAAATGTGGTCTTGCAACGTGTGATCATGAAAAAAAAAGGATTTATTTCCCTCCTTCTCTTACTCTGAGTTAACCAATGCCATTTTTTAGTGTTCCATCCAGAGCTCTGGGATCACTGTTCCCTATGTTACTAATTCAGTTTAGTCCATACATATTTCAAACTGAGTTTGTGTTTTACATTGAGGTGTTTTTTTCATAGTTATGACATTTAATCAAGCTAATCTGAAGGGGATCCCTTGTTTTGCTGTGTGTTCTTCATTGCTGTAAATTGGTTTTTGATGAAGTCTGAACTTAAAACACTTTTCTGGTAGAGTCAAAGTGTCTGAGTTGCCTCCAGGCAGAGTTTCTGGGGGTACCAAGGCTGGCTGCTAAACCAGATTCCTCAGTGTATTTTTATTCTGCACTGGAACTGAGGTTATCCAGCTTTTTTCCATGAAAAACCCTGAGAGAATGAACCTAAACTGAGCAAAACCATTTAAGGTTAAGACCATGTGCACCTGTTCTGCATTCTTGGAACAGTGACTTAAATTTGGAGAATTTTGAAGCTCTATTTTTGTATATCCTGCATGAACACAAAGAATTTTCCTTGTGGACATTGATATTTGTACTGAAATGAAAAGCAATGTCTGAATCACTCGTTATTGACAAATGTATTTTTTATATTTGGTTTATTTTTTTCCATGTTTCTACAGAAAGAATTAAATAATATTAAGTATATTTCTTTATGGAATAGTTATAGGTCATACTAAGAGTTCTTTCTTTTTGAGGAAAGAAAGGTCACTGTAGCAATTAGCCCAGCACAGCCTTCCTTGCACTATGGAATATATTGACCTGTAATTTTGGCTCACAGCCTCTCAATTAATTCCTCAAATAATTATTACTTACAGGATTTTAAAGAGGAATGATTATTTAATTTAATTATTTTCTCTTTTTTTTAAAAGTACATATTTTTTATTTAGTAATTCATGTGAAGCTGTTTATAGTTGTTTATTATTATGTGGGTAAACATTCTTCTGTAAAAACACTTATTCTGCAAATTCCTACCGGGCTGCAGAAATCTAAGTGAATGAAATTGCTCTTTTCTAGGTGTTTTGAGGAACATATATTCCACTGATTATTTTAGAACATGCCTGTCTTGATTTTTACAATGTTCTAAGATGCTTACAAAGACCTGCTTCTAGATTGAGATCGCATGAAAATTTATTGGCAGAAATTGTCTCTTCTGAAGCCTCCCACTATAAAATCCTTGATTATTAATTTCCTGCTTTCCTGGCTGGATATCCAGTCAGTCTGTCTGGCTTTATGACTTTCTCTTTCCCCTGTTTTGAACCCAAAATCAGCTTTGGAATGAGAGAACAAATGAGGTCCTGCTCATCCAGCACTACTTGGGTTTATTGGTTTTTTTTTAAAGTTAATCGATATTTTTATTGCAATGTGGAGTTTTTTATTTCCATTTATGTTATACTGGTTTCTATTCATTACAACCTGGAGTTCCCAGTGCATCAAACTCTCCATTCTGTGGGGTTCCCCACACAAGGTCAGCTTTGGGAGCCAGTTCCTGACTGAGGACAGAAGTTTAAGGCTCAAGCTGCTGCCAGTAACAACCCACTGAGAACTTGTGAAGTGCAAAATGTGCTCTTTCTGCAGGTTAAAGAATTATTTCCTCCTGCAAAGTGACCTATATCTGCTTTCCACAAACCCGTGCTGGGATGCAGGACCTGGAGTCCCCCAGATGCCTTCCCTTCCTGAGAGCTGTGCAGATCTCTGACAAAACTTTTGGGTATTGCCCATCACACCTTGCCAGGTGCCAGGCACCACTCAGCTCTGGGCTGGGGATGGCAGGCAACGAGATTTAGAATTCTGGGATGGAACAGGAAATCTTCTCACGTGTTTTCCAGGAAGAGATCCTCCAGAAATAGTAATTCTGCAAGAGGGACTCTGCTAGGATGTGACCTTGCAAGTCAAGTGGTTGAGTAACTGCACTTGAATCCCTGTTAATAAACACAGAACAACTTTTTGAGGTCTGATTCCTGCATTTGGAACTGTGTTTTACCTTTGGAATATGAGGTTATATTTACCAGACTTCTTTAGCTTAGAGCAGTATAAGTGAAGCTACAACAACCCAACATCAAGGATTTTCTCTTGCAATCCATAAGAACAAGACTCATGATAAAAAAAAAAAAAACTTTTTTTTTGCCTTATTCTATTTTTTTCTGTGGCAACAAAAGGAAAAAAATTGAATATAAACACTGTAGAAGTACTTGCTCAGTCCTTTGGTGGAGTGAGGATCTATCCCTTCACCTGATCTCTCCAAAATGCATTTCCCTGGAGATGCCAGGCAGAAGAATATTGCTGGACACATCCCATCTCCTGAAGTGGAGGCAATATTTCAATTAACATTCCTGTACTCATGAATGCTTCTGATCAGGCTGAGGAACGTGTGAATGTATAGCTATATATATATATCTATGCTTGCAGGGCCCCCACATTTGTTTCATTGCATATAGATGCCAAAAATATGTAAATATTTAATAGCAAGCTCTGGAGCTGACAGTTACATAACAAACCCACAGGGACAGCAGCTCTTTGCTTTCCCCTCCCCACCCCCCTGGAGCCCTTACATAACAAACTGATGGATCACAAAGCAAGGAATTCTAATATTGGCTTCAAATATTGTCCAGAAGTCACTTTTAGTGCCTAGCCAAGCCCCCTGAGCCCCAAGGTTTGTAGGGGCATTTTGTCCCACCTGAATCCCCTCCGTGGGGCAGGAAGGAGCGTGGGTTTGGAGCAGGCTGATTCCTGCAGGGAGCTTGGGAGGTTTGTCAGGCTGGCTGAGGCTCCAGTGGGTTGTGCCCCCGTGGCTGTGCCAGGCTGAGCCAGCCCTGAGCATCCTGCTCTGCCCTCGTGGGCATGACTCAACCTCTGCTGATGCAGCATCACACGTGGGGCTTCACTTGGTCCTTCCTGTCAGAGCTCAAACCACAGCAGCCACAACTCTTGTGCAGACATCAGTGTTTATGCTGTTTTATCTCAGTTACAGCCTCACTCGCCGTGGGTGCTTCTACATGCTAAATTAACAAGGAAAAAAGGAGTACTGAGAGAGGCTTCAAGGTCTTTCTAAGCTTAATCTAGCCAATTATGAAATGCTAACAAATTCATTTTAACTTCTTGCTCGATAACTAGTCACCCATGTCCCATACTGTGGCTCTTTCAAACCAATCACACCAAATCACCCCACCTTGTGAAGAAGGAGAAGGAGAAGGAGGAGGAGTAGAAGAAGACTACACCCTAAACCCTCCATCTTGTCACATGTATATTATTTTAACTAGCTACCTTAAATTCTAAATTTCACACCCTGTGATGTGACACACTTCAACTATATCATCACAGACTCAAGTGCTATCACTCAGTTTTGGAAGCCTTTCCCAGGGCTTCAGGTCAAATGCAGTGTATCTTTGTGGATGGTTTTCTGCTAGCACAGCAAGCCTGAAATTCTCTGTGTCCAGGGTTCCAGCAGATTTGGGGCAGGAATGCTGGTGGCAATCACTCCTGGGACCAATTGTGTAGCAAAAGACACCACACAAGGAGGAATCTGCAGAAATAAACACTGCAGTGCCTGTTACAGCTTTAAAAGCCTTGTTCAGGAGGGGAATTTATGGGTTTTATCACATAATTTTTGGGTTATTGCTCCTTTCCATACACAGCTAAATGCATTTGTGAAGTAAGAATCATCAGTGGTGGTGTTGGGAAGCAGAGCCCAGCTCTGCTGGTGACAGAGCTGTAACTTGGAGCTGCTCAATTTGCTTTAATAACATCAGTGCTGGAGCTGCAGCCAGGGAGAAAAGGGCTCGAGAGAAAGCGAGCCAATAAAAAGTTTTTGTCAGGGGAACTGTTGTCTTTCTGATGACAAAACCAGTTTGACTGACTAAAAAAATTACCTCTGGGGGTGTGAGGAGATTTTCCTAGGGAATTTAAATGCCACAAGGTATTCTCAGCTTAAAAATAGCAGTGTGTAGGTTGAAATGAGCAGCTGAGAGGTATGTGCTGTAGGTTGGGATTTAGGAATACAGATGTTCCCAGATTTTTAAAAATGTACTTTTTCTGATTTAAAAATTACTGTGCTGTAGCTCAGGACCACATAGTTTGTAATTATAATCATTATGTTATTCAAAGCAGCTTTAAGAATCTCCAGATAACTGTTTGAAATTTTAAGCAGATCTTCTTTTTAGCTGCACTGAGCCCCTGTGCTTCCTCCTGTGTCTGCCCAGATTTGGTTGATATTATGAGAAATGTGTATTGAAATGGTGTAAAAGCATTCCAGAGCAAACAGGACATGAGCCTGGCAAGCTGTTAGGTGATGCTGTCTGGCTTTTTGTGGACTTTTTCTGTTTTTTCCCTTTCTTGCTTTCTAGCTTTCACTAAGCTGGAATGATTAATAACAGCCACCAGGTTCTTGCCTCGTGATGCTTCTTGCTTGCTGTTCCTGAAGTGCTTTAACCTGTTCTTGTGTCTCCTCCTCTCCTTCTTCCCCTTCCTCTTTCACCACAAGCACATTCAGGTTTTTTTCTAACTTCCCCTTTAATAACCTCTACCTTTATTCCTTTTTTTCTTTTTCCTTCTAAACCCTGCCATATAATTAAATTCTGCTCATGCAGAGTAGGTCTCTCAGGCCAGTTTTGAATTTTCTCAGAATGAAGGGCAGCCCAGGTGAGTGCCTGGGGGTTTGCTCAGCCCTCCAGCCCCTGCTGAGATGGAAATCCAGCTGGGCTCACTGCGTGTGATGGGTGCAGAACTTTCCCATCCTTTCCTTCCTGAACCCTCCTTCCCTTTGGATTTTTTCTTCCTTTCACCTCCCCTCTGTAGAAAAATTTTTCAACAGCCTTGCTGATCTATTTCTGGCCCAGTTTTAAGCTTTTTAAAGTTCTGTTCTCCCTCCAAAGTGTTCTGATAATGTCCTTTCAGATATTTAACGGGCACAAAAGTCACCTTGGTCCCCTTTTGTGTTTCTGAGCATCCCTTGAGGCTGTGCTGAGGTTCCCCCTCTCCTGGGGAGTTCCAGCTCATCTTTTGGGATCAGCTGATCCCTTTTAGGGCTCAGTCTGCTTCCTCTGGGCCAGAGGAGTCCCAGCCCTTTACACCTGCAGAGCTGCAGCATCTCACTTCCCAACCCTGCCCGGTTTGTGTCCTGGCTTTGGCCAGGACCCCTCCCTGCCCAGGGCTGTGCTAGAAAAGAGCCCCGTGATTTAAACTGCTTTACTCCTCTGGATTTGGGGTTTCTGACAGACAGGGCCCCTGTTAAATGTAATTTGAGAACATCACAATTCGCTGTCTTGGAGTAAAACCCTGCCACAAGTCACATCTGCATGTCAGCAACTCTTCTGTGAGGCTTTTCACTCTCTGCATTTCAGTAAAAGCTCAGGCACGTTTTGGGGTGGCATGGAGAGCCACGTGCTTTCTGTGATATAGCAGAACAGCAGTCTGATAACTCAACATGAATTTTTCAAGCTTACATGAACATTTTTAATACATATATTAGATGCTTTATACTCAATTTTGCTACTTAGGTGTATTAATATGATGTATTTTAGTAATATTTCTGGCAATACTCGGCGCTGTAATAAGGACAGATAATCTAAATATGAAGTTAAGAAGTTTGTGTCTTTTCCCCCTATAAATACATAAAGTTTCTTCCTGTAAATCCATATGTGTCTTCCTATAATTTCTAGAAAACCACAACAGCAGGAAAAAAGAATTAAAAGCCCAATTGTTTTTCCTTAAGTGTATAAGAAATCATTAGACAGACTCAAACCAGTGGAGATGCAGATTTCCTTTATTTTTTTTCCTATTAAAAGGAGCACCTCTAAAACGGTTTGGAAGCAAGCACACCACATAATTCAAGAAAATGTTTCCTGACAGGTGGGTTATCTTGTAAAGGGCAGGGGCTGAATTTTAAATCCTACTTTTCATATTTAAAAAAAAAAAAAAAAAACTGCTTGGAAATCTTCCTCTTGGAAGACGCAGGTACTTTTTTGCTAGAGTTTATTCCCATAAAAAGAACATTTTGCATTCATTTATGTAGTGCTTTTATCCCATCTTCTTTCTGTGGAGCGTAGAACAAAAAGGCAAAATTTTGGGAAATTCTGGTGGTGTGATTGATTCTCACTTGGGCCAGGGGGTCCCCGGGGTTTTAGAGAGGCCACATTGAATCTCAACCACTAAAGGCTCAAAAATCTGAAAATCAACTCAGAATTTCCTCCATCCTCTAAAAGACTTTAGGTTTTGGTGAGGTCTAGCAATTCATTTTTCTGCTCCTAAAATTCCTTCCTCCCTTCAAACACCTCTGCTCTACCTGAATTGATCATTGTCAGAGGAAAGGAACAGGAAAAAAAATTAAATGCATTTAAAATTTTGATGTTTTCGTTGGGTTGTGGAGGATTGTCTGAGGATTTTAAGTCACAAACATGATTTTTTATTCAGTGTGAATCTTGTCAGATTTAGGGACACTTTCCAAGAGCTTGATCTAGGTTCAATCTGTTTCCTTCAGATTTTCTTTCATTCTTAAAAATAATTTTTTCAGCTGGAATAAAACAATTTTTTTCAGCTGAAAAATGAAGTATTTTATTTGCTTGTGTTTCATCTATGAGGTATCTACAGTAATTCCTTTTTTGTTAATGGTAATATCTTGTATTATTCACATGTTCTGTGGTACCATTTATGTGAACATGGAGATCAGTCGTGATAACACAAACACAAAATTAACCTCACTGCTCCAGTCAAGGAATATATTTATTTTTTACCTGATTTTGCTTCATCAAGATTTATTTTATTTTACTTTACTGAAGGGTTTTGGAAATATTACTCTACAGCAGCTCTTTGTAATTTTGGACAGGCTAGACTAAATTTCAGCCACCTGAAAAGGAAATAAAATCAGTGTTTGACTGTGGCTACCCCAGGCCATGGTTCTGTTGTGAGAAACAGAAGAGGAGGTTTGCTGTTAAAAACCCAGAATATCCATCATATTTAAATCTAAGTCAAATAGAATGAAAAAAGGAGAGTGAATTCTGTTGTTACACCTGCTGAAACAGAATTACTTGCACTAGGAAACCATTGAAAACAGTCAAGACAAAAGTGAATCTGCTGATTTGGAAAAGGAATCTAAAAATCGAACACAGCCCAATTAAGATGATTAAGGTTGAGCAGAACAAGATTCTTTAGTCCTTCCTGAGGTGCCCATTCTGCTGCAGGGTTGGTTTCTGAGTTGCAGTTGTGGCTGGTGATGAGCAGCTGAGCTTGAAAAACGTTCTGAATTTCTTCCTTGAGTGCTGTAAAAGTGGCTTTAGTGAGGGTCTCGAGCTGAAGGGTCAGGTGGGCCAGCAGTGGAAGGACATCCCTGCCAGGGCAGCCCCTGCCTACTCCATTTATTTTAATTTTCTTCCTCTCTTAACAGCCATTAAGGTTCATCTTTCTTCCTTTGGCTTCTGGTACTTTTGTTATTGTCCACATGCAAGAGCAATTTCTCAGCTGGTTAATGGATTAGGATGCTCCTGGTTGTAATTTCAAAGTAGAAATCACCTTGGTTGTTAATTCTCTCTAGTGAGAGGTGATGAAGAAACCAAAATAAAACTTCAGTCAGAGGTGGGAGTGAGGTTGCTGAACCTGCTGGTACCTGGGTCAGGTGGCAAAGTGATGTCAAATTCCTGCCTGATCCCAGTGCTCATGGGAAAGGGAAAAAATTCTCCCCAGGTCCCTCAGGGGAGGAGGCTCTGCTGGTCAGGCTGAGTTCTCCTCTCCCACCAGCTGGGATTTCTCTGGAATGTGTCCTTGCCTGTCCAGGGTTTCTCGCAGGTGCTCTTCCAGTAAGGAGAACTCTGCCTGTTTTATTCTGTGAATACTACCTAGGAAGTCTACTTAAATTTTAATTGCATCCAACTTTGAAATAGATAATTAGCAGAGGTATATAAAGTAATTCAGAATTAACAGTTCAGAATAGAGTGATTCTCTTAACATTGTTTTGCTTGTGGCAGGAATAATGTACTTGCAGTTCTAGAAGCATCCCACTGTATTTCTCTGTAGGGAGGACTGATGAATTAATATCAGGGAATTGTTTTTTACTCAGTGTTCCTCAAGACATTCATTATTAAATTGAAATGCTAATAAACTCAGTTTACCCTAATATTTTTTAAACAAGTGTTCCCTGAAAGTGTGTTTAGTTGAGAGCATTTAGAAATTGCGTTGAAAATTGTTTTAAAAAATGTGCTAGAATTGTTTAGTTTAATCTGGCAGGGTGTTAATGTTAATTTAATGCCATTGGTTTGCATTGATTAATGTCATTCATTGTTTCAGTCTTTCCTGTCACTTTCAGTACTATTCTCATTCTTTTCCTGCAGGTTGTGGTGGCTCAGAGGAGCTCTGAGTCCTCTGGCACATACCAGAACTGGTGCTTCCTCTCCTTTTCTTTAGTCTGGCTGCACCAAGGATGGGTTGCTCAGCAGAATAATTAGAAGGACTAAGATTTCTGTCGATTCATTGCCTTTCTCTTTCCACAGATCTCTTGATTTGCCCTTTCCCCCCACTCTGCCACGTTTCCTTAGCAGGCAGTGCTTGGACCAGCAGCTCCATTCCCTCACCTTGTCACATCCCAGCAAATCCCATTCCTGGTGGTACACCCGACCTCCCCTAAACTGGTCCTTAACGCCTCTGCAGGGTGTGGAACTGCCACAGGAGGAGCTGAGGATGAGGGGGAGGCCGAAGCTGGCTGGATTGAAGGTGCTGCCATCCTCCTGTCTGTCATCTGTGTCGTGCTGGTCACTGCCTTCAACGACTGGAGCAAGGAGAAGCAGTTCCGGGGGCTGCAGAGCCGCATCGAGCAGGAGCAGAAGTTCACCGTGGTGCGGGGGGGACAGGTCATCCAGATCCCTGTGGCAGAGATCGTGGTGGGGGACATTGCACAGGTGAAATATGGTGAGTGCAGAGCCCCCAGGTGTGCCTTTGCCCAGCAGGATGGGCACACTTCGCTGGCAGGGAGGGCGAGGGCAGATTTCCATGGTAGGAAAGTCAGTGTTGGCCATGGCCAGGTGACACCTGAGCTGCCAGGGCAAAAGGAGAACCTAAAAGCCTGCTGGGAATCTGCACCAGGAAATCAAATTAGTTGGTGTGGACTTTTTTCACTGACCAGGACGAGGACTGTTCATACAAAGGTGATTCTCAGCCAGGGAGGATGGCGTCATTCAGATTTCTTTCTTTTTGTTTCTGTCCAGTTAAGGATAAGAGGAAGTATTTTCAAAAGTTGTGTAGAAGGGAATTGGGCCTCTGGATCTCCTTGTGAGTTGCTTCAGATGCAGATTGATCCCCCAGATCAGGTGCCTGATAATTCCATGCCATAGGGAAAGCCCCGTGCTCCAGTGGAGGGACAGCCCCTGCAGGCACCCTGTGTCCTCTGGAGTGAGTTGATAATTCCAGCAATATCCCTCTTCCATCAGCCATCACATTTCTCCTGGACTTACCTAAGGGCTTCCTGAGGGGGGAAGGAGAAAGGGCAGCTCAGCTTTAATTAGCTGCTGTTCTTTCCTCTGGAGTCTGATGGAGAAACCTCCAGGTGACGTGAAGAGCACTTCCCTGCCAAAGCCCCACGAGGGGGATGCCCACTGCCTGTTAAATGGGATACATTGGAATTCTGGGATAGCATTAAGCAGAAAATGTTTGCAATTAGAAGCCTTTCCTTGCAGGATTGCAATACTGTGGCTCGTGTGGACAGAATGAGGAGTAATTCCTCCCCTTGTACTTTCATTTCCCCTTTTAATGCAATGAATTGTGATTTTATAACAAAGCTCATCGTTTAATTATAAAAGCCATCTCAAGGTGCTTTTCCATGGTTCCACAGGTGACCTCCTACCTGCTGATGGGATATTTATTCAAGGAAATGATCTCAAAATCGATGAGAGCTCTTTGACTGGAGAGTCCGACCAGGTCCGCAAGTCCGTGGACAAGGACCCGATGCTGCTGTCAGGTAAAGGCTGCCCCATGCCAGCTCCTGCCCTCCTCCCCAGGTGCACAGCTACCTCTGGGCTCTGCTGGGGCCCCTTCCCCTGGGAAAGCTGCTCTGGGAGCAGAGGAGCAAATGCCACTTTTTGGAGGATATTTTTATCCTCCTTTGTCGTCCAGCTCGGGAGAAGATTCCCTCAGAACGAGACACAGGGGCACGAATAGTTCTTAATGAAAATGTATTTGGAGATAGTGACATGTAGTCTGGTTTCCTGGGCCTGAGAGTTTCTGAGTTTCTGAACTCAGCTTCTTTGGGATGTTTTGGGTTCAGAAACTCAGAAACTCTCAGGCCCAGGGAACCAGACTACAGTGATACATCTTAAAGGAGGCTCTGAGAAATTTCTGAGGAAGGTTTCAGAGCTGAGCTTTTCTGACTGAACCAACCAAGTCTCTGCTGGCTTTTAAAGATCTTTTCTGGTCTTTAGGTTCGAATGGAATTTATTTTTTAAATTTTTTTTTACCTAGTTTGTGTATTTGAGATGTTTTGCTGAAACTGTTTTCTTGCAAAAGATAAACTTGGTAAGTGACAATATTTCATTTAAGAAGAGAATCTGAGGCTGATGGATGTGCAGCCTGAGGTTTGTGCATAAGCATTAATTCCTGGTTGAGAATAATACACAACAGGGCTTATTTTGGTTATGTGGCAATACCCCCCCTCAATATAGGCTTATAAAGTGTAAGAAATCCCTCTCAGTACTGGCAGAAAAGCCTTGCATCACTTTTTACATTTATCTTAGCTCTCTGTAAGCTTTCCTGCCTCTTTTCAGGCACCCATGTCATGGAAGGCTCTGGGCGGATGCTGGTTACTGCTGTGGGGGTGAATTCTCAGACTGGCATCATCTTCACTCTGCTGGGAGCTGGGGGAGAAGAGGAGGAGAAGAAAGACAAGAAAGGTAAAGCTCCCCACACCAGGCCACTCCAAAGAGAGCTCCTGGGCTTTGTGCAGCCAGAGCTCTCCTCAGCTCTTGACGAATAAATGCGAATTTTCAAACTGCCTGTTCTTTTCCTGACACATTTTTATCATCACATGTCACACAGGAAAACAGCAGGAGCTGTTAACCAATAAATCCATTGGATAACAAGATGTTTTTCCAGTGTGAAATTGCAGGCTCCCAGTCCATGCTGAAATGCAAGGGGATACCTGGGCATGCTCCACTTGCTGTGGCTTCTCTACATGAATCCATGCTCACCTACAGTTGGCTGAGATTTTGTGCTTTTCTAGCAATTTAATTTTTTTTTCCCCAGGAAAACACCTCTTGGCCATGGAAATAGCATCTCTCTTGGAGCTTCAGGACTAAAATAAAGATAAGCTGTGGCTCTTTGCTAGCCTGGTTGTTTAATGTCAGTGACTGACTTGAGAGGCATTTTAATTTCTCCAGGTGTAAAGGTCGAGCTAAGAATAGTACAAGCCAAGAATGGAGCAGTAAATGTTAGCAGACAGTTTTACTTTCATGTCCTGTATCAGTTAATGAAATCAAAAAGCCTCTTTAGACTTTTCACCTTATTACAGTGTGATGTCATAAGCATTTGCTAATTTATAGGCTGCACACTAAGCAGAAACATGATTTAATGTCTGTCCTTTCCAGTTTTTCTTCACACAGTCTTGTAAATTGTTCTGCTTCCACAATTTCATTCCAAGTCTGTCCTAAGAATATTTGTCTTTCAGACATAATTAAGGGCCAATTAATACAGGTTTTTCAGGCATTTCTGCTCTTTCTAGTGGTTTTCCCTAGTAATAAAAAAAAGCAGTTAAAACTTCACTGAACATTTTATTTGCTATCTGTCAGGCAATAGGATTTCACCTTGTTTTTGTGTTTCCATCATTTTATATGAAGCTGCAGATAGGAAGGCTATCACTGGTTTATATAGCACACAACTTGTACTCTTGTGATTTTTCTCAAGGTCTTTATTAGGGATCATTTCTCTTTATATACAATTTTACACAGACCCATGTGATTGGTGGAAGAAAGGTAAACCTCTTTACCCACATTGGTCAACAGAGGGACATCAAGAGAAATTCTTCTTAGAAGGAATGTGCAACACAGACACTGTTATAAAAATATCCCATGTTGTTTATCCCACTTTCCTAGGAAAGAATTAGTTTAGAATTTAGTTTAGAAAACTAAAACCTCAGGTTTGAAACTAGACTACAGAAGGCTAAATTCAAATGGTTTTCAGGACCTACAGTTTCCATTTCTGAGCACGTGCAACAAGTGCCGTGCTGCTTTGAGGAAATCCCTTCTCACTAAATGAAATGTTTATCATTTCATTTTGCACAGAAATGCACAGTAACTGCAGGCATGGGGAGCTCCAGGAGAATTAAGAGGAGAAAGAGTGAAACTTTGCAAAGAACAACTCCTTTATGCCAGACTAGTTTTGAGCAGCACCTGGGAGTTTGCTCTTGCTGTGGTTCAGAGCCTTTGTGAGATCGGGAGGGAGGAGGAGGAGCAGCTTCAGCCCTGAGTGATGGGAGAGCTCCCTGAGCGATGGGAGAGCTCCCTGAGCTGGGTTTCACTGGGCTGGGCTCAGGGCACTGCTGGTTCTCTCAGGTTTCACCAGGAAGAGCCTGGAAAGGCAGGAAAAGACAAGCCAGGGAGTTTTCCCCATGTTGTGGCTGTGATTTACCCAGAGATTCTTACAGAGTTGTGTTAGGATTTGGATGCAGACCCAGAATTTAATTGAATATGGCTCTGTAGAAATAGCTATTATATCCATAATACAGAGAATCAAAAAATTCCATAATATAGAGAATTCCTCCACATTTTCTGAAGCTGCTGGCAGCTCTGTGCTCGTGCCTGGGCAGAGCTGCTGGCAGATGGAGGCACCAACTCAAATTAAAACCTCTGGTACAAAAACCTGCAGTTCTCAGAAATCCTGCCCCTTTCAGTTCATGTGGGTGTGTGCTTTTCTTGCTCATTTACACTTTAAAAATCATCATGCAGGTGTGAAACAGGAGGAGGAGCAGCAGCTTCCAGGTAGAGTAAGAATTACACCCCATCCAATGGTGCAAATCAGGGGGGAGCTGCTGATTGAAATAATCATCTTTGAATCAGTCAAGTTGAAATTGAAGAATGATTTCGAATCAACAAGGTCGCTGGTGCCAAGTCTTTTGGTGTGCAGGCATTGTTGGTGTTGCAAATCTTCATGTTCAGCTGGAATAATCAGCTGTTCTCCAGAAGTAAATTGCAAAGTATTTAACGTGGAATACTTGATTTGCTGTTAGCAGCTCACGCTGCGCTGGTTGGGTGGGGATCCAAACGGAATAAAGAACAAGCACGAGTCACCAAAACAGTTTAAGTCGTTGCCACCACAGTAATCAAATTTGCAATTGAAATTTTCCTGAATGCAGTTGCACAGGGTGTGTTTTTAAATCCTGGGAGCTGTTTATTTTCTTCTCCCAATTTGCCATTTGTAAATAAAATCAGCCCATTCTTCTGCAGTCCCAACCTGGTACAGCATGAAATAATCCCTGTGGGGCAAGGACTGGAGCAGTTGGGGAGTCTCAGTCAGGATTCATGGGAGGACTTGGTTCTATTTTGGGCAATTAACCACCAGAAACAAAACAAAATAAATTTTATCTATTATTTGCAAAGAGTAATTTTATTGGATTTTACTCTAAAAACCAGTAAAATGATAAAACCTTCTTCAAACTTTTCGCCTTCTGGTTAGGAAAGATTTCTTGTCCAATTTTTTCTAATATGTGGATAATAGCTGAAAAGAAGGTTTTCTTTTCTGGTTCTTTTTTCTTGTCATTACAAACCAGGAAGTGTGTAATGCCATTATCTGGATTTAAAATAACCTATTATTCTCCTGAAGACTGTGTTTGCCTTTTCCACATAAAATATAGGAAAATTCCATGTTAATACTCAGATCAATGTGCATTTTACCATGTCAGGACATGGACTGAGCCCTGTTAGACTGGGATGCATCAGTGAGGATAAATCATAACGTGCAAGATTGTTTAAAACATAAAACATGTGCCATTTTGCTATGTAGAAGTATGTACAGACATAGATTTAATACATTTTTAAATGCAAATTTTAAAGCTGCCCATGCACCGTGTAAATTGACTCTAAAGGAAATACTTCAACCACTTTAAAAATGCATAAATTACAATAAAGCACATAAAATAAGGCATTAAATGACTAAAGCAATGTACACAGGGCTGTGTACAGTCAGTTCTCACCAACTCCTTCAACGCCGCCAAATGTTTCATATTTATTTCTCTTTTATTATTATTATTGTCATTATTATTATTGTTGCTGTTATTACTATTTGAGTTTTCAGCTTGCTTTGTGACACCTTCCCAATGCCATGCTGCTTTGGAAATTTGTGTTAATTAATTTGAAGCTCTTTGATTTTGGGGGCAAACAAAGCCGCCGAGGCTTTGCGCTCTGTCGCGCGCATCCGTTCGCGTTGTTGTTATTATTTATTCATTATTTGTTGATTTGTTTTTGTGTTTTTTTGTTTGTTTTTTTGGTTTTTTTCGTCCATTATTGCTCAGTTGATTCTTCCCATCCCTCCTCCCACCCTCCTCCAGCCACAGATGGTGCAGCAGGTGCAAATGCCACTGATAATGCAAATGCCAGCTTAGTCAATGGTACGTCACAACCCCCGGCTTGTCTGATTTGATGGATTTCTCTCCTGACTGTGTCAAATTCCCTTTCCCCTCGCTGCCCTGCACAGATGTTGTGTGTGTGTGACTGCCTGCTGAGAGATCCTGCTCCCTGCAGGAGCCTGGCAGAGAGGCCACAGCCATGCTGCAGCTGCCTCCCTGCAGAATTCAGCCTGGCAGAGTTTGGAAGCTTGATCTATCTGCCAGTAAAACTGCAGTTAGGAGGAGCAGTGAAGTCAGGCTAGTTTCAAAACTTTTGGGTAGATTCACCTGAAGTTTTATTATAAAGTTTCATTATTCAGGTAGATCCAGCCTAGGTCTGGAGGGGAGCACCCTGAGAAAAGGGCTTCTCTCTGCTTCTCCTCTTTTTCACTCATAATTCCTCACATGGTTCTGAGAGAGGGTTGGGATCAGGGATCTGCCTCCATTCCAGCCAACACTGTGTTAGGAACAACCTTTGCTGTTCCCAGCATCTGGTTTAGGGGGGACTGAGATGTTTGGCTATCTGTGTGAGCCCTCGGTGATCTTCTCCTGAGCCTGCCTGTGTTAACTGGACCCAAAGCAAACCATTCCTGCAGCCAGCTTTGGCTGGGTCCAGTACACATCCCTGACCCCCCGTGTTAGCACGCAGATATTTCAGTGTCTCTCCTAACAGTCGAATTCCAGTGTTAAATTGGATTGATTGGGTCAATATTAGTGTAGGCATCAGCTGTATTTTGCTGCTAATCAGATCCATGAGTCTTTGTTTGCTGAGGAACCTTTCCCTCTTGTGCAGCGCCAAAAATACCGAGGAAGGTCATTCTGCTTTTCATCACGGTGGTGAAAGAAGGTTTTTTTCAAGCAGGTTGCGTTTCACATGTGAAATGAGAGTTTCTGACAGCAATATCAAGTGCTAAACAAGGGCCAGGATTTACTGCTGCAGGATCTTATTTAAAACAGTGACCCAGGGAATCTTCGAACCTGTTTTCAAATCATTTAAAAGAAACTTACAACCAGATTTAAAACCCATTCTGGAAAACTAGGATTTACAATCCCTTGCATGGCAGGGACCTCCATCATCCTGGTTCTAGATGCATTAGAGACCAAGAACCAGGGAATGAATTAGAAATGTTTAATTCTCCATTACTGTGAGGATGCTGAGATCCTGACCCAGAGCAGCTGTGGCAGTGTCCCAGGCCAGGCTGGACAGGGCTGGGAGCACCTGGGACACTGGGAGGTCCCTGCTGCCCGTGGCAGGGGTGGCACTGGATGGGCTTTCAGGTTGGTTCCACCTCAAACCATTCTGGGATTCTGTGCTATTTCCACTGTGGTGAGTGTAAAACCAACACTGCCCTGAGTGCTCCTGCTCCCCCTGGAGCTGCAAGGGAGGCTGGGCAGAGCTCTGCTGGTGCCCAGCAGGATGAGCCTGTGCTGCTCCAGAGCTGGGGCTGCCTGCTAAATCCCTGCTGTGCTCGGGCTTAATGCTGCCCTTAATGAGGAAATTGAGTTCCAGGGGATATTAGATCAGTGTCGGAATTAGGGAGGTGATTTTCCATCATCCTCTCTCCAGTCGGGAACAACAGCAACTGTCCATGTTTATCCTGGAGCTGAGGGACACAAACTCAGGGCTTTGCAGCGTGGAGGGTTTGTTTTTTTGTGCAGTCAAGGATGTTTTGGATTTTAGCTCCCCTGAGATGAGGCAGTTCAATAATTCTGCTGGTCTTTGATCAACTTGGGCAGGAGAGGCTTTCCACAATTCCACTGCTCAGAGGAGAGCTCAGACAGGCAGACTTAGGTCTGAGTGCTTTGGAATTATCTGGGAAATGGCCAATGCCAGATTTCTGGTAATTTCTCAGTTAGCACTGCTGATGAGTTAATTACTTAAACTGCAGATATGGTTTGGAGGGGAGAAAGGAAGGAGAGGATAAGTTACAAAGCAAGGAGCCCAAATTCATCTACATTTCCTTTGGTCTGGATAAAACAAACGTTCTTTAAAGTCTGAAAATTCTTCCTGAAGCGTGACTGGAACAAGAATTTTACCTAAAGTCTAATACCTTTGTGTAGAAAATACCTTAAAATAAGAAAAATTAATTATATACCTGAATAAGTAGAAAGCTCAGGAAATGTTGCTTGAATCAATTACATTTCAGATAAAATATTTTTATTCTTAATTGTCAAGACACAATTGACACAAAAGAAAGAGTTTGTTTTCAGCCAGTGAGCCTGTAGAGATAAATTAATTTACTTTGTGACCCAGCCTGTGTATTATGTGCTGTATCAAAGGAACTCTTTTAAATTCTGTTGAGTTCTAGGAGTGGAGATCAAAATAGAAAATTGTTGCTGATCTAATTGTCAGAACTATGGACAATATGTTCAGCTTTTGAAAGGTTCCAAGTCAGGGCCATAAACAGAGCTGAAAATTTTGCAGAAAGGTAGTAATTCAGGAAAATTCATCTCATTCCTAAGTATTATATTTAGTAAAGGTAATTTTGAAAAATGTGAATCAGGGAAGCAGCAATCACTGTTTACAGCTTGTTTACCCCAAATTTGATTTCCTTCTAGTAGAGCAAATTACCCCAAATTTGATTTCCTCCCAGTAGAGCACTGCCACCTTCCTAAACCAGGATTTCCTGGGTGGGTTGTTGTGGGTTTTTTTTGGCATTTGTAACTTAGAGAATTTTCTATTTAATGTGTGTTCAGAAAATATAGAAAAGGTATAGAAATGGCTTACCAGACTCAGAGAAATGTGTCTGCTAAAATATTTTATATCTACTCTTAATCCTGGTGTATCTACTGAGCTACTTCGCTTCCTGCAAAGCAATTTGCAGTTTGAATGGGTTTTTAATATTATTTTTTTCTATTTTTAAGATATTTCTGAATTGTAAGTGAAGTTGTTTATGCATAGAAGAATTATGTAAAACTTCCTGTTTAATAGAGTGGTTCCCTCTCAGGACTTGAGCACAATTTCATTATTTTCTTTGGTTGGTTCCAAGAACTTCTTCCAATTTAGAAATAATTTCCAAATGAGGGAAATAATTTCCAAAATAGTGATAGGACTTTTTTTATTCTGTGTCTTCCTCAACAGCTGCAGCTGGTAAAGGGGAGGCTTGTCTTGGGAATTTTATTTGGTAAGAATTCTAGGAAGAATTTAGTCAGTAAAGGTGCCATGAGTCCTTTCCAAAATATAGGAATTGCAGTGAGGCAAAGACATGTGAAAAATATGTATATTTAAATTCAGAACTTTTAAATCAGCTTCAGAATGCTGGTGATGTTAGCAGTACTATTGTAAACTTTCTGATTTTTCATCCCTGCTTAGAAAAGTGATAAAAAATTTAGATGGATTTCTCAAAGCCCAAACAACATTTATTTTATTTATTATTCCAAACAAAAAAGGAGAAAATATTTTCAGAATTACGTAAAAAAATACTATATTTTCCAAGAATTATTTCACATCATGCTATCCAAATATTAATAGATCCTCATGCTCTTGATGGTTCTAAACAATGAACTGAGGACAGAAGGATGGGGGAGCATTTGTACCTGGAAGGAGGAAGGATCTCTCAGCAGTGGTGATTCTATCACCTTTCTTTCTTGTTCATCTTTTATACCAAAGTGCAGCCTTAAAATGATTTGGCACGGGAGGATTTAAATAGTTTACAGCTTCCTTTTCTTTCTCTTGATTACCCAAATCACCTTTTCTTTGTTATTCTGCCTAAATGACTGAACTGTAACTACCTGTGACAACTTCCCCCCTCAATAACCTGAACGCAGTAGATTAAGAATATAAGAATGTATTTCTTAAATACCTGGGTTTAAACTGTTGTTAATGATTGTTTATTTTGCATACAGCTGTTTTCAGGTAGCCAGTCAATTTTTAGAGTAATTTATTATGATAATTATGCTATTAAATAGCAAACATAGGTCCTGAAAGTACATATTCTGATTTACAAAGATAAATAATCTCCGTGGTGTGTTTGCCAGTTGGGCCAGTCACATTTGGGTTTTGTCGGTGATTTTTATCTTTTTGAAAGTTGACTATTGGTCAATTTTTTGCCACTGCAGGGTTTGGAGTTGCACTCAGCAAAAGCATCTCTAGAGCAGGAAATGGAGCAGACTGCCTGCTCTAGATGAATGCCTTCCAGTTCTCAGGGAAGGCTTTATGCTCCAGCCAGAAATCCGAATCTCCAGAGAGCTTTTATGGCTCCCAGTAACTTTATTAAAAGCCCTTGTAAGAAAAACAGCCACCAGGCAGGTACTGAGTGCAACTGTGCCCCACAGGCAGAGGTTTTATTGGGAATTTCACCATGGAAATGAGCTTGGTTTTGCTCAGGTTCAGGGACTCATCTCTTGTGCAAAGGGTAAAGCTCTGGAAGGTGGAGTCTGAATTTTTAAAAGTCCTGTTATGGCCAGGGTGGGGGTGGAATTAGAAATGCAGGCAGCTGATGGTCAGTGGTTCATTGCAGTAATTCACCTGAGCTCTGGGATGATTTTAGGTCACGAGGTGTCCTTTCCCTGGCTCTGCCTCCAGGCTTTGGAATTTCCCAGGGTGACACTGGGCCCATTTTTGACAAATACAAGACTGGTTTGGTCACTTTTGCTCTCCCTCTCAGTGCAAAGACCAACATACAAGAGATGCATCTTAGCTTTTCCATTTGGTTATTATTTATTCACAGCAGAGTGCAAAAATTAATCCACACAGCAGTCAGAACAAGATGTACCTGCTGGCACATTTTTTAATAAATTCTGATGGTACATTTCTTATTAGAATGTGCCAACAATCCTGTAATGGTGTTTTAACTTAATTTTCCTTAGCATCATTTTTTATTGTGCATTTTACATAACTACCAAAAGAAAACCATCATCCATTCTGAAATAATATTTGTTGTTGTCTTTTTCATAAATTCATATAATTACTGTGAAAGTTTCATAAGGGATCCCACCAAGATATTTTGAATACATTTGAAAATATTTAGTTGTTATTCTGAATACCAGTGTTTTTGTATGTGATTTGTACATTTTGCCATTTTTATTTCACACGCTTTCAAATGACATTTCCAGTTAAAACAGGCACAAAGGAATAAGGACTTTGCTGTGGTAAAACTGTTTGTGGATAAAATGTCAGGCTGGAAATTAAAGAGGTACTTGGTAAATCAGTGCTCAGGCTAAATCTGAATTTAAGTCACCTGGCTCTTGTATTTCCAGAAGAAATTTGCTAATTAGTACAGCCAAGGGAGGAAGACGTAGTTTAAAAGTCCTGTCTGATTTTCATTTTTAATGAATTTATTTAGATTTATTAACACTATGGTTTCTATTTTTTCTCAATTTAGTAACATGATTAATTTAACTCTGGAATGCACTAAGAAAGTCTTACTCCATACTGGTGTGTGCCAGAGTTTTTAAGTCCCAGCCCTCTGTAACATCAGCTCAGGAACATTATTTCAATTCATCTTTCCACCAGACCCACTTTATTCGTTTCCCCCTCTGATTTTATGCAGATTCCTCAAAAATACATGCTGATATTTAGCATTTAATGTGTTCCAGCCCTGAGCTTGGCTGGACTTCCTTGGAAGTGCCCAGCTGGTTTCCCCTCCTGTGAGTGCAGGTGTGAGGGCAGGGGATGGTGCCCAGGTGCCCGTGATGTGCTCATGGCTTTTGTCTCCCATTGATATAAATTCCCATTTTCGTGTTCTGTCTCAGCTGAAGGTTGTTTACTGTCTGTTGTCTGTTGGAATTTTTCATCATTTAGGCAAGATGCAGGATGGGAATATGGAGAACAACCAGAACAAAGGTAATCTTCTTTCCTATTCAGGAGGTTGTGGATTGTATTGTTAGCATGTAGTTCAATCCTGTCCCAGAGTGCAGTGAGAACCTGTGACCTGTGCCTGTGTGTGCAACTGGCCCTTAGTGTTCATGCAGAATATCCAAAAAACCCCAGCCAACCCCTGCCAAAACCCTACCAAAGAGACTGTAACTCCCACAAGTTGCAGAGATTTAGGAGAGGAGTATTTTAATAGATGTTGTTTTCATCTCACAAAGCTCATTGGAATTAATTTTTCCTGTGCAAGTTGTGTATCCTATGTATTGTTAGTGATTTTCCAGCCCAGTTTTTTTATGTCTCATCATCTCTGGTGTCTGATGGCATTGTGTGGACATCTCTTCATTTGCAGGGAAAAGGCAAAGCAATAAAAAAAGGAAACCTTAAAGCCAAGGTGTAATCTAGCAGTGTAAAAGCCTTTTATAAGCATAAACAAGAGGAAGGTTGAGAGTCTTAAGAGTCTCTTAGTTAATATACAATGTCAGGAAGAAATTGGAATCAATATTTTGCTTTCTCTGAAGCAAAGTCATGGTTCCCTTTTTATTATAAGACATGGCTATCAAGAATTCTTTGAGTTATACCAAGTTAAACTATAATTTTCTCTTCTCAGATATTATTGAACATTGCAAAGGTGATAGCTCAGAAACTGGATAGAGAAACTCAGTGGTTCATGACACAGAAGTACCAAATAAAATACCATTAAATAATAAGCATTCAGGCTAGGTAGATAAATTAGATTTCCAGGTCAAACCAATACAGTCTTGTGCAGTCTCTTCACGAAAGCAAAGCTGTTCCATCTCATCCTATTTTATTTATTGTGCTCAGTACAAAGCAGACACGTGCACATATATCCACTGCAATGTCATTGCCTTTCAGAAACATGGAAAAATAAAGTTTCCCTCTGTTGGCATTCTGTCAGGAAAGGAGGGATCAGCCCTGGAACTGTGTGTGGTTTTTGTGGGGAATGGAGAGGCCACCACCACCAGACCTGAGGGCTGAGTTACTTGATCACAGAATGCTGAGGAAACTTTATAGCTCAGGGATTTTCTGGAATGGTGGATGGCAGAGTGTGGTCCCCTTGTCACTGAGGTGCCCCTGCAGCCCAGAGGGGTGGCTCATGGGCCATCTGTGCAGCCACATTGCCTTCCAAACGCTTGCACTGGGAATATGACTCCGAGGGGGCATTGCATTCAAAGAGACATCCCAAAATTCAGAGAAATATGGATCTGAGCTCTGCTGTTCCAGGGAATCCTGCAGTGCTGATGCCAAGTCACATGCAAGACATTCAGTGACATATATGTGCCTGGCCCAGGGTGTCATGGGTGGGGGTGAAAACCAGGGATAAACCCAGCTGATGGTTTTCCAGCCCAAATGTCCTGAGGGATGAGCTGTGTCCTGCTGAGCCCCACTGGGTCTCCAGGGCCTGGCACGGGAGCCAAGGGTGTCCCTGGCAGAGGTTGTCCCAGCAGTGCTGTGGTGCTGGCTGGATTCAGAGAGCACGGGCACGGAGCAGAGGGAGGCCAAAGCTCTGGAGTAACAGTTTTGTTCTGCATTGTCAGCCAAGCAGCAGGACGGGGCTGCTGCCATGGAGATGCAGCCGCTGAAGAGCGCAGAAGGGGGAGAGGGAGACGACAAGGACAAGAAGAAATCCAACATGCACAAGAAAGAAAAATCTGTCCTTCAGGGAAAGCTGACCAAGCTGGCAGTGCAGATTGGCAAAGCAGGTATGGCTGCGTGACACCAAAGCCCTCTGGGTCACAGAGCTGGAAAGCAAATGGTTCTGGAGAGGGGCAGACCCTTTGTTACTGCAGGGTTTGGAAATGGGTCATCACAAAGCTGTTCTAAGGAGAGTATGTGGTGCTGGAGATCTTTTATTCTCCTAAAAATCAGCTTTGACTGTCAAGGAGCTTTGGGCAACTTGGATTGTAATGAATATTTGAATCAAAATGAAATGCAGCTTTTCTCAGAGTTAATATTCCCAAGTGCAGTAATTACGTGTTTAATTTCCTCTCCCCTCAGAACTTGGGAGTACACAGTTTCAGAATCTCTAATGCCATCTCAAAATATCGCTCACACAGTATTTGCCTCTCATGGATTCCAAAATCGTTCTGATCTCCCCAAATATCCACGTTCCTGCCTTCTCCCCAAGCACCACACATTTTTTGACTCCTGTACCCAGAACCATCTGGCCCCTGGTGTTGGAAGCAGCACTTCCCCAACACGTAGGTAGAGAGTGGAAATCTTCCATAAGGGCCTGAAATTCCTTAGGTTTGTTTTTCTCATGGTATTAAAGAGATTTTGATCTCAGTTCCCTGGATGAGGCCCTACAAGGCCCCTTTGTTCTATCTCCCTCAGCCTCCTTCCCCAGGTTTTTGTCCTTCCCATCCCTTTTTAAGTTCATCACAGGTTGATCACACAACCCCATGATGCCAATTCCCTTTGTCTGAGCAGAGTGCAACCCAATCTGGGATTGTCATCCCTGATAGCCAATTTAATGCATTGCCCCAATTTGTATTCCTCCAGCTTCTCTCCTTTGTTTCCCCTGATGATTAATTTCTTGGATTAAATACCTTTCTGCACTGCCTTGACTTCTGCTCTCCTGGCTATTTTGGCAGGCATGTGCACATCACTCTTAAAGTAATTGTGTAGGGATTTCTGACCACAATGTGTCAAGGAGCAGGAATTAAATTAATTAATCATTGTCTCATTTGGTATTCCTTTGGTGTTGAGCAATCTATGGGGATACCTTGTGTTGTCAGGAATATTTGCCTGTACAATATTTTAATGGATTTTCCTTTATCCTCTGGCACAGAGTGATCTCCCTGACTCATCTGGTTCCTGTCAACCTTAGCATCCTTCAGCTTTACCAATTTTTTGAAAACTACAGTCAAGATGTGATATTCACAGCCTTCTCCTTCTACTCCATGATCTCATTAGGGAGAAATTAATTTATTCCAAAATGCAGGCATAACTGCTTCACACAAACCTTTCAAACAGGCCTAGTTAGAGCAAGGCAAAGCTGAGGCTATAATGGAAATTTTATTTGTATAATCAAACCCAGGGACAAAACTGTGGAGCAGGAGTGCTATCCCAGCAGTCTGTGCCATTGGTAGAGCAGATGGAATGCTTGGGAGATTTTGTCAATTCTGTGAAATATTTATTGGTGTCTCTGTCTCTTTGGAACCTCTGCTCATGAAAATACTCACTCTGCAGATGTTTCCTTCAAAAGGGACACCTTGGAAACGCCAGTATTAGCCACATTTTAAAGAAACCCAGTGAAGAACTGTCCTGTGGGTAATTCTGCATTATTGCCTCTCTGTATTCACCCAGACACATCTGTAGGGCTTTTCTATAATATTTTATCCAACAACATAAACTATGGGGGACTCCTTTGCTCAAGGCTCTAAAGCTATGCTTGTTTAGAAGAAAGGTGCTTAAATATGGATAGACAAGTAATTTGTAAAAGGTGGGGGTTAAAAGGACAGATAAATGTTGTGCCAGGCAAAGTAATGTGCTAAATTGAATAAACTTAGCCTAAGTGACAGCAGAACTCCTGTGCTGTCTGGGAAGTTTTAAAGGCAGCAGTAAATGGTTGAAAGTGAATTCCCTAGAATTTCTTGTGCACTGAAATGCATGATTGCTGTAAATATATATGGCAATGTATTTTCTTCATTGTACAGTTTATCACTGTTATTAGTACTGGTGAAAAAATGTCACAAAGAAAGAAATCATTTCCTATCAAATGCCAATTTTTACTTGCTCCTGTTCTCAGTGGTGTTTGGGTTTATGGTAACTGGTGGTTTCTCCTCCCAGGTCTGGTGATGTCTGCCATCACTGTCATCATCTTGGTACTGTATTTTGCCATTGACACCTTTGTGGTCAACAAGAAGCAGTGGTTGCCTGAGTGCACTCCTGTCTACGTTCAGTATTTTGTTAAATTCTTCATTATTGGTGTTACTGTGCTCGTGGTTGCTGTTCCTGAGGGACTCCCACTTGCTGTCACTATTTCTCTGGCTTATTCTGTAAAGGTAAGAGACATTCAAAATAATCCAGGGAGAAAAGTGCTGTTTGCTTGAGTTCACTACTTTGCTGGTCTTCAGGTTTTATCAGATGGGATGAAAAATGGTGTGAAAATTATGTGCTCAAATGTTCATGAAATTGCTTTAAATAATACTTATATTGAAAGTATTTCTAACAAAAATGCAAATACGTCTTCCAAAGCATCTCCTTAGAACTGCACAGTGCAGGAATATCAAGCAGTAGAAGTAACTGCTTAATTTGCAAGGAACCAGGAATTTATTGAACAGAATGTACTCTGAAAAAAGTCCAGTCTTTTGATATAGAATAATTTTGTATTCAGATTTTCTTGTGCGATTGTACAAAGTTTTGACAAGGATTTGAAGCCTTCAGGAACACTTCTCAGAGAAATTGGAGTTTCTCAAAGAAATTAAGTTTCACTGAAGCTTTCATGTACTTTTCTTAAATGCAGCTGTGGTTCTTTGAAGTCGATGTAAATGGTTCTATTAGGAAATTAAAGAGGATTAACATCCTGGACTTGGGGATTACTTGAGCAATTGAATCAGATGATTTAAACATTCTGGGAATCTTAGATGAAGATGGTGGGAAGTTTGTTTCCATTTAGCACGTAAACAAATTAATTTAGGAAGTTTTGGAAGGACTCTCTTGGCTTCTATGTAGGCAAATATCAGGATTATTAGGAAAAAGGAGCAAGGCTCAAAGATGGGGCTTTGCTAATAAAGAATGCACCTGCTCTGAAAATGTTTTCTCGTTCTCCTGGTGTCCTTCCTCTAACACCCTTTTGCTTTTCCCTTCCTCTTTCCCTTTTGCTTTTCCCCCAAAATGCATGGTCCTTCTGCATGCTGCCAGATAACATCCTGGCATTCCAAGCAGTGTTAAAGAAAAACCCCAAATGTTTGTTATGTTTAAAAACGCTGCTCTCTCTTGTTCCTTTGGCTCATCTTTGCTGTTCCAGCCATTCCTTAAAATGCAAACAGTCTGTAGGAAAATGGTGCAAAAAATTCTAAAACTAAAACTCTAAAACTCTTTTAGTTTATCAGAGGTAGAATTACCACAGGGGTTGGCACATCTTGGCTGCCTGTAACTGGGGTTTGGGGTTCTTAGCTCCCAAATTACCTCAGGATAGGCACAGCTTGGCTGTCTGTAATGGATTTGGGGTTCTTGGTTCCCAAATTACCTCAGGGTTGGCACAGCTTGGCTGTCTGTAATGGATTTGGGGTTCTCAGCCACAAATTACCTCAGGGTTGGCACAGCTTGGCTGTCTGTAACAGGTTTGGGGCTCTTGGCCCCCACCAAAGCTCAGCTTTAGGGAACGCCACATTCCCACCAGCACCACCAACCACAGGCCGCTTGGCTTTTTACGGCTACAAATCATCAAAGCCAACCTGGAAATGTTCCTTACTGGCGTTCTGGTGGCTTTTCCCCTCAGAAAATGATGAGGGACAACAACCTGGTGCGGCACCTGGACGCCTGCGAGACCATGGGCAACGCCACGGCCATCTGCTCGGACAAGACGGGCACGCTGACCACCAACCGCATGACCGTGGTGCAGGCCTACGTGGGCGACGTGCACTACAAGGAGATCCCCGAGCCCGACTCCATCCCTGCCAAAACCATGGAGCTGCTGGTCAACGCCATTGCTATCAACAGTGCTTACACCACCAAGATCCTGGTGAGCAGGCGCTGGGGGGGTACGTGAGGCCTACGGGAGGAGGCCTCGCTTAGGCCTTAATACCCTGGTGTGGGTTGTGAAGCGTTCAATGCTGTTGAGGTCTTCAAAATGAGAACAGGTGCTCTAAAATCTGTGTGTTTAATAGTTTTTTTTCAAGGACAGGGGTTTATTTAAGAGTACAAGACCGTGAGGCATTTGAAAAACTGCTGCTGTGGTTAGGTTGGGGTGGGCCGGTTTTGGTGCATTTGGGAACACGTCTGGTTTTCACTGGGCCTTCATACGTGCAAAATGATTTTTGTGTGTCTAAGAAATTTCAATTAATGCTCCAAGAGCACAAATTGGATTGGAGATGTAAAAAACTGCCGCTGTTAGATTGGGGTGTGCCAGTTTTGGTGCAGATGAATTTGAGAACACAAATGTGTTGTAACATGTCTGGTTTTCACTGGGCCTTCATACGTGCAAAATGATTTTTGTGTGTCTAAGAAATTTCAATTAATGCTCCAAGAGCACAAATTGGATTGGTGAAATCAGTGAGGTTAATGACCTTTATTCATTCTGGTTTCAAGTGAGTTACATCCTGAAGTGTTTTATTCACTCTGTACAGGAGGCCAGAATGGAAATATCCTGTTTGCTTGTGGCATTGGATTCTTCTGTACAGAGCTAATTAAGAGGTTGAAAATTTTTGCAATTCCAATAGATTTGTTCTTTGAAAGGTCAACCTGAATGTTAATGTTGCTGAACAAATAGGTTTGTTTTTTTTTTCTTTTTAGTTTATGAATATATGTATTGTCCTTTTTATAGGTCTGTGCTGAGCTGCAGAATAGTCAGGCATGCACTTCACGTTTGTTTGAAAAGCAGTCTTTTAAAATACAGTCAGAGAAAACAAATACTGTATGGAGACTCAGAGTGGGTATTTTATGGCAGCAGCTCCTTGAATTTCATTTGTGCTCTTCTAAACCAGCAAAAACAGTTTGCTGTTGCTGGGTAATTCCTGCTCTCAGAAATCAATGTAACATTTGTTTGCTGGGGAGAGGAAAACACACCTTTATCGAGGTATTTAATACACCTTTATTTTTGTACACCTTTATTGGTTATTTAAATGTTGTTACAGCCTAAGTCAGCTTAGGTGCTTCCTCCTGGAGAAAGAGAATAAAACATCCCGAAGAGCCAGGATTTAGGCAAGGCTTGGAGCTTGGCTTTGGAAGAACGTTCCTAGTGCCAGCAGAGTTTTTCTCCTTCCCAGGGAGCAGCAGGGCAGGCAGGGGGTTGGTTTTTCACTCAGGTGTGACTGGCAGAGGCTTCTGCAGCGTTTTATATTTTGCTGTTTGTTTTTAGATCAAAGCCAGTACCAAAGTGTTTCTGCTCAGCTCCCACAGCAGTTAACCCCTCTGAATCCCAGAGTCAATGGGAAATCATCAGAATTCCCACATCTGCAACATTAAGTTTAATAATCTTTTTCTTGTGGTTCACTGAAACATTTCTGGCCAATACTAGTTCTAAAATGGTCTCAATATAATTTTTATTTTTATTTATTTCTTTTTTTTTTTTACTCTGGCTTGGCTTCATTGCTCTTCGTTGGAATTAGCTCTAGGTGCCTATTAAAAAGAATCAATATTTCACTGTCTCAGTGCTTTTCTAGCTTTGCAGAGAGGCTGATTCTAAACTGAGAAAGGGGTGAAATTCTCTGGATGCAGATCAGTGACTGCTTGAACTTACCTGTTTAAAATTAATGGTGATCTTTTAGGTCTTACACGCTAAAGCTTTGCAATATGGACTCCATGAGAACCACAGTTCCAACCTCAGGGCATTTCATTTTATTCACAGTTTATAACAAGCTGCAGCTGTTAAGAACTTTAAGATACAAGATATTGTTCCATAGCCCATTTTGCATCCCAAATAAATACAATAAAAAATACCTGAGGGACTTGTTTCCAGGATAAATATACAGAATTATTTTCCTTCCTGCTAATACAGAATGCACGCTCGTGCACTCATTCTCAGAGCATGTTTAATCAAATTGTGAATATCAGCTGAAACCCAAAGGGCATTGTAAGGGCTCTGTCGCTGAGATTGAGTTTTGCATATTCTATTTTTAGCTCTCCAGCTACGTGTGTGCTGTAAATTGCTCTTTGTGTGAACTTCTTTTCAGAGGGATCACATATGGGACCATAAAATTAGCCAAGATGCTCTGCTGAATGAGGAATATTCCCTCTCGCATTGTCTTTTGATTAAGGGGCAATTGAACCATTGATAAAAATATAAAGAGGGAATAATATCAGTGCTTGGCATAAAAGATTTGAATTTCCCTGAGAAATTAAACACAAATTATTCCAGCTGAACAATGGCATCATTAAATATAGCTCTTTTTACTGCTTTCCAAGATGAAGCTGCTGGGTGAGCTGATTTTGCATCCCTTTAGCTTCTGAGCAACTTTAGTGCTGTTTGTGTGAGGCTGTTCTCCAGCAAACCTTTCTGTCCAGTATTCCTGGTCCCACAAAAAACAGGCTTTGTCCATCTTTGCCTGTGAGCTGTGATGGGGACTGCAGAGACTCTCACCTGAGAGCAAAATTTGCATTTTGGGAATACTTTGATTGCATTTGGAGCAGGAGCACATTGATCTTGGATATGGAGGAGCAGACCAAAACCACTGGTTTGGATTTTGCTGCTCAAAAGCTCTCACTTTCATAATTTCAGTTTTAATTAGAAAGGTATTTCTTCCTGTAATTTCCTGGGTGTGATGTGCCTGGTGAAGAAGACACCTTCTTCTTTAGCTGAGGGATTTCCAGCCCTAGTGGAAAAGTCCCAGCTGGAGCTGTTTTTGTGAGGATCTAACACAGGCTTTTTATTTGCTGCTTGATGGGTGCTGAGGGACAAAAGGCTCCTTTTGCCTGTGCTGCTTGAATATCTGGAATTGCAGGAGGAGTGTTTAGTGCTGGTGATTTGGTGCATTTGCACAGGGTGTGGCAAACCTTGAACCAAAGGGAGAGATGTCACAGAAGAGCACAAAACATTCATTCCCTTCCACATTCATTCACTCCCTTTTCCCAGAGGAAATAAAATAAAAATATGTTCTATACATTAGCCACTGCATCATGTTATGAATAGGAGCTGGGAAAGCTTTTAGGACAAAAAAGGCCAGTGTTGGATAAAACCTAAAGGAGAAAATGAAATAAACCACAAAGAGTACAGACAATTTTGCTGCAGCTGAAAGGCAGAGCAGGTAGATAATAACATATATGACACCCATAATGTATAGGAGCCATAAGGAGCAATGACATTCTACAAAAGTGAAACGGTGAAAGGATGGAAAATAAGATTTTAGAACAGCTGCTTTGCAAGGCTTGATGCAAATGTATTGCTGCTGTTGGGAACATGGATGTGGTAGCCAGGTGAAAGTTCTTTTTTATTTGGGAGAATGTATTTGCATCCCAAGCAGGAACAGCCCTCTGATTGTTGGGAGACACAATGTTCCTGTCAGGAACAGCCTCTGAGAAGGTGTGCAAAGTGCAAAATATGCTTCCTCCTTTGAGATTTATTTATTTTTTTATTCAAAGATTGAATTTTATTCATCAAATACTTGAATTAATCTTGAATTTTAAAAATATGTTTAATCAGATTAAAAAAAGTCTCAATAATTCCATATATATACTACTTAACCAACAGAAGATTCCTGACATTTCCTTCTGCCATTCCTAATTCCAACAATTTTAATATAGTAAGGCCTTCTTTAAAAAAAAACAAACCAAAATACTTTAAAACTTTTTGGGGAATATGGCCAATTGGAAGTTTCCAAATAATTTCAAAACTTGAATTGTAGTAGGTATGTTTATGGATTTTTCTATACATTTCCCCACATTAATGTGTGAAGTTATTAGATATGGGAAGGAGGATTGAAATGTCACTTTTTAAACAGTGGTGGCTTGTGGCTCCCTGATTCTCATCTGACAGAGAATAGACCTTTCCTTTATCTATCCACCTTTATTTGTATATATATGTATATATAAATATTTAATGTGTCTCTCTATTTATTTGAAATTCTGCTTTGCAAATGGAAAAGAAGAAGGAGACCCTGACTGTTTCGGAAAGGCTTTTTTTTTTTTTTTTTTTAATTTCATTTTTACAAAGCTCAAGCCCCAGCAGATCTGATTAGTCCACACCTATGAACAGAAAATCAGGGAATTTCTGAGCCTGAGGCTACAGCAGCAGAGCTGTCTGCCAAGGGCTCTCTGCTAAATGAAACTGCTATTATATATCACTAGAAATCCCTTTTTTATTCCAAGGAGAACCATAAGAAAACAGCTTTTGACCTCCAAACTGCCTTTTTGAGTTATTTTGGCATATGGAATTGCAAAGATATTTTTATTCTCAGGTATGGTTTCCTTAAAGCCTATTGCCAAGCCCTTTGTTTCTTGTGTTAAAGTACAGACATTTTCCCATTTATTTCTGCTGCACGTGGAGGTTTAAGCCATCTCTGATTTCTTCCAGCTTAGCTCCCCCATTGCTGCTACAAATGAGTCCAAATAAATGCTTTGAAAAAAACTCTCCAGACACAAAATACGAGGGCAGAAACGGGCACAGAAGTGATTAAAAAAAAAATTAGTAAGGATAGATTGAAGAAAGCTTTGATTTCTGACAATTTAAATGACAACAGAGTAACCAGCATGGCTTAAATCCTGTCCTTTTCCTTCTGCCACTGACATCAAGGCACGAGTGGCAGCTCCAGCTGTTGATTTGAGGGCTTTGGGAAAGATCAGTCATTTCTCAGGTGCTCAAGTGGCAGTCCAGGCTGACCCAGTGCCAGGGACTGGGGAGCAAAAGAGATGATGGGAAAAGGAGAGAGAACCCTGAAAACAGAGTGCAGGGAGGGCAAACTGAGGGGAAAAGGGGGAGGAAAAAGGGAAGGGAGGGGAGGGGGAAAGGGGAAAGGAGAGGAAAAAGGGGAGGAAAAAGGAATGGAAAAAGGAGAGGAGAAAGGGAAGGAAAAGGATAAAGTAGAAGAGAAAGGAAAGGAAAAAGGAGAAAGGATAAAGAAAGGAAAAAGGAGATAGAAAAAGAAAGAGGAAATGGGGAAAAAAGGAAAAAAGGAGGTAGGAAAAGAAGGGAGAAGAGAAAGGAATGGAAAAAGGAGATGGAAAGGAAAGGAGAAAAGAAAAACGAGATGGAAAGGAAAGGCTCATTCTAAATTATCAGCAGAAGAATTTGCAGGAGTTCTCCACAGTGTGCTCCTCTGTTTACAGAGTGGTTTTTCCTGTTTTTCTGCACCATGTGTGCTCCACAATTCCAAGCTCTGCCCCCAGGGAGCTTTGCAGTGCTAGTGTTGGCACAGAAGGGCTTGAGGGAATTTTGGTGACAATTCAGCAGTGACCATCCTTCAGAATGTTTGTTTATCTCTGCTTTCCTTCCTCAGGCAGTGCTCAAAAGTAAATTCTCCCTTCAGACACTCTGTCACGATTTCATAATTTGTGTTTTAAGGCTGGTGAGGAGGAGCAGTGCTATTTGACAGGTATTTTATGGAAGGATAGGTCTGTCAATGGTTTTATCCTCATATAATAACACAGGAAATCAGTGAACAGTAAGAAATATTGATTTTTTCATCTTAGCCCATGTAATGGCACTGGACCAGCTCATTGTTGGTGCCACTGGTTTTGGATGAGGAAGGAGCAACAGGCTGGAATTACACTCCTGCACTGTGGAATACATTTGGAGTCCTAAAATCTTCTCCTTGGGTAATTAAAGCCATCCAGAAAATGGCTCAGAAAAATATACTGGGAGGAACTGGTGGAGAAATTCAAGGATCCTCATTTAGTTCTTCTGAAGAAGACCAAGGGAATTTGGAGGAACTCATGACACTGCTCCAGGTTTTACAGTTTGGATCCTGCAGTCTTAAGGGTGCAACAAATTATGAAATATGGGATACCAGGAGAAACACAGAGGGAAATCTGCTTAGCAGAAAATCAGATTCACTCGTGGGGGTAACCTCCAGCTCTTCCCAAAAGTGCAGGCTTCAAAAACCACAGTTTGCTGCAAGGTGCTCCACAGTGTTTCCATCAGGGTTTATAAATATTGCTTCTTGTTGGCTGAGCATTTTAGGACCATTGTTTTCTTTTTAAATCTTATTTTTTTTCTTTTTTAAACAAAATGTGTTGGCACAATGACTGACTTGAGTGTGTTGAGTTTCTCTTCCTGCCTCTGACACCTGGTGTGATTTTCAGGGTGGCACCAGGAGGGTGGATTTAGATCAGGAAAGGCATCCCAGGGATCCAGCACCTTCTGGATAGTGCTGCAAGTCATTTGTTGGCTGCTTTCAGCACGTTGGTTTGGTACTGGAATTAGTGAAAATTGTGTGTGCTCATCTTTTTGAAGAGCTCAGGTGACAGCATTAAAATATTGTCTGTATCTCCAGCTAAACGGTGCATTTGAGCCATTTAAAATGAAAAATGTGGTTGGTTTGATTGAAAATTGATTGAACTGATTACTAAAAATCTGTATATTTTGTAAGAGGCTTTATTTCCTAGGTAAAACAATTCCTATTTTAGGTAAATTTTTATCTTAATCTGATTTTTTTGTGTTTTGTTCCTGGTTACACAAGTGTGTGAGCAACTCTAAATCATATATTTATTTATGTTTATCATATATTTATTTATATTTATTTCCCATAAATCATGGATGGGAACAGACAATGCAGGACAGAGAATCTTAAAACTCTTAATAAAACCCTTGTTAAACATTTTCTCAGGATAAATCTGGCAGGGAAAACCCCCCAACCTCTAGTGTCCATCTTATTAACTGTGTAACTAATAATAATGAGGGATAATAGATGATGTAGTTAATTGTGTGTGCTCTCCTTTTTGAAGAGCTCAGGTGACAGCATTAAAATATTGTCTGTATCTCCAGCTAAACGGTGCATTTGAGCCATTTAAAATGAAAAATGTGGTCAGTTTGATTGAAAATTGATTGGACTGATTACTAAAAATCAGTAATTAGTAAATAGTAATCAGTATACCAGAGGGTATATTTTGTAAGAGGTTTTATTTCCTGGGTGGAACAATTCCTATTTTAGGTAAATTTCTATCTTAATCTGATTTTTTTTGTGTTTTGTTCCCAGTGTTATACAAGTGTGTAAGCAGCTCTAAATTATGGATGNAAGAGGAGGGGATTGGGGAGCAGAGGAGAGGGTTGGGAGGCAGAGGGAGGGACCTTGGGGTCAGAGGAGGAGATTTGGGAGTCAGAAGAGGAGATTGAGGAGCAGGGATGGGGTCAGGGCCATCTTCTCCCTGTGCCCTGGAGCCAGGGCTATGGANATGGATGGGAACAGACAATGCAGGCCAGAGAATCTTTCTAAATTTAAGCAAGACAATCATCACCCAAAAAATCCCCCCTAAATGTATTTAAAACTTTAAATAAACCACTTGGTAAGCATTTTCTCAGGACATATCTGGCAGGAAAAAAACCCAACCTATAGTGTCCATCTTATTTACTGTGTAAATAATAATTATGGTNGCCAGGGCTATGGAATTTGGTGCCCTGGTTGCCAGAGGAAAGGGGGGGCTCCCCGTTTTTGGGGGTTCCCAGGGCTATGGGATTTGGTGCCCTGGTTGCCAGAGGAAAGGGGGTTCCCTGCAGAGGGACTCAGATGTTGGAGGGGGGGACAGTGGGATAAAGGTGCTGGCACAGAGCTCAGCCCCTCCCCAGTGAGCTGGAGTTGGGGATGAACTGGGCACCAGCAGCAGAAATTTAGGAACATTTCCTGCCAAGGAAAGGGGTGACTGTGCTGCCCCAGCAGCCAATGGACAGAGGAAGAGGAGATGGACAAATTAACAATCCTGCTCGACAAGTTATTCCTACCTGGCTAAAAGTTTAAATTCCATTTCTTCCTTTCCCCACATTTCCTCCCCTTGGTTTTGTCCCGTTTCCCCAAGTGCCCAAATCCCTGGCAGTGAACTCCTCCTTCCCCCTGGCCTTTTTGCCTTCAGTTTGGGAATTGCAGATTCCATTAATTCCTGCTGGAATCAATATTCACCTCAAGGTTTCAGTCAGTCTAAAATCGCTTGGATGCTTTTTGTTATTATTATATCATTTTACACATTAGGGATGGTTTTTTTTCCTTCTTGCTGGTATGAAAATGAGTTAGATTTTGAACTTGCTATGGTGCAACAAATGTTTTTCCTATTGCCTTGCATAGGAAAATGCAATGTTGCCTTTCCCATTGCCTTCTTTTCTGTTACTTATCTTAATGTTCTTATTCTGCATCAATCTTGTCCCTGCATGAGAATATTCACATNGGATAATAGATGATGTAGTTAATTATCTATGCTTCTAGGAGTGCTAATTAGCAGAAAATAATGATCTCCACACACCCCTTGCCATTGGAGCTGTGGAGAATGAGAGGTACAGACCCAGATTTTCTCAAATTAGGAGCTGACTTAATAATTGAAATAATGGTGTTTAGGAAAGGCTGGGCTTTGTAAAGCCCGGGCCAGGTCCTTAGCCCAGGCTGCTCTCCCTGGCCTGGGCAGGAGGGGCTTGGCTTCCAAAAGAGCTGGGGTTAAATAAAAACACAATTTTGTTGAGAGTTGGGAGGGGGGAATGGAGTCAGCTGCCAAGGGAGAGGGGATTGGGGGAGCAGAGGAGGGNAGCTCTTCCCAAAAGTGCAGGCTTTAAAAATCATTGTTTCCTGCAAGGTGCTCCACAATATTTTCATCAGGGTTTATAAAAATATTAATTATTTATATAATATATATTATATAAATATATTTATTTATTATTTATATAATGCATATTTTATAAATATA
>VXBS01003655.1:144961-210111 GCA_013400255.1 Sitta europaea | reverse complement strand
TTCTCTCTTCTTTTCTCTTCTCTCTTCTTTTCTCTTCTTTCTTTCTTCTTGACACTCTTGGCTCCATTTAATTTATGGATTGTGAGCGTGGGAAGGTGTCCAAAAATCCTAATTCTGCTTTTAGAGGGTGGTTCTGGGAGAGCCAAACCTCTAGGCTGGGTGGAAACCTGGGGAGTTGTTTCCAGGGCTCCATGAGGGGCTCTGGCTTCCCAAGGGCATGGGACTGTGGTGGCTGCAGACACTCAGAGTATGGAGCAGGCAGGAGATGTGGCCCACAAAACCCTTTTCCCAGCTGAAGTCTCACAGAGGAAATGGGGTTTTCAAAGGAAAGGCTGCTGGGTTGTTTTAACTTACTCAAAGCCATCCAGTCCCATAGCATAGCTGAAAAAAATGACAGAGCTGCTGTGCAGGCACCTCACATGGAAAAAAACCTTCTAGAAATCATAAAAGATTAAGATAAATGGAACAAATCTGGGAGCCTGCCTTAATAAATGGAAGAAATGGAATGGGATAAATGGAATAAATCTGGGAGCCTGCCTTACCTGTGCAGGTGCAAACATACAGAGCAGCAGAGCGTGGCTGGCTCCTGGGGAGTCCTTGTGGGGACATTGGGACACCTTATCCTTGGGAAATTCTGGGGGAGGGCTGTGCAGAAGGTGTGGCTCATCTGCCATGGCACCAGAGGAAAACCTCGAGCACGTTAAACAGCTCCACTGCAGTTGCTACTTTTCTGTCATCTCCATTTATTCCATCCCTTTCCATTTCCCCTCACTCCAAAGGCTGGCAGCGCTCAGTGCTGGTGTGATAGGGGCTGTGTGTTTAGAAGAGGTGAGAAACAAGATTTTTCTGGGAGAATTTTTCTCTAGAGAAGGACAGGATGTTCCAGCTCTCCATCGCTGCTGTCCCGTTTCCTCCTGAATGAATAATCAGGCACGAATTGGCTGCAGCCTCCGTCTGCTGCTCTGCCCAGCCAAGGCATCATTCCTGGTGTCCTGACAAGGAGAGGGCCTGGCCAGAGGACTGAATTTAGAATGCATCCCAAACATTATCCCACCAATCATGCAAAAAAATCCCTCTGAGAAAACATATTAGCTGAGCCTTGCTCTGACAGATTATATCCACTCGAGCTCATCCATTTGCCTCCCAAACCCCAAACGGAACAAACCAAAATTTAAAAATAGTTGCAGCTGATACGTGCTGGTAAAGAGGAGCACATTTTGTATCAGCAGTGAAATGTCTGCTCTCAGTGTTTTTTAGGCTCCTTTGGAGATGGGTGCTTGAGGAACCTTCTCCTTACTCTGGAAATGAGTACAATTAACAGAGGAGATCTGTAATTATGATGGGCTATAATCAGGAGCTTCAATCAAGTGTAAAAACTTCCTTTTTCATGTGGCTAGATTTGCTTTGCCCTCACTAAATTTAGCTCCTTCGACTGTACAAATTGTTTGTAGCTGTGGCACCACCAGAAAGGCAGCAAGTATTCAGATTAATCTTTGCTTTGGTCTGGTCTTTCTAGAAATTTAGTTTTCCTATCTGGCTCTATTTAAGAGAAAAAAAGACAATCCCCAGAGTATTTTTAGGTTTTCTGCATGTGAAAACTGGATGGACAGATCAGCCACCTGTAAATTTTCTTTCTTTTATGGAAATTCAGGTTTTTGAATGCATGCCTGTAAAGGTCATGCATTTTCTGTTATTTAATGTGTGGTTAAATTCTTGTACATTCTGATTGTTATCACAGTTCATATTTTTCAGATGGTGGGGCTGGGTTTTGATGGATATTTGTGCAAGGGAATGCTTGGCTGATTGGTTTTTCTGCTTCTAATTAGTTAAAAAAAGCATGGAGGAGGCAATACAAATAGAGATGAGAGTGGGTATATGTAGATGCCATGGAATAGCTGGTGGGTTTCACACTTTGTGGTTGAAATTCATGCACAATGACCAGGCAAAAACAGGCACAAGGGGCTCTTCAGGCAGTGGAGTTGTTTCTAAAAAATGTGAATAATTTTGATTGAAAGAGTTAAGTAGTTAATAAAAGGTGAGGAGTTTTGAGGCTCACGTGGTCAGAACCATTGAATTGGCTTTGGTGGGAGAAAGGATTGAGATGAGAGGGAAGAATCTGTTGATAAATGACTAAAGTGTGGAGTAGAGGGCTCCAGAACATTTTCCAAATGTACAGGTGCTGCTTAGACTGAAGAAAACATATCTTTGTTTCCTCAAACCTAAAAGGGGAGCTCTCAGCCCTAAGGCAGATGCTTTAAGGCTTTTAATGTTGGCCAACCTCACACAAATCCCAGTGGTGGGTCTAATCTAGAAATACACTTTTTGAATTGGGGACTTGGCCTTGGAACTGGGTTTTTCTTACCTGATGGGCTCCAGCCCAGGCAGTTTCTGTCCTGTTTTCTCTGTCTCTCTCACAGAGCCAGCCTAGGACCAGCAGGCAGTAAACCTGAGTTTAACAGATCCAACCCAAGGCAGCAGCTCTTGGGTGCCGTTAAGGAGGCACCAATTACAGCCCTGCCAATAAACACAATTCCTCTTTTGAAATGAAAAATGCTCAGATGAGTTGGTGCTCATGACAATTTGCCAAATAGAGGGAAGAAATCATTAGAAATTTATACAATCTCTTAATTTTTGCCAGTTTGGTTGAGAAGTTGTCCCTTTGTCACTCTGGCCTGGGTTCTGCTGCTATTGGTAGTGGGAGAAATTCTGAGGTTTTCTTTAGAGCAAACTCAAACAGAATCCTTGTGCTTAGACTATATTTAAAGCAAATTAGTTGTTGATTAAAGTAAGTTTATAACAATTGCTGTGTCTAATTACTTTGATTATATAGGTTACTTGTCAACAGTTCTTGTTGCACTTAAAGCTGGGACAGCACCAGAATAAATCCAACAGTTGCCAGTTCCCTGGGGCTGTACAAAAGCACAGAGTGTAGGGTTTTAGTGGCCATATCTGGAAAAGGAATAGGGAATATTCCAAATTTAGAACTAAATTGTCATGAAATGGCCTGTTTAAAGGGAGTGTGGGAATGGGTTTGATCAGTTACAATAGGAAGGTTCCTAAATACTGATGAATATTATCTTGTAGTGCAATAAATATGCAGAGATTCGTCTGAGGGAAACGTGGAGAAAAATCTGTGCCAGTAAAAATCAGTTTAGTCTCATCTAGAAACACCAAGGCTGGAGGATCCTAATCATAACAAAGAATTAATCAGTGGTGTCACAACAAGGCAGAGTTCATTCTTTGCACTGAGGTGTGGTGCATTAATGTACTCCTGGTTAAATCCAGCCACAAATTATTGTCATTTGCAATGGAGAGATTTTTCAAAATGAGTTTTATTTTTTTAAATTAAAAGACTTCCAGCCATCTGTTTTCATTTTTTTTGTCTTGGAATGTAGGATATTTATTATAAAAGGAAAAAGTTCAAATTAGTGAACCAGAAAGGGTTAGGAGATGGAGAGGAATAATTCATATTTTTAGGTTATGGAGTCACTGCTGAGCTCTGATGTATAATGCAACATCTCTGTCAGTGTTTGATTCCTTAGAATAGGTATTGTTAAATTATATGTGCAGGACCTTATGAATAGATATTCTTAATTTTGAAAAGTTATCAGTTGTTTTATTTATGGTTTGAAATCAGAAAACCTTCCTCTGGTCCAAGTTAAGTTAATTACATAGATCAATGTGGTTAAATTTAGCTTTGTTAACTACTTCCACTAGAGCTATCCTTTTTATCTGGTTGTGAAGCTGAAAGAAATAGTAATTTCCATTTGAATTAATGGTGGGGTGGTCAAACATTGGCACAGGTTGCTTATAGAAATTGTGGAGCCTCCCTCTCTGCAGATATTCAGAATCCCACTGGACACAGCCCTGAGCAACTCTCTAATTATTTAAAAATTGTGTACAAACTTGACATATCCATCTTAAACCAGAGCAAAGAATCAACATTTTTCATGCTTGTGGCAGTATTTTTTGCTTTTTTTTTTTTTTTTTAAGTAAATCAAAGGCAGATACGTCCTTCAAATTAAAAGGACTATTAAATTATTTGCTATTAAAATTGAGGGATTTTTTGTTAAAAAAACCTCTCAGTGAGTGTAAAAATAGGTGAGATTCAAAGAGAGGGAGAGTGGGGACTGTCACACCAACCTCTCAGTCTGTTCTTCATGCCTGATTTCCCCTCCTTTCAGAACAACTCGTGGGGGAATTCATGGACTGTATCCCTTTTTCCCCTGTCCTTGTTCCTTGAGCTGAAAGCAGCACGAGTCCATATTCACTGAGCCACATCAGCTTTGCTGCTGGGAAATGTCACCCTGATCCAGTGCATAGCTCCAGCTGGCCCCCTCTCAGGGCACGATTGCCTCGCTGGAGTTGCAGGCAAGATGCTGGAATGCAGCATTTTTATATCAATTTATAGCTGGCCAAACCCATCCCCACCCTGGGATGATGCTGTGGTGCCACAGCAGCACCTTAGTTTGGGCATTGTTTGCAGGTCGTTAGGAAAGCCATTAAATAATTACCCTCCCAAAAATGAAATGATTGTCCTGCATCCCAGCTAATCTGAGGCAGGAAGCCTTGGAATATCCTCCAGCTGTCGGGGCAGAGCTGATTGTGATGCCTCAAGTTTTAAGTTTTCCATTCTGCACCGGTGTGCAGCTTTTAGTTTTATATTAAGGGTCACTGAGATCTTTCCACAGGGTGGTGGAGACACCATAATCTTATTTTAGTTAGGGACTCAAGGGCAATCTCTAAACTTCAGGCCAAGAGCAGAAACAACGTGGAGGGAGGGGGACAGGCAAGCAGGTGTGCCAGGAGATGGAACTTCATGGTTTGAGGCTTCTAACTGGGCAGTTGGCTCCTGTGTGCAAATGGACTAAAATGTGCAAAAATGTGAGCTCCTGGGACCAGGCCCTCACCTTGGAGCCATCCAGGCAGAGCCAGGGCTGTGGCACTGCCAATAAATATCCACTTTATTCTTCTGAACTCCATCTCACCTCTGTTCCAGCTCCACAAGGCATCAGTTGTGCCAAGTGTACCTGGAGAATTCCATCCTTCTGGCTGCTACACGTTCTTTAACTGGTACAGGAACGAGACAAAAATTCCTGCTTCCCTTTTCCTAGCAAGTTTAGGCAGACCTGATACTGAAATAGGTTTAATAACCATGAGGGATATTCAACATGGGTTAATTCAGGAGCCACACCGGCCACTGGAGCAACCTCTTCATGTCTAACTTGGTTATTATGAAATAATCTTTACATTTTTGATTCCAGTCTTCAGATTTTGCATCCCTTGTGAGTGTTTCATTGTGCTTTCATTTTAGGTTGCCTAGGTGTGCAATGAGCTGGCAGCTCCTTACCTGCCAGCCAGGCTTTGGGATAAGTTGCCTTGCTTTTGGGAGGCTTTGGTGGTGGCTGCTGGTGCCTAAAGTGAATAGTGAGGGCTTGAGGTGATCTGTTTGGTGCCATTTTCCCAAAAGATGGAACTGCTGTGGATCTTGGGGTTTTGTGGATGATGGGAAGCAGAAGGAATTAGCTTCTGTATCCCATTTTCTTGTGTTTTCAGACCAGAAATATGTCAGACACATCAATAAAGGGCAGCCCTGGTGAAATTTTAGCTATTTATTTATTTGTATGATTATTTATTATTTACCCCTCTGCATTCTCCCTTGGTTTTGATGCCCAGGAATGCTGCTAATATGCTGGATTACTGATGCAACCAGTAAAATCCAATTTTTTCTCTCGATCCTGTTCCTCCCTCCAATTTGGAATTCAAACTTTCTGATGTTACAACAGCTCTGTGTCCTTCTGTCTGCTACAGAGATGTTGAAGTGTCTGAACCATGCAGAAAAGATAGAAGGGGAAAAGGGAGAGAACTGGCAACACAGGGGGAATTATCAAAACCCACTTTTCCTTCTCCCATCACTTTCTGTTTGATTCTTTCTCTCTGAAAATACGTGGTACTGTTAGAAGTGAATGTTGTCCTTTTTTTCCCTCTTCTCTGGCAGAAGCTCTTCACAAAGTTCTTGTTTAAGCCTATAATGATTTTATTTTAGAAAAACTGTATTAACACTTCTAAACCCAATATTTTTCTGGATTCTTTGCAAGCACTGTGTAACACCATTATGTATCACATATAACAAATCCAATATTATTTGGAAAATATATCCAGTCTCAGGTACCAGGCCATGTAAAGCATCTGCTGAAGGGTTTCCAAGCATTTTTTGTTGTCTGGATTAGAGCTAATTTCCAACTATATGAGCCATAGGGCTTTGAAATTATGGATGGGCAATAATTGGACCCAAAAAATGATGCAAACTGATCTAAGTCAGGGATTCAGGAGCTCACTCTCCTTAAGGGCTCCTCTAGTTCTTGGGAATTGAAATAGACTGAAGAGAGATATCTGTATCTTTTCAGATATCTATATTATCTACCTGTATAGATATCTGAAATATCTATCTATCTATCTATCTATCTATCTATCTATCTTATCTATCTATCTATCTTATCTATCTATCTATCTTATCTATCTATCTATCCTGTGTATATATATAAATGCTGTGTATATATACAGTATAGATAGACATTGATATCTATCTATACTGTATCAGCTCAGTGCAAAAATATTAATCTTTTGAAGGTTAAAAGGAGATAAATTTACTTTCTGAGGTAAACAGGTGAATATGAGTGGGAACACTGATGTTCATCTACCCAGCACTGCAAAGAGTAGGGAAAAGCCATCAAAGCTTTGAAGTTTGAAATGCTGGGGTTTGAATGCAGTGAGGGATCCAGGGCAGTATGAAATGCTGCTGTCAGGGTCTCCTGGTGCCAGAGAGGTTCCACAACCAGCCCCAAGCTCAGAGCTGTTCCTCTCCAGTCCCTCCTGCTGATACCAAATTCAAGCTGACTTTTGATGTTATTTTAGCTGCATTTCTCCTTGCAAGGCTGGGTCTGAGCAGGAAGCAGCTGTGTGGTACCACAAACCATCCTGCTCTGGGTGACACACAGGCAGCTCCTTCACTGTGGGCATGGAAACTCCCCTGGAAATTCCAAACTGTGCCAGGACAAGTTGTGATCAGTGATATTATCCCAGGTCTGCCCTCAGGGCTGCACAGAGAAGAAAGCTCATTTTTATTCCTACAGGGAGACCTCATGGAAATAAATGCACAGCTTTTTAAGGGTGCACAGCCTCTGCCAGGTGTTTGTAGGGAATCTGTTCTTCTCTCAGGCCAGGGGTTGATGTATTTCTGATTTTTCTCCCCATCCTATCTCAGGGGGAAGGGGTAGGGAGCAAGAGGCTCCATTCCTGGTTTCCAGCTGGGGTTAAGCCTTTTCTCTGGCTCCAGATTCCCAGAGAAATTCTAAACACAAACTAAATCAGCTGAGGGCTGGCATTTCACTGCCTCCCTATTGCCAACAGGGCTTCTGGATCCGCTTCCCATTTTGCAATGGGAAAATTTATTTAGTTGAGCAAAGTTTTCAATTCCTAATCTTGGAAAAAGACTCCCCCCTTTGATTTTTGCAGCTTTTCTCTAAGATTAACAGGCATTTCTAAATCTCTGTTGTTTTAGCTTGAAGTCAGTCGAAGGAAGCTGTATCTGTAAAAAGCTGAAACGTTTGGTTATAAATTAAGATATTTTAATTTTGCTTTAGATGTCCTACATTAAAATACTGATTGAAATTATGTAGCAAGGGAATATCTCTGATAGGACCACAGTTCTTTATTAGTTTTTTTTTTCAGTATTAGGAATTAAAAAATAAAAATATCACATGGTTTGAACAGCATTCATCCTTCTTGGTTATTTAAAATTTTACATATAACATGTTTAATTATGCAGAGAAAATTCCTGTGCATCCTGGTCCAGTTTGTCTTTTGTTTGAGTAATTAGAGTATGAAGTGGAAATCTTTTGCAATTTAATTTAAAAAAGTTATTGTTTTCCTCTGTTTTCCTGTTGTGATGCTGGGTTGAAATAGAACATTCAGTAGTGATATAGTATTTTAGCAAAGCTCATTTTTCAGGTTAATAAATTAGAGTATTTAATGTCATTGCTATTCTAAAGGAGTAATTCAACCTGTAGGATACAGGAGAGTTGCCTACAACAAATTAAGACTTCAGATAATATGGGAAATCCTGACATTTTAAGGTAAAAAGACTGCTTGGCTCTTCTTGCAGTCCTCTCTTCTCATATCAGAAGGGGCAGTGGGAAAAGGGAGGTTTAGTAAAGAGTTAAGGTAAAAATGGGAATTATATCCCAATCTAATTTTAGAAGGTGGAGCACCTCTTTAAGTCATGCCCAGAATGTCCTCTTTCTTCTTAAAACCTTTTATTAGTCAATTATTTCCAGTGAAACAATTCTGAAAATTCCCTTTGTAATCCAAACTCGGTATCAGGTCAATACTGGCTTTGGATTGGTATTTTTAAGCCTTGGTAATGCAGCTGTACTTTGACCTAGAAACCTATTTGAGTGTGCTGGGTGCAACCACGACTCTTTCAACATCTGTCTGGGGGTTCTTCTGCATGGGAGTAGTTGTGGGTCAATAATCCAAAGGCTCAGGAGAAAGGTTTGAAGAGAATTTTGCAAAGGTCATGACTGGGGGAAGATCCTGGCTCAGTCCCTCCCAAGCAGGTGATGGAACAGATTGCAGGAGACTTGTGGGGAGCAGAAGGTCCTTGCTGGAGCTCCCCGTGGGAAATCTCAGCTCCAAGCCTTTCCCTCTTCCCTCTTCCACGGGTTCTGATGCCTTTCTGAGACTACCTCAAAACAGAGACTGGGAAAAAGTTATATTTATTGAAGGAACCTCAGGTGCATTTAGGGCAGATGAAGCCCCCAGGGGCTGCCCCCAGCAGGGACCCCGGGTCAGGGGTTTCCCACTCTGATCACTTTGGTCCATTTGCACCCTGGGGGTCAGTGCTGCAGTTCCAGCTGCAGGGAATGCAGTCATTTCCCCCAGGGTGCTCCCCCAGGTCACTGCTGTGCCCATCCCTGGCCCTGAGGCACTGAGGGCTCCTTGATTGCCAGGGCTGCAGAGGAATTGTTGTGTCTGAGCCGGCTGGGGGAGCAGCAGCTGGCACTGAGTGTGGAGTTTGGGGTGAGGCACTGAGGGGCTGCACGACACAAATACAGGAGAAATACAACAGCTACAATCCTAAAGCATCAGTTGCATCCTCTGAGGAGTCACTGAAGCTGTTCCCAGCCAGTCCTTCCAGAGTAACCCCATCGGGCTGTCCTTGTTTCCCAGGTGCCATGAACCACAGAATTCAGCGAGAAATAAATTTAGCTGCAGCCCAGCAGGAAGTTTCAGAGGCAGCAGCTTCTGCAAGGGATTGTCAAGAACAATCTGCAAGGAGGCTGCTCCTGGCATATAGATTTTGAGCTGGAACAGTGCAGGGAAGGAAGTGCTCCGTGCCAGCTCTCAGCACCATATGCTTGCCCCTAATGTAATGCACAAAGAATATGGAGACAGCAGCTGCTCTGCAGGGAGGTGGCCACTTGTTAGATTTTGAAACCTTTCTCAAGTGTCTGTTCCTCTCCTTTTCATGGGTGTTTTTTTTTTTTTTCCCTTGCTTACGTATTTGCATTCAAAAGATGTTCCCTGAAAGAAATCTATTTTTAGGCCGTGGTCAGAACAGGGGAGTGTGATCTACTTTTTGTTGAAATAAAGGTAATTTTGGAAGGACTCTGATATTTTGCATTGATAAATGTGGGCAGGTTTTTATTTTCTTGATATCCATTGGCATCAGGGCACGATGAAATAATATCTATAAATTAATTATTGTCTGGGATTGTCTGACTTTGATAGATAATTTGTCTTTCTTTGGGTTCCAGGAGCGTTCCAGTGGCCTGATCACATTCACATTTAATTCAATGACAATTTTCATTGAGCTCAGTGGCAAAGAGAAGCATAAATGAGGATTTAGATAGAAAATGAGAAGAGTTGGGTTTAATATGCCCAGAGGAATGGATCTTCCCTGGCACCCATCACTACCCAGGCTCCTCTGTTGCTTTGAGAAGCCTGACGTTCCTGGCAGGTTTCTGCAATGCCAGGAAAACAAAACTTATTTAAGTAAACAAAACTGGATTTTAACAGGTATTTTTTTGACTTCTGAGATTTTTCACATCCACTGAATTCCAGATACACCTCACTACGAGCACTTGCATTTTGAATTAGGGATTCTTAAGTGAATTTGAGAATCCAGAGGGAAGTTACATCACAGCATAATGAGGTTATAGCAGGACAAGTTGTTATAGCAGGTAATAAAATTAATGTATCACACTGGCATTTTTGCTGAATGTCAGTGTTTTACAGTGACCCTGGAGTGATTTAAAATGTCATAGCTGCACCAGAGTGACCCATATTAGTCAGTAAAAATGATGGTTCACATAAAAGAAAGATGTTACAATCCTTTTTGGAAGGTTAAATCTCTTTCAGACAGAGATTTTTAGGTTATTCTGTGTTGTCCATCACAGCAGCTTCTTTCTGAATAAAAATGACATTAATCTACCTGTCACCAGGGATCAATCTTCCTGCTGGTAGGGAGATGGTTCTTTTGGAAAAATTAATATTTATTTGTTTACTTCAGTTTTAGACCAGCCTGTTCTCATCTATCTGACCTTCATTTTTTAAGCCAGCTGCAATCAGTGGTTTTTTGGGATAATTAATTACTAATGCTTAAATAAAAGGTCCCCTTTTCCCTTTTTGTGGGATATTAGTAAGAATTCAAATCCAGTAGGATGACTGATTTACAGCTTTAATCATTCTCTGTGTGAGCTCTCATGCCAGTGAGGGACAATGTAGGAAATTCCATCTGTTAGGATTCCCATTTCTGAAGTAAACTGGATTTTAAATTGAAATTAAACATGGGTTCTCAATACAGACCCACAGTCCTAATTCTGCAAAATGTGAGGTAAATGTTTAACTCACACTGGAAACGATGATTTTGAGTCTTGGCTTGAGCCAAATCAAAATCTGTTTTCAGTGCAAATTAAACTGTGAGATGACATCCTGGTTTAATCTCCATAAGAGGAGTTTAACCCTGGCTTAAGGAGCACTTTCCTAATTCTGCTGAGCATAAGAAAACATGAGTTATCAATAGTTTATAGTTCATGTAGTTTATATTGGCCACTTGAAATCTGGGGTCCTGGCACAGGAATGTTTTGTTTGGGGTGTACAACACTTCCAAGGAAGTTTGTAAATTAGGTGTTTATTTTTGTTTTGAAAGGGAATTTAAAGTCTTCCTTGTCCTTCCTTCTCTCCTTCAGAAGGACTGAGAATTGGTAGAAGTTGCACATGTTCAGCCCACTCCATTTCCTCTAGCATACATAGAATTTATTTGTCTGAAACAGCAGACTAAAGTAATTCTAGAAATGGGTACATTTAGATACAGATCTATTATTTTATAGATTTTTTTTTCACTGAGATTTGTTATGTTGGATGGAGATTTATTTTTATATAAAAAATGCCTGGCAGGAAAAAAATAAAAAAGAGCTTTCTTTAACTCAGTTTTTAAGCTGTGAAAATCAGCAAACCAATGGAATTCTAAGCAAGAGAGGAAAGGAAATCCTCTGTTTGTGACAAGTGAGAATTGCTTGGTTTTCAGCCTAAGGAAAGTTACTTTTTAATGGATTGCCAATGGCTAATTTAAGAAAAAAGAAATGCAAGAGACCAAACGTGGCAAATATTGTCTGGGGAAATGTTTCTCGTTGTGAGGAGATGCTTCAGGTCTGTTGGAGCTCCGTGGAATTTTTACCTTGCTTTTAAAAAGTGGAAGACTCATGGCTGCACTGCTCAGATATTAAACTGTACCCTGTAACTTAGGAATTGTGAAGTTAGGGAAATCAGAGGAATTAATCTCCAATTTTTTCCCCCTCTCTGCAGCCACCAGAAAAAGAGGGCGGGCTGCCTCGCCAGGTGGGCAACAAGACAGAGTGTGGCCTCCTGGGGTTTGTCCTGGACCTGAAGCAGGATTATGAGCCTGTGAGGAGCCTCATCCCCGAGGAGAAGCTCTACAAAGTTTACACCTTCAACTCGGTGAGGAAGTCCATGAGCACAGTGATCAAGATGCCCGACGGCAGCTTCCGCATGTACAGCAAGGGAGCCTCCGAGATCGTCCTCAAGAAGTGAGTGCACTGCCCCCAGCCTCTCCTGCCACAGGGCAAAGCATCCCAACACTGGTGCAAGCAGGCACAGAAACTCCCCAGCTAGCTGGAGTTAGAAAGTGGTGGGTTTTATTGGCAGTGCTGGAGCGCAGGAGACGCGTGTCTCAAAGACCTGTGCTGAGTTCACAAATGGTTCTCTGTTCATTTCCAAAAACCATACATATTTACAAACTCACCCAACATGCCTATGCCACTACCTGACACTCCTATCCCTGCTCTGCATTCAAATGAATTTAAAGTTGGGCTACACTTGCCCAGTTCTCTTCTTGAAATGGGGCAGTGGGGTTTGAAATGGGGCAGTGGGGTTTGAAATGGGTCAGTGAGGTTTGAAATGGGTTTGAAATGGGTTTATATTCATAAAGTCACCCAACATGGCTATACATATTCATCACCTGACCCTCCTATCCCTGCTCTGCATTAAAATGAATTTAAAGTTGGGCTACACTTGCCCAGTTCTCTTTTTGAAATGGGGCAGTGGGGTTTGAAATGGGTCAGTGAGGTTTGAAATGGGTTTGAAATGGGTTTATATTCATAAAGTCACCCAACATGGCTATACATATTCATCACCTGACCCTGCCTATCCCTGCTCTGCATTCAAATGAATTTAAAGTTGGGCTACACTTGCCCAGTTCTCTTCTTGAAATGGGGCAGTGGGGTTTGAAATGGGTCAGTGAGGTTTGAAATGGGTTTATATTCATAAAGTCACCCAACATGGCTATACATATTCATCACCTGACCCTGCCTATCCCTGCTCTGTATTAAAATGAATTTAAAGTTTGACTAGGCTTGCCCAGTTCTCCTCTTGAAATGAGTTGGTGGGTTTGAAGTGTGTCAGTGGGTTTGAAATGAGTCAGTGGGGTTTGCATGGGTTAGTGGGTTTGAAATGGGTCAGTGGTCCTCTTTGTCATGGCAATCCTATTTCCCTCTTGCTGGCAGGGCACCCCATCCAGTGGGTACAGTCCAAACCCCCTGGTTCTGGCCAGCTTTGAGCCCAGCTGCAGTCATGGTTTGTCCATCTCCACAATATGATGTTTTTCTTACAAAAAAAGAATTTGTAAATGATTTTGTATTCTTTATATGCCATAGATCAAGTAAATAATGTATTGTCTCAACTCTAGCTAGGTCATCTGCTAATAATTTGCTAGTATTTAACAATCTACATTGCTTCTAGTCCTTTTGCTAACCTCTACTTTTTTAACCCTTAATTTTCCTAGTTTCTTGCTTTAACATGAATGCATGGGAATTCTGCCATTTGGAATTTGCTGCCTGCACTGGAAATGTAACACACTTTAGCAGCACAAACTGCTATTACTGTTTTTTTAATTTTTTTAAGTGCTTCTGGGAAATTGGCTTATTTTTCTTACCAAGGAATTGGGTTTGCTTTTGGTAATTTACAAATGGATTCCTTATGTTCAACCCTTTTGGAAAATAAGCTCTTTTCAATTTCACTGTAAGTTGTCAGCTCATTGGAGAAAATAAAGCGTGAAGGGCTCTTGGTGTCTGTGCAACATGTTACAAATTCTCTCTGATATTTTGGTAGTGAATCTTCTAGAAATTTACAGCAGAAACTTAAAACCTGACATCAGAAAAGGAAAGCATTGACTGAAATGAGCTTATACAGGAAATACTTCGGCAGTCATGCAGATGCACACTTGATGCTTTTTTTGGGACTACCTAAAACAGAGGCTGGGTAAAATTAAGAGAATAAAAAGCAGTTTATTTATATTTATTGAAGGTGGATGGGCAGATGAAGCCCTCAGGGGCTGCCCCCAGCAGGGACCCCGGGTCAGGGGTTTCCCACTCTGATCACTTTGGTCCATTTGCACCCTGGGGGTCAGTGCTGCAGTTCCAGCTGCAGGGAATGCAGTCATTTCCCCCAGGGTGCTCCCCCAGGTCACTGCTGTGCCCATCCCTGGCCCTGAGGCACTGAGGGCTCCTTGATTGCCAGGGCTGCAGAGGAATTGTTGTGTCTGAGCCGGCTGGGGGAGCAGCAGCTGGCACTGAGTGTGGAGTTTGGGGTGAGGCACTGAGGGGCTGCAGGACACAAATACAGGAGAAATACAACAGCCACAATCCTGAGGCATCACACTCAGTTTTTATTCCCTTTTCCTTGCCCAATCCAGGTGTTCCAGGATCCTCAACGCGGCCGGGGAGCCTCGCATCTTCCGGCCCCGCGACAGGGACGAGATGGTGAAGAAGGTGATTGAGCCCATGGCCTGTGATGGGCTGAGGACCATCTGTGTGGCCTTCAGAGACTTCCCCAGCAGCCCTGAGCCCGACTGGGACAACGAGAACGACATCCTCTCCGACCTGACTTGCATCTGTGTCGTTGGCATTGAAGACCCAGTAAGGCCAGAGGTACGTCCTGGTTTTATCTTGTATAAAACTGGACATCACCTGAATGGCATGTTTCTGACAGGATTTAGCTCCTTTTTTAATTAGCTCTGTCAAAGGAGCTGAAAATCAGCTTTAGAAATGGGTTTTACTTGATAAAAAGCCAAATGATAAAGGTGATAAAATTCAACTGTCAGGCAGCTGATATTTAAATAAAGGAATATAGGGATTTTTGCACTGCAGGACTGAGATGGTCAGCAGAGGTTTTGCAATGCTCCTACAAGTTAAAGAACTTTTCTTTAAACAGTGTAGTGATGTGCAACACTGAAAGTAGGGAAGATGAGTGCAGTAATTAAAATTGCTATGATTATAATGGCAGATTCCAGAGAAACTGAAGTTTTGCCATTTACTGTAATAGTTGCCACTTTACTTAAGATTGTACCTACTCAAGAAAACTTGTTTTTAATGTTGTATTTGAATGAGGAAAGGCTGCAGTTGTCATGGATATCACATTTACATGGATTGTACAAATATATATAACATTTCAGCTCAGCTCACCTTAGTAAATAAGTAATAGGTGTGCACATAGGAAGCACTATTAGGAATCCCATTTCTGAAGTAAACTGGATTTTAAAGTGAAATTAAACACAGATTCTGAATACAGTCCTGCCATCTTAATTCCACAAAATGTGAGGTAAATGTTTAACTCACATTGAAAATTATGACATCCCTGCTTCTACACTTGTAAATTGAAATATTCCTACAGAAACACAAAGGGCTGAGTTAGAGAATTCTGATCTCTCTATTTGGTGCTAGATTATTAATGGAGAGTTATTAATTCCCTGTTAGGGTCTGGAAATGGTGACAGTAACTTTGGAATGAACAGGACAAAATCCCAGCTACCAACTGCACAACTGTGCCTTGCCTCAGAATGGCTTTTACTGTTTTTTTTTTCCTCAATATGAAGGTTAAAATATAAAGTAAATCTTGCTTAGGTGACAACTGGATGATAAACTCCTTATCTCCACACAGAGCAGATAAACAGCATCCCCTTTATCTGTCATCAGATGGTCTCTGGCTGCTAATCCATCTGTCCCCAGGCCTGACATTGTGAGGCTTTCAAAAGGTTGGGAAATGTCCTCGAGAAGTTCTGTCTGCAGTGCTCCCTTAATGCCCCAGCTCACATATATGGATATTTAGCAGAAAATATTTTGCAGAAAATAGAGATATTTTCAGAAATATTTTGTCAGTGGCCACTGGACTGTGGGTCAGTCTTCTCCCCCTCCTAAATTAAATCATGGTCCTCGTTGGGAAACAGCTTTACATCAGGTTCCATGTGCTGTGACAGACTGAGGGATTGGGGAGCAGTGGGATCTGCAGTTATTATGGAAAATAGCTGCAAACTCTCCTTTCATGTGATTGTTAGGGGGGTGTTTTGTAAGAGAACTGCTCTTATCTTGCAGGGAATAATTCCTTGGGAGCTCGAGGTAAAAGTGAATAATTCTGCTAAAAATAGAAGGCAAATCTGACTTCCATGTAAAGAATCAAAGAGATGAAGGCAGGAAAGAATCTTGTTTCTAAAAAAACATTTGAATATTGTATTGAATTTCTTGTAGGTGAACACCAGAACATGCAGGAACATTTCTACTTTAGTGCAAGACACAAGATAAATATTTGTAATTTCAGAATTTTAGCAAATTTTGGACATTTGGAATTTGGGACTTGGGGTTTTGTTTTCTTCCACCTTGTCCCTTTTTACTGTTTTGAAGTGGCAATAACATCTTGAAAGTATTTAAACCAATATTTAAATCATTACTACTCTGCACATTATGAGAAGCAGTACCTTAGGGGAAAGAAATGAACCAACAAGCCCTGAGCCAGGAGAAAAACATAAAGTTCAGAAAACTTTCAAGGTTTGGAATATCTGACTTGGTTGGAATATCATAATGTGCATATGTGAAATCCCCATTGCTGATGCAAATAGTAAGTTGTTGAGCAGTTCTGGGGAATATTTTGCCAAAATGAAATCTGCTCATTAAATTGACTCCCCACTGGAGTTTATGCATTTTCAAAGTGCTTTCTGTAGGGGAAAAATAAAAAGAACACAAAAATTAGAATTCTCACTAAAAGTGCTGTTTTGCCAATATTCTCAGTATTCATGGGTGTCAGGATTTATTCAGATGAAGGTGATAGATCAAGTAATTCCAATTTTAAAAAGTCCCATCCTGGCAGCCTTTAGCTGCCCTTCAGTTCCATTCCCGTGGCTCCTGGGCCCCCCAGGAGTGATTCCACGTGGGAGTCCCAGTGGGTTTGGAGGAGTCCTGCCTCCCTCCTGCTTCCAGGGATATTCTTGGGATACTCAGGGAGCTTTCTGACCCTCACATCTTCCCCACACATTAAAAAACCCAAATTGAATGAGTTATTTAACACTGATGTCCAACAACTGTTCAGTTTTCTCTGGAATGCCCATCATGGACACCCATGGCTTTTCCATATTCCCAGCTTAATTCAGACACCAGCTGAGCCATCAGCAGCTGCTGGATTTAGCAAGCACTGAACTACTTGCTTGAGATTTATATTTTCTGAGTGTGTTTTTTTATTTTTCTTTGATAAATACACAGGAAGAGAACAAACAGAGTGATGCCCTTCTCCTGCAGAGATTCTCTGTTGATCCTGACACTCTTTCTGGCTTGATTTTAATGAGCCTGAACTGGCTCACACTGATTTGCCAAAAAACGCCTCCAGTCTGTTATTTCTGGGAGATGAACGTAAATCCCTTCCAAATATCTCCTATTTATTTGTCACCTGATTGGGGAAGATATTCCTGCATTGGATACTTTGTGCATGCGTGCTTGCATTGGAAGTTTTGCCTTGCAGAGGGAAAATAAACCAAAAAAATTGTGAGATGTGTACTTAAGCTCTGCAGAACTGATGGAAAATATCTGCTTCCTCTGCCCACTCAGTCTGCCAACACTCTTTCTCCCTTACAGCAATAAAAAAATATGAACAATATTTTAACTGTAATTACTGTACACACTATTAAATCAGATACCACCCACCAGCTGTCCAGAAAATGACAGGAGAGGAAAACAGAATGATTTCTCCAGTTAGATGTGAGTTTGAGACATGTTTGCAACTGGGGCTGTCCTCCCCTAACCTTGTTCAATGGGACTGACACTTCTTGGGAATTACCTTTTCTTGCTGCTTGCACTGTAATTTATTTTTCTCCCCCGTGGTCCATCCACTCGGCTGGTTTTCCAGATTTCCATCTAAATCTGTCCTGTCCTATGCATGAGGGTCACCACAGCTCCAGTGAGTACCAAAACCATTTCCAATTGGCAAATGGGATTTAGGCAGGATTATTAATGTGGAAACTGGGGGGATCAGGGGTCATTTGCTTAAGGAACAGGTTTAACCTGAGTGTACTTTCCCCTATAGAAACCTATTTCACATCACTAAAAGGCTTAAGGTCCAAATATTTTTTCCAGGGTGTACAATTTGTGGGGAAAACGTTCCCAGTTAGAGATGAGGAAATGGGAAGATAAGGCTCTGTCTCTGAATTCTGCCCTTGATTTTGTGATCTGTGTTGACAGAGTCCTGCAAGCAGCAGGACACACTCTGAGGGTGGAGGGATTTTCCTGGGAATCCAGGGAGAAGTGCTGCTCTGGTCCTCACTGAGGCCTTGGTTTAGGGAGGCCTTTTGGAAAACAGGAACTCCACAAACTGCCTGTCATAAATATCCATGAACACGGTGTGAAATTATTCCCAGACTGGGAGAACCAGTGTGTGTGGTGTGGTGTAGGGCTTCAGGGATTTCAGTGCACACCCAGAGCCCTCCTGGCCCCACGAAATCCCTCAAAGCCCAAGATTTGCCACATTGGCTCAGAGCAAGGGTTGCCACAAATGCCCTCAGCAGTGTTCCCTACTTGTGGCTACAGAGGAAATGAAAATATCTAGAAATGCATAAAGTTAGCAGTGTGATGTTGGAGATGGTGTCTCCTTTTCTCTACATGTTCTGCACTAATGGATGAGATGAATCCACTCAAATTGGCAGTGAGTGCCACAGCACATTTAGATCTGTGCTGGGGTGATCAGCAAGGTGCACAGTAATAATATCCATTCTGATACCTTTCCTTAAATAGCTGAAGGGTTTTTAAATATTTTTTAATACTTGTGCATTGCCATCTTCTGGGTAGGGCAGTTCACTTCCCTGTAGCTCTGTGAAGGGCTTCAGCCTTCATGATGAATCCTGGGGTGCTCTAGACTCTTGTAGGTAAAAATGAAATTTAGAGGAGTGGTGCTGTGCTGAAGAATGACATCCAGGTTATTCTGGACATGTTAAACACATTCTTTATTCTCCCACTTTAAATAATATTGCTATTTTTCTCTTGAAGAAATAATGCTTTCGTAACAATAATGCAAAAATGTGATGAGACTGAATTAATTGGTTAGTGATATTTACTTAGAAATTATCATTAATTGGGATGTAGTATAAGGGAACAGAATTTTTTCCCCATCTTAAATTGAGCTATAGACATGGAACCTTTCTATAGCCCTCTTTTACCAAACTAACTGTACTAAAACAGCTTTATTTAATTATCAGGAACCAATCTTTTCTTTTAATTCCTGGAATCTTTCTTGTTGTCTTTTTTTTAAAAAAGGTGTTCATGATGCCTAGTCAGAGTGGAGCCCCTATATTAATCTCACAGCCCCTGTTGCATCCTGAATTCTCTCTCCCTGATACGTTTCCTGTACAGCAGAAGTTTGCATCATGCAGAAAAAGGGATAAAGTCAGGCTTCATTTTCACGATTTTGAAATGCATAAAATACTAATTTTAAACTCTTGTATTTAGGAATTCTATCTGTTAAACAGATTAATTCATGTTTGTTAAACATGAATTAAGTAGAGCTAAATCACAATAACTTTTAAAATCTGGTTGAAAGGAAGGTTTGGATCAGAAGTAATATCATTTTCTGTACAAAATGTTTGTATTCTCCATTCGTATTTACACATGTCAAGTAGTTACGTTCAGCTTGCTAAAGGTCAAAAAAGCTGCAGTGCTCTCATTTTTATTCAAGCCAGGAAAAAATTTAAGGAACTGATCTAAAAGATGGTTTTGGTGCTCCTTGATACAAGATTTGCCTTGCCTGTGGAGCAACCCCAAATCTACAATAGTCAAGGAGCAATAAAACATCTCTGATTCCTCTTTCTGCTTCAGGCATTTCTTAGCCTGAAATTTTTCTGGATGGGAGCACTTGCCTTGCGTTTTATCTCTGATGCAGGAGCTCTCTTTGCCCTTGCCTTGCTTCTGTGATGCCTTGGGGGCTGCCCAGGGCAGAGGCTGGGCAAGGCAAAGGGGACAAAGTGGGGATTTAGGAGAGACCTTCCCCAGGCACAGCTTGGGCAGCCAGAGCCTCCCAGGGCTGCAGCCAGCCTGGACAGTGGGCACCAGATTTTCACCCAGTTATGAGTCTGGGCCATTTCCACATCAGGGGTTAATCCTGCAATTACAGCTGCAGGTAGTGGAGTCATTCACCCCCAGTTTGCTCCCCCAATTCACTTTTGGTTATACTTTTTGGGGCCTGAGGCTGGAGGGTGTAGTCTGAGGCTCCTGGGCCTGAAGTTTCTGAGTTTCTAGACTCAGTTTCTTCATGATGTTTTGGTTCAGGAAGACCTTGTGTTCTCACAGGCTTGGCATAAACATCACAAGTGTTATTGTAACAAGAGTGATGTTTTGAATTCCTGTCTGTGGGATGGACCTTCTGTCTGTCTTTCAGTTTTGGGCCAATGGGATGAAGAGTTCTGGCACTCTTCTGCCCAATGAGATGGCCTGTTCTAGAAGAGATATAAAGGGGGTCAGTCTTTGAATAAAAAGAGGAGTCAGATGAAGTTTTTATAAACGAGGTCTCGTGTCGTTTGTTCATCACCCACAGCGACAGGAGGGTGCCCTTGAATTCCAGGCCTGGAGAGGAATTGTTGTGTCTGAATAAAATGTGAACACAAACTGGCACTCTGTGTGGAGTTTAGAGCTATACATTATTGCAGCAGAGGAATTGCAAAACCCCAAAGCTCAACCCTAGGGGATGTCCTGCAGGTGCCAGAAGCCATCCGGAAGTGCCAGCGGGCGGGGATCACCGTGCGCATGGTCACCGGCGACAACATCAACACTGCGCGAGCCATCGCCATCAAGTGTGGCATCATCCACCCAGGGGAGGACTTCCTGTGCCTCGAGGGCAAGGAGTTCAACAGGAGGATCCGAAATGAGAAGGGAGAGGTAAATAAAACCCGGTGGAAACACTGAAATATTCTCCTGCTCTGGTGTGTGCCTTGTAACAGTCAAGGCTGCTTGGAAAAATTCCTGCTTTTTCTGCCACTAAATGTTTGCGGTTGAAAACAGCAGTGAAATTGCAGCCTTTAGTCTTTCAGGATCAGTTTAGTGCTGGGCTAATTCTGCAGTTTTTAGAACCACTGCACTACTCCACAAGAAAACAAAATGAAGGCCATTAAAGCAGGTTTATGGCAAGGAAGAAGGAACCTAACAGCAATTTTGTTCCTAAAATGCAATCTGTACTGAGAACCAGCTTCTCTCATTTCTTCAATTTATTCCACTTTCTCTAATGTACTCACAGCAATGATTTGCATTAAAAAAATCTATCCTTTGGAAGATTTTTAATTCCTCATCAAAGATGGAGCTCACAGAGTTCTAAAAAAGTAAAATCTATGCTGGCTCTTGAGTCCACCATAAATGAATGGATACAGTCATTTGCTCCCTGCATTGGTGGGTGGAATCTTGAGAATGTTAATAAATGCAACAGGTTTGGCTTTGTTCCTGTTGCTAAACAAGAAAATCTTGCTATTATTTGTGTCAAATGAAGGATTTGGGTCCTCATGTGCAGTAGAACAACAAACTTGTAAACAGGTTTGATCAGCTTTGAGAAACTCCACTATCTTTTATCTAGAGTGGTGATTCTGTGGAATTATCCATAAACATGATCAGAAAAGCTGGTTAAGCATTGTGGGAAAATTTACCTGAGTTAGCCAGCAGTTGAGCCCTGCTAGTACTGGTCTTGCCTTCACTGGCAGCATCAGTGGCTGCTGGAATTTTTCCATGCTTTTGGAGAAAAGCTGAATGTTTGAGCAATGAGGGGAATTTTCTGGCACAGTAACACAAATTCTGCTCATCACAGGCTGGTAGTTTTACTGTTTGGGCTCTTTTTTTGTGTGTTTCTCCCCTTGCAGATTGAGCAGGAGCGGATTGACAAAATCTGGCCAAAGCTCCGGGTGCTTGCTCGCTCTTCCCCCACAGACAAGCACACTTTGGTGAAAGGTGGGTGCAAACTGCTTTTGTGGGGGTGGAAACCAATGATAAAGGTCTTGAAGCACATCATCTGCTGTGATTTCACTGTTACAAATCCACCTTTAACTGCACATCCCTACAGCACACAAGGAAGCTTTCTTGCACTCTTGTTTTTGTGTTCTACCTCATCCTTGACATGGAAAATAATAGAAAACTCCTTGGCAGGAATAAGAGAAATACTAATAAGATGCCTGGCAAGTGGATTTAGGCAATCTCATATTTGCCTTGTGACTTTTCATTGGAATGAAGCTCGAGCTGGGAAGGGAAAATGTGCATTTGGTGGGCAGAAAGAAAATATTGCTGGGAAACAAGATATAAACAAGAGGGGACAAAGAAATTTTTGTCTTCGCCTGCACCACTTTTTGAGGGAAACAAGAGTAATCTCATTCAGAGTGAATCCAGTCACTCCAGTGCATCTCTTCTCCCACAGTTATCTTAAAGAGAAAAAACCCTTTTCCTGTTACAACTGCAGTTATTTGGATGGTGGAATTGGGAGCTGCCCAGTGGAGATGGGGATTTTCAGCCAATTCCATTTTTCCTATAGGCTCATCTAATTGTGTGATTTGCATTGGCTTCCTTTAGATTCCTGTATATTTAGAATCTGTCCTGTAGGAACTGCAGCATACAAACTCCATTCTCTCACCACACTGTGTGCAGATGGAATGCTCCCATTAAAGAGGGATGGGGTTGCAGTTTTCTTTTTTCTTTTGATGGCTAGATGTCTTATTCAGCTGACTTTGAGGTTCTCACTTAATGGCTGATGAAAGCAGGCAGTTTCTGAGCAGGAATAACCTAATTTTTGGCCGTGCTCAGGTAGAAGCCCCATCAGCAGATTGCCATTTCCTGGCTTCCTGATGAAGAAAGAGCTGGAATATTTGCTATTTTGGAAAGTCTGAAGAGCCCCTTTTAGCAATTCTTGGAGCAGCTAAAATTCAGGCTAAGATCCAGCTGGTCACTTACCTGTTTTCAGCTGGTTCATTACTCCAATAATAATCTACATTTAGGTAGGAAATGCTTTAGGTTTTGTTTCTATGATTCCATACATGAGTGATTACAAAGGCTTTTGGGCATCATGCAATTTTTTAAAATGCCTAAATTTTTCAGAGCAGTTCCGTTGTGAATTAGAAGATTGGATTGGATTGGATGGGTCCTTTGGGCTTGAGGCCAGGTGGAAACATAGATCATTCCAGGGAACTCTGGCTTGGTGCTGGATGGGGCAGCTGGAGCCAGAATGTATCATCTCCATCCCACCCTTTACTCTGTATATAATGTACACAATTGATTAGTACAGCAATACCTATGTTTAATTAATAATAATACACATTTCTGGGGGAGGTGTGCCCCAAAATAGTTTTCCAGCAGGGGTTTGTTCAGGATTGGAAAGGCTTGGAGGACATTTGAGCTCCATGGGTCAGTGTTAGACCTGCACAAGGTCAGCTGAAGTGTCCTCACCAGCTCATCTCAAATGCTGTGTTCCAGCTCAGAGAGCAGCCCCTGTTCAGCCCAGCAGCTGATTTGTTGCAGGAACACAACAATTTGTGTTTCATTAAGTGGATTAACCAAGTCCCTCGGGAGTGCTCGTCTGAATCATTCAGGATCTTCCCTCAAGAGGAAAAGGAAACCTTTGCCAGGGAAATTGAAATCAATAGAGAGCTGGAGAAAAAAGAAACAGCAAGATGTTGATGGTTTGTAGCATGCACACTTTGACAGCCCCAAAGATATTTACTGCTACTGGATGCCACGTGCAAGTACCACAATTAATGTTCTAAAGATGTGACAAGGTCAAGAGAGCAATTGAGTGTCTTAACAAAGTTCAAGAACAAGTCTGTGGAAATCATGATGGAATTTTTGGGCTGGTAATACTCCAAGGGCCATTAAAAGTTACAAGAAACTATTTAAATGTTCACTAGTTTTGGGCCTCTTGTTAAAATGTTATGTTTTTCTCAGACACTTGAGGGATTGAGAGGATTTTCTCCCCTTTGATGTATTCTATCTGCTCTAGGCTAAAAACACACATCAGAAAATAAACTTTTTTTATACTTAATTTTTAATGACATACAGCTGCTGGAGGGAATATTTTTCCTCCTTAACATAGTACAATCCCACCCAGCAAAAGGATAATTTTTATTTTTCACTTTTGTTTTCACTACTGCTCAGGGACCAGAGAAAGGCATGGTTCAGCATTTCAGCCTGGGCAGACACTTGCAGTCAAATATTTGTGGCTTTGAAGTAGAGGTAGATTGGAAAAACACCCATCAGAGTGGTTTGCCATCAGCAAGTGCTCCAGTGAAACCAAAATCTCAGTCCCACTGAAATACAGTTTGCGATGGGTTTTAAGACACCTGTTGGTATTATTTCATATTTTTAACTCTATTTCAAAATATCACAAGTAAGACCACATATCGTTTATACTGATGTGAGGTTCCAGTCCTAGTGGTGAAATAATTCAAAATTGTCAGTTTATATTTTAAAAACACTGCAGGAAACAACTGTTTAACACTGATGAGAATTATCATCAGAAGGTGTAGAAAAGATCAAAGAAATAATTTGCCAATTAAAGAAGTTGTGCCTTCTAATATATTTAAATTAGACTGGAATCTTTTTTTTTTTTTGGCACATTAACAACTATTCTCATGTAGGGCTAATTTGTTATCAAACAGAAAAGAAACTTCAAGAAGAAAAGATTTAAATAATTACCCTTAATTACTAAAATTTTTCAACTATTATTGCATGGCATGGTAGTATGTTCATAACCTCATTAATGTGGAAAACCTTGAGATGGGTAGAATAATAAAAATACAGAAAATTGTATTAATTGATATGCTGAGCTTTGGGGAGGAATTTTCACTTAATTCCCAATGCTGTCTGTAATGTCATATAGAACATTTTTATATTAACCTTTGAACCTCTCTCCAGGCATGCACCCAAGCATGTAACTGAAATAAATTTGAGCTTTCTCCTTCAGACAGACTTTGCAAATTCTTGCTACCTTAACAGGGAGCTTCCAGAAGTTAGGAAGTATTAAAAGCTAACCTGAAGAGGATGTGTTTATGAAAATACATGGCTGTACCTACGTTTAGCTTGTCAAAGAAACACAAATCTGGGTGAGCCTGTGGGAGGATCAGCTTTCCTGCCTCTCTAACCCTCCACTGGGCTTCAGCTCTGAAATGCTCAGCTGGAGCTGGATTTTCCTGCCTGTTTTAAGAAGTCAAAACAGAAAGAAATCTCTAAACCAGTGTTTGGTTTTTGTTCTCCCAGGAGTTTCTTGCTGATGCAACTCTAAGGGTGCCGAGCAAGGATGTTTAAATAGAGCAGCATTAATTCTGTGACAAAGGGAGAACCTGGGGCTGGCTGAGATGGGTTTGAGCTGAGCCACGGGTGCAGAAGAGACATTGCTGGTCGATATTCCCTGAGTTACTACCCTGAGTGGATTTGATTTAGTGCTTGCTTAGGGAGGAAGGTGGGAGATGTAGGATATATTTCAGTTTTGTATCTTGCATTTTTATTTTTTATAGCAGGCTTATGCATTTAGAGCCCTTCTTGGCAGCTCTGCATGCTTGTTCTAAATCTGATCTTTGCCCTCATCTGACACAAGCTGCTTGCTCTGAGAAACGTGTGTCTTATGCAAGCTGCAGGACAAATTCCTGCCCAAATTTCCTAACCCAAATCCTGCCACATCAGCGGGGTCTCTGTGTGGAGCACACTGTCATGTTCTGCTCTAGGTGTGCTCCCGGGGCTGTTGAATGAAATTCTTTCTGACAGAAGAAAGTCATGGCCAAACAGCTCAACATGAGGGAAGAGGCCAATGAAAAAGCAAAGGCTCTATTGGCAGGAAGCTTTGCTGAGAGTAGAAGAATTCCCCCGTGAAAACCTGTTTTTATTAAAATTCTGCATGTAAGCATTCAACTGCAGTAAAGCTGTATAGTTGGAAGAGATTTCCTGGTTGTAAGACATGATTAATTAAATCTGGGGCTTTTTTTCAGCCACTTGGACTGAGTGCAAAGGCCAGGGAATGTTCCCTTTGCTGGCAGCCTGTCAGCTCATGCCCTCAGTCACGTTTTCCCCTGATCACCCCAGAGCTTGATCCCCACAGCTCAGGACTGCAGAGGGAGAGCCCTTCCTGGGCATCCTTCTTCTCTTTGGTCTCCTCACACTGTGAATTTTATCTATGCACATTTTCTAGTACTGGAGGAAATTCTTGAGGCGAAACCTTATCACAGCCATTAACAGAATATTAAAAACAAACCTTAATGTGTTTAGAAGGAGGCACGTGCTGGAAAGAAGGCAAACATTCAGCAATGTGAGGAAGCAGGGAGGAGGAACAGATTAAAAAGAGCAGGCAGAAGTGGGGGAGAGTTGGTAGAGCTGTGATAAATCCCCTGAATCCCAAATCATCACTGCTGCTCCAGTTTAGAAATTTGTCTGACGTACAGATGGGAGTTTTGCAAAGTCCTTCTCTCTTCTTTGGGTAGCTCTGAAATCCATCCCCAGAATTCCATGTATTTCCTGTGTCACTGCCAGTGGGCCCTGCAGGGCAGGTCTGGGGCTCAGGTGCTGAGGATGATGCCTAGAGAGGCTCCATGACCTCCCTGTCCCCTAGAGAGACACCTGACCTGGAGGACAAAGGTGTCAAAGGAATGAAGTAGGGATTTGTTAAAAGGGCTTCAAGGGATGCACCTTGGGCAGTGCAAGAGCCTGGCCAAGGTTGGACCCAAGACAGACCCAAGTCAGGAGTTTTCACCCTTTGAACAGTTTTGCTCCATTTCCATGTTGGGGTTATTTGTCCACTTCCAGCTCCAGGTGATGCAGTCCCACCCTCCCAGCTTGCTCTCCTCAGTTCTCTGCTGTTTACACTTTCTGAGCCCAAAGCTGCAGCGGTGTCCTTGGTTCTGGGGCTGGAAAAGGATTGTTCTGTCTGACTGAGCTGGGAGGAGAACACTGACACTTTATATGAAATTCACAGTTATATGCTAATGCAGTGCAGAGTCTGGAAAATATGAAAGCTAAAAGTTAAGGCATCAATGAGACCTGCAACCTTTTTATGTCTGCATTCAGGCTGCATTCAGGTCTGTGATCTGGGCAGTATTGGGCTCATCCTGGCTGCACAGTTTGGTTTTTGTGGGATAAAAGTGTCTCCTAAACCTTGTGAACGACTGCTAAACCTTGTGCATGACTTGGCAGCACCCAGGAATTGGCTGATGGAGGGCAGTTGGTGGCACTGTCATCAACACAGTCACCATTTATATCCATTTATCTCTGTTAGGAGATCATTTGTTAGAGCCTCTTCTTCTTGATTTGGGTTGTGCTCCCACTTAGAACCCAGTTGTGAGCGGATACTGTCGACATCTTTGGAGCAGTTAATACCTTAATAAGCCAGAGATTTTAATGACTTTTTTTTTTTTTCCAGAAGCTTAAACTATCAATTTAACATCAAAGGATGTGTTAATAATAAGACCAAGTAAATGCTTTTAACAGTAGTGACAGATGATGCTCCTGTTTATTTAGTAATACGAAAGGCAAATCACCCCAACAAACTGAAAGCTCTAATTGTAAGATTTTATCAGAGTAATTGCCATTTTTTCTGAGATCATACTACCAGTGGAAATTGAATAGGGCTTTTTTGCTCATTTTCATAAGTCTGAAAAATACAGGACACTAACTGCTTGCACAGGGCACTGCAATCTTTTGGTGCCTGATAAGCCTGAACCTTGCCAAGAGGCAGCTATTGCACTGTAATCTGCAATTTCCTATTTCTCTGTGGTGATCTGATATGGGAGGGATTTTTTTTTTCAGAGCTGAGTGAAAGCTTTTCACACTGGCTAGGTTTAGATAATTGTTTTTGGTGGTAATGGCTTTGTGCACAATGTGTTAGCGAAAGGAATTCTGTCATTTTCCTGTCCTAAGTTATCAATATGGAAAGGTGTTCTTGTATCCTACACAACAATCCTGTGTTCTGGACTCATACTCAAATGGACCCTGATATGGAGATAGAAGCACGAGTGGTAAATGATCTGCATCCTATAAAAACCTGGGCTGCCTATTCTGTAGCCTCTGAAAAACTCTTCATTGTTTTCCTGTCTCCCTATCTCCATAAGCAGAAAATAATTCCCTAGAGCCTTTTTTGTGTGAAAAACTTGATTCACCAAGTGAAAAGTGTTTTTTATTTCTCTCAAATGATCTTGAAATGAAAGTAGAAATTATTTTATTACATCTGTTTATTAAAATGCTTGGTTCCAGAATTTAAAGACTTAGCGTTTATCTCCTTAATCATTGTTTGGCAGAATTGAACATGGCTGCTAAAATTCTCCAACTAAATAAACTTCATCAATGACTTTTGTTATATTTAGATTAGGAAGGCCTCTTGATAAAGGTGGTGTTACAGCTGGGTCCCAGTTTAGGAGAGCCCTAAACATGAACTCAAGTTTTTTACAAATCCTTTCCATTGATGTTTGATCAGTGCTGGGCTGTGACACAAAACTTTAAACAGCAGGAATCTGCCAAAAGGACATAATGAGCTGCTCTCATTCCCTTTGAAGCCTGTGCAGATTTTGTTGATGTCTTGATGATGCAGGATCAGAACTTTCCATGTAAATTCTAATGGTGATGTTTAGCAGTGGATGGAGGCGATGCCACAGCTTTCATAATTATGTTCCTTAAAGATTTGCCTTTTTAATCTCTGTAAAACTGTGTGGTGTTATTCAATCTGTATTATACAGACCCTGCTTTTCTACAGGGGTGTTTTATCTTGCTAATTATTGCCCATGAATGTCTGTAAACACACACCCATATTTACATTTTTTTGCAGGTATTATTGACAGCACACAGGTGGAACAGAGGCAGGTGGTAGCTGTGACTGGGGATGGAACCAACGATGGACCAGCACTTAAAAAAGCTGATGTTGGCTTTGCAATGGTATAATCTTGATGTTTGTGCCTTTAAGAATTTGCTCTATGGGCCTTTCCATTCATTAAATGTGAAGTTGCTTAGTTATTACTTGTCAATGAAGGAATATGTTGGTGGGAATGAGTTATGTTGACTCAGAATCCTTTCATTCACTTGGATTCCCTGGCATTGCTTGTTTTGATACATCTTCAGGATTTTGTCTAATTAATTATTGGCTTTATGCAGAATCCTGTGCCCATACCAAAAAATGAACTTTTTCTTCACACCACTGGAGCTCTCTTTTGCTGTGGTAAAATCCACCACTAATTAGAAAGGTTTCTTCTATGTGTACTCTGGCTATATATAAAGACACATAATTCTCAGTTTTGTTAACAATTCTGGTCATGGACAATAAAAAAAATCATCAATGACAAAAACCCCTCAGATGATCAGCAGTCTTTAAGCTGATAAAACACTCAGAGCCATCACCACATGAATTCCTCTGCTCTCTCTGTCAAGCCCCTTTTCTGTGGCCTGATTCACTTCAAAACCAGGCTGGAATTAGCGAAATTGCAGGAAATATAAAAAGCTGTGGGCTCTGACTGTGCAGATGTGTGCTGCCCAGCAGGGAATCCCATTCCCAACCCCTTTCCCCAGGGCATTGCTGGCACGGACGTGGCCAAGGAGGCCTCAGACATCATCCTGACCGACGACAACTTCAGCAGCATCGTCAAGGCCGTCATGTGGGGCCGCAACGTCTACGACAGCATCTCCAAGTTCCTGCAGTTCCAGCTCACCGTCAACATCGTGGCCGTCATCGTGGCCTTCACCGGCGCCTGCATCACCCAGGTGAGCCATTCCTGCCAGGAGCCTGCTGGCATCCTGCTGAAATCCTGCAGGGATCCTGCTGAAATCCTGCCAGGAGCCTGCTGGCATCCTGCTGAAATCCTGCAGGGATCCTGNCGACGACAACTTCAGCAGCATCGTCAAGGCCGTCATGTGGGGCCGCAACGTCTACGACAGCATCTCCAAGTTCCTGCAGTTCCAGCTCACCGTCAACATCGTGGCCGTCATCGTGGCCTTCACCGGCGCCTGCATCACCCAGGTGAGCCATTCCTGCCAGGAGCCTGCTGGCATCCTGCTGAAATCCTGCAGGGATCCTGCTGAAATCCTGCTGGGATCCTGCTGAAGTCCTGACAGGAGTCTGCTGGGATCCTGCTGAAGTCCTGACAGGAGTCTGCTGGGATCCTGCTGAAGTCCTGACAGGAGTCTGCTGGGATCCTGCTGAAATCCTGACAGTATTTTGCCAGGATCCTGCCAGGTGTCTGCTGAAATCCTGCTGGGATCCTGCCAGGACCTGGTCACTCCCAGTGGATCAGGCCTTGCATTTGATTCCTGCTTGGCACAGAGCAAGAAGTCTTTTCCTTTGTCCTAAAATTAAGAGCCACACCTGGTTAAGGGCTGAAGGGTTTTTACCTTAGAATTTAATATGGATTTTCATGGTGTAACACTTTGCCAAGGTGGAGCACACTGAAATGCACACCACATGTACACTAGATCACATGTACAATTTTACAGACCTTGCAAATTCTATCTAGCAAGGATGCCCCAATGAGACACTTGAATGAATAGTGTGATAGCTTTTTATCTTTTTATCTTAAAGTACTTTTTCCTGGATGGGGCTAATCCTGGTTTACAGGATGCATTTTAGAGGGGACCTTGGTTTCTCAAGATAGTGTAAGGCTTTTTGGCCTCTAGCTGTAAGACTGTTAGGGTGCTTGGTTTTCTGGATTAATACAATATCAGGACTATGTTAAGTTATCAGACTTAAGGAATGACAAGTGTGCATGCTAAGGACACTGAGAATGCATAAAATTATATAAAAGAAAAAGCAAAAAATTCTCATGGCATCAAAACCTTTAGAAATTCTCCTGAGCATTCCAAGGATCAGTCTGCTGAGGGTTAAAGAGCTGTTGATGTCAGGCTGGATGAATCCATCTTTTTTCCCAAAGGAATTCGCTTTTAGGACCTTTCATGCCTCCCTCAGTGTTGTCATCCCTGAGCCTGATAGTCAAACAGAAAACACCATGGATTGGGAAAGGAGCAGATTATGTGAATTTGCCTTTTCCTCTCAGAATACTTCCCTAATAAACACATATTTTTTATGCATTATGGAATGAGATTATTTTCAAGACAGCCACGCTGACACAAGGAAGTAACCCCAAATCTTTTTGACTGATAAAATTATTTTGTTGCTTTCAGGCAGTTATTTTTAATTCCAGATGCAGATGACAAACCAATTAAATGATACATAGAGTTGGACTTAGACCTCTCTTTCACTCTATGAATCCCTCATTGCATCCTGGTGCACATGTAACATGCCCAGGTCATTTGCAAGAAACATATCTCAAAGTAATATATTTTTTTCCTCAAATTACAATTTTTTGGGCAATAATTTTTTTTCCCTGTGGAGAGTTAACAGGCTATATGCAGTACAATAAGGGTTTTGTTTTAATGAGAAAATAACAAAATGTGGGGTTTAGTGCTGTCAGTCCCTAGAATAATGTATATTTTACATGCTGCAGACAGGTGCTGTCACAAAACGCCTCCCTGGATTGGGATGCACTGTGGGAAAGCTGATGCTTCCCTCATGGTGCATCACCCAGATGCCCATACCTGTTTCAGCAGGTACATTTCAGCCCAGGCACACCTGAGCAAAGCCATGAATAAGTCATCAGCTCTGCTCCAGGCTAAACTTACATTGGAATCATGGAATTGATCCTTGCAACCAGAGACCCAGGTACCTTAGCAAACCCATGAGGTCAAACTTCTCCTGCGCCCTGGCTGGCAGTCACAGGCCTTGGAGGTCCCTTGGTGTCACCACTGAGCCTCTGCTGAGGGAAAAAATCCGTGGGGTTGCAGCAGAATTGGATGAATTTCCCTTTGGAAATATTGCCCAGCATACTGAGAAAATGTCCAGCTGGGAAATGTGGAAATGATTGTTGCTGGTAACACAGGAATAAGGACTGAAATTCACTCTGGGAGGTTTTACAGGTGCTACAAAACCAGCCAGAACAAGGTGCTGACAGCACCATCACTGGAACTGGTTTTATTGACAGTCAGTGTCTGACTATAAACATTGGTTTAAGGTGAAATTTTGTGTTTAAGGCTCAGCATTTCTTCAGTTTTGTGAAAGCATGAAGGGAAACTCATTCTATTTGTTAATCAAATAATTTTTTATCTCTGAAGAGGTTAAGCATTGCTGGATCAGTGCAAGAACTATTTTAAATTCAGTCTAAGTGGATGTGAAGTGCATTATCAGCAGAAGCATATTCCCCTTCTTAATTCTGGAGCTTTTTTCATCCTTTGACTCATTCCTTTGAGTTCTAGAAGGATTTAGATCAGGCCCAGTGCATTTCTCTTGCCCCAGAGGTCTGTGAGACTGTCCCTGGGCCTGTTGTCCTTGCTCACAGGTTTTAGTGGACACCCCCTGGAACTCCTGGGCTGCTTTGCAAGCAGATTCTTGTGTAATTCCTTAATTTGGCAGTAAAGATGCAAACCCAAAGGAAAGGTGAGGGAGAAGCTGAAGTGGAAATGGGAGCACTCCTGTCTTTGCCCCTGTTTACACTCAGTGTGAATAATCTCGAGCTGCTCCTGGTTCTGTCTCATTCAAGAAGGATTTTGCCTCACAAAATGCACATTATTGTGTTAGACTTTGACTCCAGCCAGCCAAAGGACATTCTGTTTGGCTTGAAAGCTTTGCTAAAAATTGCACTTGGGAACATGCTGTACCCTCTGGTTGCTATGAAAATAGCTCCAGCACAAAGTGCAGGGCTCTACCAAAAAAATCCTGCCTACAACAGTCTAGGTGCACACATGTACATCCAAATCTGCAGAACTGTGCACAGGTCTGACTGAAAGATTTTGACTAAACTGTTTTAGTCCTTAACAAACAAACTGAGCTTAAATCTAATGTTCCCAAAAGGCAGCACAGATTCTTGTGACCTTCACAATGAACATGAAGTCCCCACTGGACTGAGTTTTCCTTTGATACAGGTGGTCAGTTTGGCTTTCTCTGACACACAGAATATAATTCCAGTCCATCATTAATATTCAGGTTAATGAACATTACACTGGCTGTCCTTTTGGTGGCATTTCATATCTAGAATGAGAAAAATTCTCTGTAGGTAGTAATATTTTTTTCTGTTCTTCCTCATTCCACCTCTAAAATAATCTGTTCTGCAGTTTAGAACCAGCACACTGGGATGCTTCAGGATCAAGCTGACTTTACACTCACCTACTCTTTTTGGTTTGTGCTTGAAGGAAGTGCAAAGATAATAAAATCTTTGCTTGGACTAATCTTTTTTTAACACTTGGCTTGTGCTTTGCAACTTAATGGGCTTAATTTTATTCAGTCTTGATCCTGCAATTGCTCTGGTGTACATGTAAATATGAGGATGTGGTCATCTCCCTGCAGGACTCCAAGTGAAACCACAGCAGTTCTTTATTAATGAATTAATTAATGACTCTGTGACTGTGGTGGGAGTGAAGCCAGCCCTCCAAGGGGCACCCAGAGAGTGCATTGCCCATGCAGGAGATGATTTGTTTGGTCCAGAGCACCTTGGGAGGCCCATGAAGAGGCTTAAGGAAAACATTAGGCAGAACCTGGGACCATTAGTGGCCATTTTAATAATCTGCTGCTCTTTTCCTCAAATAAATTAATGAAGTGGGGGTCCTTGCCAATTCCACTTCAGGGAACTGCTGTTTAGTTTAATTCTGTTAATTTTAAGCAAATATAATTTTATTTTTCATCTACCCAATGCCTGCTTCAAGAAGATGCTGCTGTTGGAGGATATCTACCATACCTATGATCTCTGTTTCATCCTGGTGTGCTGTTCCAGTAGATAGTGATGTGTACAGTGTCTGTGACCCTCTCCACTGCTCCAGTGCCAGAGACAGCTTAGGCACGACAAACAGTGGGCTGTCAAAGAGCTTATTATGCACAGGACCAGTGCAAATAGTTGTTTCTCTTCTTGTCTCCCCTGGCTCCCAGCACGAAGTCATGTTAAGGTGCCAGCAACCATATTCTGAGCAGCAGAAGGATTACAGATCCAGTGTCACCTGCTGACAGGCTTAGCACAGCTGCTGCCACAGCCACCCCTCCGAGGGCTCTCACTTACACGGGGCCCTGTTTCAGTTTACAGCAGCTCAAGCTATAAGCCACCAGGTCTGAATTTGCAGCTAATCATGAACTTCAGTGCTGGGAGGCTGTAATTACGTAAGGCGCTCTGAGATCTGGGTCACCCAGGGAAGCAGAGCCTGGAGGAGTCTCTGGGGGAAGCTGTCTCAGGAGCCCCCAGCCTGGGCTGCAGGGTGGTTGTAGCTCTGTGCCTGTGTGTGCACACACCCCGGAGGAGCTCACACCTCTGCTGACTCCCACAGAGGTTTGTGTGGCTCGGTGCAGCCGAGCCGGGCTCCTTCACCTTGTTTTTAATCAATCCAGTTCTGTTCCCTCTTGCTGCCATCCCTGTGGTGCCCATTGCAGGTTTTTAGTGGGGTCAGGGTGTGGTGGTCTTGACCAGCTTGTGTAGCTTTGTCCTTCCTCTCTGCAGCCACTGCCTCAGCTGGAACCCAGCGCTTGTTTTTCCAGCAGATTTATGAGTTACAAACTTTTATATCCTGACTTCATCCTCTGAATAACAGCTTTGCAGAGCCCCTGCTTGATTCAGTGAGGGTGGTACTTTGGAGCTCTGCCTATGATTCTGGGGAGTTCTGTGCTTGCAGTGAGTCACTGCTCCACATCTCTGGGTGTCCTACAGAGCTTACAGGGGCTCACCCCTGTCCCCAGCAAACCCACAGCACCCAGAGGATCTCAGCTTTGGGAGCTGTTCAAAGTGGCCTGCATAGGAACAAAATGAAGATTTTAAAATGCAGCTCAGTCAAATGGAAACAGGTTTTTTTTTACTGGAGCCATGAAGCAAGCAGGTTTCTCTCCGTGCCAGATTCGGTCCAACTGTTGAGGCAATTGTAACTCTTCAAAAAGGTTGCACTGAAGAGAGGGAAGACAAAGGCTGTGTTTTAACATTTTACATTCAAATTATTATTCTTGCACTTTGAGAGAGACTTTAGCAGACATTAGGAGCTGAAAACAGTGACTCCATAGGACATTATGTTTGGAAAATTAAATGTTAATTAAAAGGCACTGTAGCAATGAACTGCTGCATGAATCACTGATTGTTTTTACAGATCTTGTTCAAAAAAATGAGGATGATCTATACTTACTTGTATAAGGCAGTAATTTACATGGTTATAATGTTTTACTGCAGAACTGTACTTGGCAAATTCTAAAATAATAGCACTGGCAAACTTGAAAAAGCTGTAATATAAAATCAAAGTCTATACTGTTTAGCTTTGTTTTGGCAAGGCATGGAAATGGAATTGAGGATGCCACTTCCATACAATTAGCAGGCAGTGTGATCTAGCTGCACAGTGACTTTTTTTTGCATGAGTGTATAGAAAGGTAACTCCCAGAAACGCTCTTTTTTATGAATCCCTGCATGTGTTCTGTGGCAAACTGGGGTAGAGGTAAGGGTGAAAATACCTTTTTGTTCCCTTGCAGCTTGTCATCTAAATCAAAAGTAACAAGCTCTAAAATTTGTGAGGCTCTGCATGTCACAAAAGATTTGTAGATTATTTCCAGCCGTTGGCAATTTGTACTTTTAAGTGTTTCCAAGATGAAGTGTAACATCACTTTATTTAAGGGACATTTTCCTTTTACCTCTAGGCCAGGGCTAACCTATTCCAAGGTCAAGTGAAAGGAATTTGATGAATAAGTGGTGATTTTGGGTGGTTCACATCCCCAAAGTTTTCATGGAGGGAATTAAGAATTACTGGCTGGTCAGTTAGTGGCTAAAACCCAGAGAAAAGAAGGTTGATTTGCATCCCACTTGCATATGTGACTAAAATCTGCAGTGGAAGCCTAAGCTCCCTACCTGATATGTATTTTCGTCAGTTCCCACCAACTAATCAGGAATCAGATAGAGCTGCAGTGGAAATTTCATTCCACTGCCTGCCCAGACTAATGTGTATTTAATGTTTTGGCTTCAGCCTCGAATGAGCTCTCACACTCGACTGAGCAGTGTAGCAAAGCCAATAATAGATAATTATTGGGGGCACCACAGCCACCCGAGGTGATTGGCAGTGGGAAATGGTGAGAACTCCTTGTTGCCAAAACTGATGCCTGCCAATTGCAGTTGTGTGGTTTAGAGACTGAAATAACCTGCCTTTTCCCTTCTGCTGGGAACATGGCAGGCTCTGAGAGACACCTGAATCTCTGGCTCTATTCAATGTAACAAGGGACTTTGGTTTTATTGACAGAGAATTCAGCGCCTGAAGTGGAAATCGAGTTATTGTAACAGATCAAAGCACAGAAGGGTGCTCAAACTTATTAATGAGGCAGGCAAAAACATGGCAAGGATAGCTCTTCAGCAGAAGAGATGTTTTCCCTTTTACCTGTGTCCCATCGAGGATCTGTGAGCCCCAGCCACAAACTGCTTTTTACTGCAGGTGCTCTCTCTGTTGGAGCCAGTAGTGTTAATAAAAATGAATGAATTCTCGATTTGGGATGAAGTTTGTCCTGATCACTTTTAGTTTTTTAGCCACCTCTAGAGACAAAGACATTTCCTGTTTCTGCAGCTGCATTTCAAATGAATGAGCTGAGCTCTCCAGATAAGCTCAGTTAATGCAACCCATAACCAAGAGGTCAAGAGTCTATTGATGCTAATTGTCCTTGCCATGATGAACCCAACCTTTAAGACCTAGAAACAGGAGGTTGCTTTTCTCCATCCCTTTGAATAAGCCAAAAGTTATTTTTCATTTAATAAATGAAATGCATCAAAATCTATGCAAATGTGTTAAAAATGTGTTTTTGAGGGGAAATAATATTTTATCTCAGGGGAGAGTTGGAATCTAAACCAGATGCTCAAGAGACCAAAGCACTTATCCTTGTTTTCTATCAGCCTTGGGATACTGAATGCATGTTGGGCCTTGTTCTTTTATGGCATGTCATTAGAAATGAACATTTAACCCTTTGAAGAAACAGGCAGAGTTCTCAGGGAGTTTTGTTGCCTTTGCTTAGGTTTGTATCCTGTCCCCTACATTTTTTTTTCCCTTTGTTGCTACAGCACCACGGTAATGAAATACATAAAAATAGTGCTCCCCCTTCCAGCTTTCACAGAGCAGAGTAACTCAATTTCATGATGAAATTTGTCATGTTGATGCCTTATTGCTTTGGTGATTCTTTTTTCCCTCATAAAAGTGGTCTGTTTGGAACAGGAAGGAGACCTTGCTAATGCTGCCTGTTTTATGCAGAGTCTAAAGCACAGGAGTTTGGGGTTTTTTGTCTTTCCTCCCCTGGCTCTTTGAAACATCTCTCTCTCCTCACAGCTACCCCAGTGAGGTACACATCAAAACTTTGTAGGAGTTGTCCAGCATTCTCCTGGGATCTGTGTAACTTTGCTTTATTTAGTTAATTTTGGGGTTTTAAAGCATGATGTAAAGCCTTCTGCATTATGACCACAGACCTTATGGGATTGTGTGAGGAAAGAGCTCCTTCTAGTGACTGGAGAGCTGCTTCAGACACCACAGCCTGCATCAAATACCAATATTTGGGGATTTTCATTCCATTTCCTTTTACTAGTAAAATAATAGGTTGTCTTGCTTTTGCACATTTGATGCAGTTTAATACGTTTCAGATTATTTTTTTATCAAAATAACAGGCTTATTTTTTTGTTATGGTGCTACTGTTAAAGATCATATTTAAGTGTAGTGTATCAGGATGTCACTGTAATTGTTCCTTAAATTTTTAATATTTTCTAATTTTAATAAGCTGTCTCTGAAAAAAAATAATACAGGGAGGTTTTAGTGTAAAGAAAATGTTACTTTTTGATCTGTTTCAATATAATTTTTCTCCCAGGAGAGAAACTTGGATTCTCTAGTTATAGCTAAATTCAGCTGAAAATTCAAGCAGGATGCATGAAGGAACGGAGAGCATTGCAATGGGTGTTACAAAGAGTCACTGCCATGCTTGGTATGAGTTTTGTGGTTGCAAATGGTGCTGATTAAATGCCTGCAGGATGGTAATTTCTCTCTGCTTAGATCATTGCTCTCCTGGTGATGCCTTCAGGAGGCTGCCCTGGCACAGAGAGCAGGCAGAGCCAAAGGATAAAGCAGGGATTTATCCCAAGGGATTTATTCCAAGGCCTCCCTGGGCACAGCTGGGCAGCCCCAGAGCCCGGCTGGCCCACAGCCAAGGGCAACCAAACTGGGCCCAGAATGGACACTGGGCCACCAGGGTCACACTTGCATCAGTCCTGGGCCACTGGCACATTGCAGTTAATTGTGCAATTACAGCTGCAGGTCAGGAAGCTCCATCCTCTTTGTTTTCCCTTCTCACTTCACCCTTGGGTTTGTTCTTGGGCCTGGAAGTTGTGCTTGGTCCCAAGCTAGGGAAGGAATGGTTTTGTCTATCTGCTCTGTGAAGGGAACTTAGTAGCACTGAATATGAAACTTAAAACTATCCACGAAAACAGCACAGAATCTAAAAACATAAAATATAGAAGTTAAAACTTAAGGCATCACTGGTCCTGCAGAAGGAACGGACGAAGCATCCCGATAGCTCAGTGCAGGGATTTCTGAGTCCTGTGGGACAAATGAACCCCCAGCCAGGCTTCTCCTGGGAAATACAACACTCCCTGCTTTTTNTCAAATACCAATATTTGGGGATTTTCATTCCATTTCCTTTTACTAGTAAAATAATAGGTTGTCTTGCTTTTGCACATTTGATGCAGTTTAATACGTTTCAGATTATTTTTTTATCAAAATAACAGGCTTATTTTTTTGTTATGGTGCTACTGTTAAAGATCATATTTAAGTGTAGTGTATCAGGATGTCACTGTAATTGTTCCTTAAATTTTTAATATTTTCTAATTTTAATAAGCTGTCTCTGAAAAAAAATAATACAGGGAGGTTTTAGTGTAAAGAAAATGTTACTTTTTGATCTGTTTCAATATAATTTTTCTCCCAGGAGAGAAACTTGGATTCTCTAGTTATAGCTAAATTCAGCTGAAAATTCAAGCAGGATGCATGAAGGAACGGAGAGCATTGCAATGGGTGTTACAAAGAGTCACTGCCATGCTTGGTATGAGTTTTGTGGTTGCAAATGGTGCTGATTAAATGCCTGCAGGATGGTAATTTCTCTCTGCTTAGATCATTGCTCCTCTGGTGATGCCTTCAGGAGGCTGCCCTGGCACAGAGAGCAGGCAGAGCCAAAGGATAAAGCAGGGATTTATCCCAAGGGATTTATTCCAAGGCCTCCCTGGGCACAGCTGGGCAGCCCCAGAGCCCGGCTGGCCCACAGCCAAGGGCAACCAAACTGGGCCCAGAATGGACACTGGGCCACCAGGGTCACACTTGCATCAGTCCTGGGCCACTGGCACATTGCAGTTAATTGTGCAATTACAGCTGCAGGTCAGGAAGCTCCATCCTCTTTGTTTTCCCTTCTCACTTCACCCTTGGGTTTGTTCTTGGGCCTGGAAGTTGTGCTTGGTCCCAAGCTAGGGAAGGAATGGTTTTGTCTATCTGCTCTGTGAAGGGAACTTAGTAGCACTGAATATGAAACTTAAAACTATCCACGAAAACAGCACAGAATCTAAAAACATAAAATATAGAAGTTAAAACTTAAGGCATCACTGGTCCTGCAGAAGGAACGGACGAAGCATCCCGATAGCTCAGTGCAGGGATTTCTGAGTCCTGTGGGACAAATGAACCCCCAGCCAGGCTTCTCCTGGGAAATACAACACTCCCTGCTTTTTCCCCTCAGGACTCCCCCCTGAAGGCCGTGCAGATGCTGTGGGTGAACCTGATCATGGACACGTTCGCCTCGCTGGCGCTGGCCACGGAGCCGCCCACCGAGGCGCTGCTGCTGCGCAAGCCCTACGGCCGCAACAAGCCGCTCATCTCGCGCACCATGATGAAAAACATCCTGGGCCACGCCGTCTACCAGCTCACCCTCATCTTCACCCTGCTCTTTGTCGGTGAGGAGCTCGCCCAGGCTCGCTGCTCAGCTCACCTGAGCTGGGCTCAGCAGCCCGGGGGTCGGAATTATTTAAATGTGACAAATTCCCGCGCGTTCGGTGTCCGCCTTCGTTCTCCCGGTTGATGGGATGGGGAGCACAGCAGCTGTGGTGTGGTAGTGACTTTCCAGATGTTGTTGCCTTGGGAATGGCCTCACTGAGCTTTCTTTCCCCCCTCACAAAACACAGTTTTGGGCTTTGGCAAAAGTTTATATCGAAACACAGCATAGGAGGTTATGCTGTAATAGGAGAATCCACCCTGAAATTTTGTTGTGAGACCTGTCGTGGTGAGTAGGGATGTAAAAACAAATTTAAAAATAAAAAACCATAAAACAAGCCACAATAAAAATCAAGATCCATTTTACCGACAGCATAGTGTTGTCCACAGTCCAGAAATAATGTTGATCTTAAGTGGTATGGAAAGTAAGTAATCAGCATTAAGTGATACAAATAACACTCTGCTTTGACATTTAATTTCTGGAATGGATATTAAAAGAGGGCAAAAAGTCTAATTTATTGGATTACTGGATTCTTCTTCAGGCCTTGCTGGCAACGGATGCTTTTTATAGGTTGTGTTTTGGAGAGGGGAGGGAAGGAGGAGAAATGTTTCTTGCTGCAGGGAATAGTAGGAGCTAATAATAGATTCTGTTGCTCCACAATAATAACTGAACCCTCTCAAAGGACAGATGATTTTTTCAGTTGGGTATTGTCTTCTTGTCACTTTGTAGTGGCTGTTAAATCACATGTGCTGTCTTTCAGAGGTTTTTTTTTTTTTTTCCTTTTATACAGACTTCCAGATAAGCTGCAAATGTAAATTTATGATTTTAGGAGGTTTTTGAGCTCCATTGTGAAAGCCTTGTCCACTTTATAGCCATCTGGCAGCTTATTTGGGATGCTCAGAGGAGGTGATGATCTGTTCACAGTGGAATTAAACCAAAAGAATTTCCAGGTTTCTGAAGAGAAGTGGTCTCTAACATTGTTAGATTTATGGGGAATTTTGAGAATGTCTGCATCAGGAAATTGGAATTTCAGGTTCTCTGAAACAGGTGGAGAAATTCTTGGTAGTTCATGTGTATGAATCTTGGAACAAGAACTTGTGTGAACTTTTTTGGGGAGTTAGAATGGCTTTTTGATGAGTTTTATCGTTTAAAATACTTGATACTGAGCCAGATGAAAAGCAAACCAGGCTTTTCCCCTATTCTAATTGCTCCTGTGTGTCTTTGGAAAACTGCATACTTTGAAGGACACAACACTGACAATTTTCAGATAAGCCTTGGAAATAGTCTTTTCCTTTCTAAACTCCACAAGGCTCAGCTTAGCAGTGACATGATGTGCAAAACTCAGTGCCTCTGTAATTAAATTTCAAATTAATGAGAATTCTTTCTATTTTGATCAAATAATACTTCCTTTCTTTTGTAGGAGGTTTCTTCAGAAACCAGTACATCAAGTTTTTATCTTTTATTTTTTTTTTAAGAAACATATTGTATTTGAACATACAGTAAATATCTTTGAGACATCAGAAATCCAAAATTCAGTCTGGTCCTGTTAGGCTGTGGTATTAAAAAACCTCTATCGTTATCTTTTCAAAACTCACCACATTTCTACAGTTACTCATCATGGGCTGTATCTTGCTTTTTTATTGGTCAGATCTGTGAGTGGAAGACAAATTATCAAACTAAACAGCAGTGCCTGCTGCTGATCAACCTCAAACCTATTTAAAACCAGGAACGTCTGTGGTTTTTATCACTGATATCCTTCTATGCTTGGCAGAAGTTACTGGATTAGTAAATGGGTAAAAGCTGATGAAGAGGGGTGGTTTCTAACCACTGATGAAAATCCAAACACACTGGCAATGACCTTAAAATTTTGTTACACCTGAGAGAATTGAGTGCTTAGAGTAATTCTTACTTGGGGAGATAAGAGTAGGACTGACAACGTTGTGTAGGTGTAGAGTAGACAGCAGTCAGCATTTGAAAAGCTGCTTGCTCAGCTGAGATCTTTTTTGCTCAGTGGTGCAAGAAAAGTTTTACCTTGAAAGGCGTTAAAGCAGAGCAGAGAAGGCAACAGGCTAAAGGGAGCAAGGGGAACATAAATTGGATTGACTCATTCTAGAGAAAACTCTTTTGTCCTCCACCTAGGTGAGAAAATGTTTAAGATTGACAGTGGGAGGAACGCCCCTCTCCACTCTCCTCCTTCTGAGCACTACACCATCATCTTCAACACCTTTGTCATGATGCAGCTCTTCAACGAGATCAACGCGCGCAAGATCCACGGCGAGCGCAACGTCTTCGACGGCATCTTCCGAAATCCCATTTTTTGCACTATTGTCCTGGGCACATTTGCCATTCAGGTAATGCTCTGGGCCACAATCAGTCACAAATCCACCTGAAGTTGTTTGGGGATTTTCTTCTCTGTGGTTTCTTTTTTTTTTTTTTTTTTTTAATTTTTAAATCTAAGTGCTGCCGGAGGCCCATTTAACAGTGAACCACCTGGTTTCACTTATTTAATCAATCCAGGTGTTAATAATGGAAAATGTTATGTAGCTGTACTAATAAAATAGAAATTTTGAACCTTATAATTGGGTTAATTCTTAAATTAATCTTAGCATGTACAATAATAACAGCCATCATTGATATTGTGACTGGTTTTTAAAGAAGAAATTGTTTAATAGCATACCAACAAAGCATTTTACATTTCTTTATTGCTCCTTGAAAAGACAAATTTACCTTCGAATAGCTGATGCTGAACAGTTCTTCTGTTCAACACCACTACCCAATGCTGCTCAGTATTCCCAGCAATAATGTCCCTGGATTGTGATTCCTCCTGTCCCTCTCCTGAGTTTGCTGTGCCATCACAAGTGAACATAAACACAGTAATACACATTTTCCCAAAAATTTTCCTTCTGTAAGAATTCCTCCTTCTGCTCCTGCATCCATTCTTTTGCTGGCATCTGTCTTGTACCTGATAATATTTGACATTATCCTTTAGAAATCTATTTTTATCTTGTCATTATTGCTCAGCTCTGCAGTGGCAGCTCAGTGTTGGTGCCTCTCTCCTGGGAGGAGGGAGGAGGAGGAAAGAGCAGTTTAAACTTGGGCTTCAAAAAAAAGTGATTTCAAAAGGGAAACTCCTCAATAAATTGAATATTGGAGGAAGGGCAGCAGTAGTAGGAGCAGGACTTCACAGTGATGGTCCTTAACAGCTACCTCAAAATCATGACTTTAAAACTTGGACAATTTAAATCTCTGGATATGATTTCAGGTCCCTGATTTTACAGCAGCACCATTAACAAGAAATATCAATAATATCTGATTTTCAGTTAGCAAACCCTTCCCAGTCTGCTCAGACCCTGTGGGTTGTTCTCCTGCTGAAGGTTCTGCCACCCCATTCCTCCAAGAGATCAGAGTTTTCTGTACCCTCTGTCCCTCTGTGATGCACATCTGTAAACACACAATAAAATGTTACATTTTACAATGAGCATCCCAAAGAGGACTGGATCAGGGTCAAGAAATCCCCAGCCTTGAATACTCAGGAGCTGGGAGAGCACGTGGGAGCTGTGCTGTCCTCCTTCTTCCTGGCCATTCATACCTGACCACTGCTGAATATGAAGCTGAGGAACTTTAGTCTGAACTGGGATGGCTTTTTCTGAGTTTTAATTTGGGATGCTGAAGTTTGGGGGTTTTTTTGGGACCAAAATTCAGCAGCTTTTTTTTTTTTTTCTGTCTGGTTGTGTTTGGTTTGGTTTTGTGGCCTTTTCCCCTTGAAAAACTGACCCCTTTTCCTCTGTGCTTCTCTTTGTAGATAGTAATTGTCCAGTTTGGAGGAAAACCATTCAGCTGTTCTCCCCTGCAGCTGGACCAGTGGATGTGGTGTGTATTTATTGGACTGGGAGAGCTGGTGTGGGGTCAGGTAAGCATTCAGGAAGCTGCATAATCAAGGGTGTGACATTGTTGATATTCCTGTTATTTCCTTGCTCTCTCTCAGTGCCCAGTGCAGCCCTCACTGAAACCTGAGAGCTTCGAGGAGAGATTTATTAGTAAGGATAATTTATCCCTCTCTTCCTTGGAGGTGTTTTGTTAATTTTCCCATTTTTCCTTTCTAGCAGGGTGTGCTATCACCAGGGCCATCTTCAGTTAGGCTTTTTTAGGAAAGATGTTGAGTCACAACTTAAGCCTTTAAGGCACAAAAAAAATGCAGCAAAGGCAAATGTGCTGTGACCTTCCCAGGAACAGAATTCCTCCTGTAGGATGTGGCAAAATTTTGGAGCTGAAGTGAAGTTCCTGTCCTAGGTCAACCAACTCATTCCCCTGCTGAAATTGTCATTCTGGCTACTGTCATAGGAAAAATTCCAGTGCCTGTAAAATATTCCTGCTGTGATTCTCCATCCACCTAATTCTGTGTGAGAAGGATGGAAGAGGGAGTGCCAAAAAAATAATTTTTTTTGCCTTTAATAATTGTAGAAAATGGCAGTTAAATTAACATGTCCTTTTCAATTTCTGCTGTATCCTCTGTCATCATTAGCTAATAGATAATTATATATTGATGAAGAAACAAATGTCAGTGAGAAGATATTAAATAAATTTGGGTTAACTCTCTGGGAGTGATATACAGACACCATCAGTATTGTTAACTGATTATTTTATGTGCAAACATAAGTTGCAAAATTAATAATATTTTTTCACCTCTGAATACATTAATAAGGTATTTAAGTTGTTGCCACCTGGTGCAGTAAAGAAAAATGTGAAATTACATTTTTTTCTCTCAGATGTAAAGAGATTTGTAGACCCACAGTTTGCCTCTACATAGAGCCAAGAAATTGCCCACTGCAATTGAATTCTGCTGTGGTTCTGCTGGAATTGCAGTGAATAAATGTTTGCTTTCAAATCTGATTATTTGTTCCCTTCTGGGAACAACTTTTTTGACAGTTTAACCTCATTTTTCTTTAGAAATAAGCTCAGAATCAAAACAACTTTTAGTGCATTTCTGACTCAAAACCACCACTATTAGATGATTCTGCTGTAATTATTACTTGAAGTTGGGATTCAACTCAAGGCCTTGCAGGAGGAAGACCTAAAATCAGTTTAATAAGCTCAGAATGAAGACTTTTTTTTATTTTTTATTTCCAAATGTTTGGAAAATATACCAACTTTTGGAGAAAGGGGAAGTTGAGCAGGAAGAGGGAGAAGACTCCAAACTGCTTCATTCAGCTGTGAAAATTTCCCACAGCCTTTGATCAAATTTTTGGCTTCTAAATTTTGTTATCCATGGATATTACATAACCATCCAGAACTAATACTGATATCAGCATTTTATTTTCACTTTACTCGCCCCAGGTTTATTGTGAGACCTTAGATATTAAATTAAAACTGATACTGGAATACCTCCACAGTTTTATCACTGAGATGAAAGCAAATACAGAGGGGAAAAAAATCTGTCTTGTGGTCAATATTTAGTGACTAGAAAAGAAAAAAGGATGTTAAAACCAATCAATTATGTCCATATTTATGTGATTTACAATCTGTGGCAAGTCCTTTCTTCATGGAGCTCTTTGGTGAGAGAGAATTCTTTTCCTTTAGCAGCAATGCTTCTTATCCATCTCAGCCTTTTCTCTGCTGCTGTGACTCATTCCAATTCAGAACAAAACAAATTTGTTATTCTTTCTTTTTTATAATCCACATCCTGAACCTGCTGTTCTTGTGAGCTGTGAAAAGCAATCAGGATTTCCAAGTTTCAGGGTCAAAGAAGCCACCTCTGAAAGGAATTTAAGGAGAAGTTTCCAGGAAGTCAATTTGAGATTCTTTGAGGGACAGTTTCCTAGCAGCTCCCATCTCTTCTGAAAACCAGGACTTTCTAAAATGTTTCATATCCCATTCCCAGAATTACTGCTCTCTTATTAAACCCGTGATCATTTTTCTTTGAATAATATTTAGTTCTTTAATCTGCATCTATTGAGTCTGTGTCTTGAACTGTGTGGGTGTTGGCAGATAGAGAAAATAAATGAATATTAAAAAAAGCCATGTAAACACCTTAAGAAAAGAATTAGAGCAGAGTCTCATCAGCTTGGCTGAGGTGCTGCAGGAGAGGCACATTCTGTCACACACAGTCCTGGCCCAATACAGTTATTTTTATGAATATTGGCTTTAAAATCCTTTATCACCATCACTTTCATCAGACCCCAGAGTTTCCAGCAGTTTCTCTCTGTAGAGTGCTGGCATTGTAGTTTGAGAGCTGGGGGCTGAAGGATTTTCAGTAAGTATTTAATTGATGAGAATTTATCCTTTCTTTTTCTCTCTCTCTTGTTTTGTCTTTGCTCATGTCAAACCATTATTTTTCCAGGTTTGCATCTTGGTTTTCAACCCCCCATTTAAATAGGTTTTATAGTAGTGTAGAAACTGGATTTGCTTTGGTTATTTTTTTTTTCAATCTGTCTTTAAAAACATTATAATAAAACTGGCCTTGTTGATCAGGAAGCTCGAGGAGACCCTCAGCAAACTCTAAGGTTTGCTTTCACCCTGAAAATATCCAGAACCTTCCCAAGTGTCTTCACTGCATCCATCCCAGTTTTCCAAAGCTCTCCTCATCAATTTTCCTACAGCTGTTTTGGTTCTCTCTTCATTTTTCATACATCTGAGCCTCACAGTTGTGGTTGCTCACTGCTGAAACGGAGACAAAAGAGAAAATTGCAGCAGTTTTTTGCTATGTGGGTCTAATGATTTGCTTTGTAGGAGATTTACTTTAAGCATTCAGTATGTTCCAGGTAATGTCTTGTTTAAATTGCCATGATTTGCTCCGGGTTTTATGCAAGGAATCAGAACAAAGAGAAAATGACTGCCCAACAGGGTAACACAGAAATGGATTCAAAATTATTAAGTATCTGCAAATTGTAAAGATTATTCTCCTGTATTAGTGACTTCTAAGGACCACTTGGGTGGGCAAAGAGAACAAGAAGAGGGCTTAAATTAATCAGAATTTATTGGTGATAAGGGCACAGAGTGAGAGCGAGGCCTATGAGAAATGCAGCAACCAGATCCACACCTTTCAGAAAACTCCATTTTGATGAATACCAGGAAAGCATTCCAGCTGCTGGAACAAAGGGAAGCTGAATCCATGAACCAAGGCAGTGTGAGAAGATTTAGCAGCATGAGCTGCAATGAATTTTCACCTCCCCTTACCATAAGTCATTACAAATACACAAACTCTAATTGCAGAGCTATCAATCTGGTTAAGTTTTCTTTACATAATTACATTGAAATATTTCCATCTTGTTTTATCTTCTATTTGTTTTATTGATAAGACTTTTCCCAGCCTTGAACCTGCTCCACAGTGTGGTTTATTGGTGCAAGTCATGCTTATTGTTTACACAGTAAATTAAATATTTTTGGGGTCTAAAATTCAGTTGTCCAAGTGCTGTTAGTTCACCTTTGTAGATCTTACCTAAATATGTTTGCTCTTTTGTAATTAGCAGCTTGTTATAGTGTTGCTCTTGCATGAGGCTGATGTTTTCAGTACTTTTTTATAATTCTAGGTCATTGCAACCATCCCAACAAGTAGGCTAAAGTTTTTAAAGGAGGCAGGGAGGCTCACTGAGAAGGAGGAGGTGCCTGAGGAAGAGCTCAATGAAGATGTTGAAGAAATAGATCATGCAGAGAGAGAACTCCGACGTGGACAAATCCTCTGGTTCCGAGGGCTCAACAGAATCCAAACCCAGGTATGCTAAAAATAAATGCCCACAAGGTCTAAAAACACCCAAAGAAATGATTAATGTGAGATCCAGGCAAGAAAAGGTTGACAGGAAAGACATGAAGTGTTTGTGTGTGTGGAGGATGGCACTGGGTAATTGTTCTCGAAGGAAAAACATGAAAAACAAAGCAGGGGAACTGAACAAAGGGGGGTGTGCAGCAGATGGGACAAACTGAAAAGATAGAAAATGATAAGATGCAAACCCAGGAGTCTGTGTTTTGAGAATTCCGTGACTGGATGTTCTTTTTCTCCTAGAGTGATGACAGCTCATAAAATTGTGCTGCTTGGCCAACATCAGCTTGCAGAATGTTAGGAAAGCTTTCTAAAATGTGTTGCTTCAGTCACTCCAAAAAAAAATACATTGTTGCTGCCATTGCTGCACTATCAGAATAATTGAAATTGAGCCTGAAGTATGGCGTACAATTTATTAAAAGAATAAATCTGTTCAGTTCTGGCACTGCCATACATCGATCATGATTAAAAGGGATTGATTTTCTTTCCTACTAGGTAATGAAAAATGTGGTTCTGGATTTTAGTAGGAATTAAGCAGCCATTAAATATTGAGGTGTAAGAGCTGGCTATTAGGAACGATTCCTGAGAAACATCTCTCCCCACCTTTTGCCAAACACAAAAATCCGTGGCATTTTTTAATATACCAGACCTTTGCACTGAATCAGGGTGCTAAATATAGTGCAGGTTAAGGAGCTGTGAAATTTGTCCTGGAGTGCTGAAGAAAATCAAGTGAAGTATTTTGCCTTTTCCATTGCAGTGAAGTGTTTCATTGCACTCAGGTGTGCTCTGCTTGATCTTTCTAAGATCAAGTGTTTCTGCCAGCTTGAGCAGAGAACAGATATCAGCACATCAGATGTGCGTGTTTTACATGAGCCTGACAAGAAAAAGAGGTGAATAATTAAGAAAAAGGTCTTTTTTTTCTTGAAAGAACCTTCTAAAGAACATTTTTGTCTCAGAAGATTTGGGGGTTTTGTCTTCATCCAAGATAAACAGCACATTCTGCTTTTTCATCTACAAATTGTTTTTTTCTTTTTTTGGGGGGGAAGATGCAGACATGAATTTAGAGAAAAATGATGGGAAGAAATCAAATTAGGGCAGTGAGGTCTCTTGACTGCATCTACAGAGCATAAAATAAAGAGGGTGGAAACTGCTGGTAGAGAGATTAAGAGCTGGGGAAGTCCCAGGGTTCTGTGGTAAGTGATTAAATACGGATCTTCAGCTCTGAGCTTGTGTGTCTTGACTCCATTGAGTCAAGAGCACTCATCACTAGAGAAAATTCAAGTTGCAGTTGTGACAAACAGGTGCCCGAGTTCTGGTGATCTTCAGGGAAAGATGACCTCTAAATGTGCATTCTTTTCTCCCTGGTGGCTGTAGGAGGAGTGTTGCCTGTTGGCACTTCTGTCAGGATGTCTTTCTGGTTGGGGTGAGTGCAAACAACTTCGAGCCACACAAAGCAAATGACATCCTCCTCCCAGTTCTCTCTCTAGTCTGAGAGGTAGCTTTTAGTTCTGCATCTCTTTGTCCACCTAATTCACAGAGAAATGATTCTTTTACACTACTTAAACCTAAATAAACATTAATGATATCTCTTTGCTAACATCCATCTTGGTTTCCTTTCTGCTCTTAGTTGTAGAAGCATCTCTAGTAGGATGTCTCCCTCCTCTCTGCCAAGAGACCTCTGTGATTTTTCTTCTCATTTTATTTACTCAATGACTTTGATTTATTTTTTTTCTGCATTCATTTTACATCTGTGGAATGATAATGAAGAGAAAAAAAAAATAAAAAAATGGGCCCACATATTCCAAAGCAGTGCCCAGATGAGCAGTGGAGAGTGATGGATTCAGGTCAAATTTGATCCCTGCTGGAGGGCCCCTGAGCTGTGTGTGGGGCCCATCCAGGTGGATTCATTCTTTTAGAACACATTTCTCATGAGGCCAGCAAAAGAAGAGCTCCTGGAAGAAGATTGGACTGTCTTTAGAATCCCTGGGGGGATTTGCAGGACTCCTCTGCTGTCTAATGCACTCCTGGGGAGGGGGAAGAAGAAGGAAGAGAATACAGATTTTATATCTCTGAGGATGGCAGACCAGGATGAAACTCTGGGCTCAGGACCAGACTGGTCATTCAATCCTAACAGCACCAGTTTCCACACTTGTGCTGTAAATTGGATTATTTGCCCTTATTTTCTCTTCAGTCACTGTTGGACAGATGGCCCCAGCTCCCAGCAAAGCTTTCACTGCTGAAACAAAGAACCTGCAACGGGCTGGGTGTTGTTTTCAGACCACCAACACATCTGTCTTAGAGTGCTCCCCTCTGAACCTCCCCAAACTGACAAAACTTTGCAGTGTAAAAGAGATTTTTTGTCTACATCCTCTCTCAAACAGAGGGTTCAGCCCAAGACACTAGAGGAGGGATTTCCACTGGGAGTTTTCTGGTTCTGTGAAGATGTGCTTAAATTCACTTGAAATCCAGGTGTATGAAAAACAAATAACTAAGGCAGGGACTGGCTGTCAGCTTCTGATGCTCTTTTTGGCCTCCTTCTGTTCATTTAGATTTTTTGTTGTCAGACAAATATGCAATAGGGAATCTCTGGCTGGATGTGTGTTCCCCTCCTCTGAATGGAAGTGTTCCCTTCCTGGAAAAGTTCTCTCAGGTGATCACCGAGGGGTGAAGCTTCACAAATTGCTTATCTTAGATATGCAGGTTTGAGGAGGATCTAAAAGGATCTGAAATTGCAGAGACAGGACTTGCCAACAGTTTTCTGCACTTTTTTCAAGTTTATGTTGCCATTCTCACAAATTCTTCATTCTGAAGGAAGACAAGACTGATCACACCCTCATGGCAGGTCCAACAGCCTTTGGGGAATTCACTGAATTCACCTCCAGGCCAAGCTGCATAATCTGAGTAAAAAACAGAAAAAAAAGTATGCATCTCACCTCTTTTAATTGTGTATTGAAAGTGTCTCCAGTTCCCTCACATTTGAGAATGGAAATATTCTGAAGTGAGGAGATTCAAAAGCTTCTCAGGTTTGCCAGAATTTTACACCCCCAGCCTGATTCTTTCCTCTCCTGCTTCATTCATCCTGAAATTCAGTTTGTTTTATCTGCCTCAGGTGGGCAGCAACTGCCTGGAATGTTCTGAGAATAAAAAGAAAAGCTGAAAAAAGTACAGGTGACAGGGTAACTGCTACTTAAAGACTGGTGCTCTTCAGATGCTGAAAAACCACACAGAGGTGCTGCTCTGCATTTTTCACCCTTCATTTTTCATGTAGAAAACATAAAAACTTTTCTCTTGAACCTTCAAACAATCTTCTCTTGACCAATTCAAACCTTCCAGCAGTGAAAGTCACTCCTGGCAAGAGGTTCTGAAGTTGGATAAAGAGCCAGCACCTCATTTTATGGTTTCCATGTAGATTTTAATATAGAAAACATCATGGTAACCCCGTGGAAGTGGAATGGAAACTGTTTTATTTCATACAGGCAGGTGGCTTTTATTTTTTTGGTTGTTTTTTTTTGTTTGCTTTTTTTAAAAAAAAATAAATTAATATCCTGCTTGGAGATTAGGGCAATGATACCTGAGTCTTACTTGCATTAGTGACAACAGAAATGCTTCTGAAAATCTGTTATGTGTTAAAAATCAGGAAAAAATATCTGTTCTGCCAGACCAAGACACTATATATTTTTTAATTGCTAATCACTGATATTTTTATTTGCTATGCACACCTTAAAAATTGGATCTTTTAGAGTATAGAACATAGAGAAAAATGGGACAGGTGTGAAAAATGTCAACTTTATGGATAATCTTCAAATGTAGGACAGTAATTTTTCTCTACCTGAAGGGTTATAATCAAAACATGATTGCATCCCATATTGTGTTGGATTTTTTTTTTAACTTATGAATTTTTTTTTCTTTTCTCCTCTTTACCAGCTTGAATTGTTCTAAAGAAATGCATTTCTTTGTCATGAAAAGGTTTCATCTTAATTCAAAATGCACTATTAATTTCCAGGAGCTCTTTTCTTCTTTGTTATTTTCTGCCTGAAGAAGATAAACTTTTGGGCCAAGTTCTTCTCTTCTTTCTTGGCTTCAGGCAGAGCACAGCCCTGTATGTTCAGCTTTTAGGATTCTGGGGAGTTGGTCATCTTCCCACCAGGAATTATATCCATGAAGAGCTGGAGTTCCTTTCTTCAGGAGAAAAGCAAATTACACAGCTGTAATTCTTCTTCTCTGAAGAAACCATTAAATACAGATCTTCCCTCATCTTTTCACTCTTTTACCAAAGCCTTTCAGTTTGCTGGGAAGGCTTTGGCACATCTAGAAATGCCCTTTGGCTCAGGGTTTATCCCAGAAATACACATTTCATGCCCTCAGTGAGAGCCCTTAAAGTCTTTCTTGAATGATCTCTTTTGAAGAGTGCTCTGTCACCTGGGTTAGACCCTGGGAACCCAAGATCTGTATTTAATTCTACTTTTGCAGAGCCTTTCAGGTGAGTATTTGCTGTGCCACATCCCCAGTGGTATTTCCAGCACCCTGGGCTGAGCATCCCCACGTGCAAACTCACCTCACATTGTCCTGGAGGCACTGTGGGCTTTGCACTGGACATGTAATTCTGCTGCCAGAACCAGAGCTCTGCAGCCTTGTGCAGCTGCTGGACACTGCCCAGCCCTGGGGCTGTGCAGGGAAATGGGGCCAGGGCTCAGACAGAACAGATCAGCTGCTTGGGCTGAAATTCCCTGTGACAATTGCCCAGCAGTAACCTGGGATCCCTTTTCCAGCTGGCTGTGGCTGATTATTCCCGTGAAAACACACAGGAAAAGAAGCAAGGATGGCCAGAGAAAAGATTAAGGAAGGGAAAACATTCACATCATTAAAGATGCAGCCCTACAAATTGGTTTATTCCTAAGACTGACCACAGCAAAAAATCGCAAATTCATTTTAGTGCTTCCCACTTGGAAACTTTAGGAGGGCTTGCACCAAGATTTGTGCTGTTTAAATTGATAAAAATACCACCAATTTACCTCTCTCCAGGTGGGGAATCTCCAGAAGTGTGTGTTGCATGGTCTGGTAACAGAGGGTTACTTCAACAAGTAGTTGGTTGAATTCCTCCCGTGGATGCTCTGCTGCTTTGTCTCTTGTGGTTGCACTGATGCAACAGAGAGGACATTTTGGAGTGTTGGGATTTGGGGGATTTGCTCCTGCCAATCCCTGGCTTTCCCTCTGTACCCAGAGCCTGCTTGTTATGAGTTTGTACTGGTGCCAAAGCATGCCTTGAAGTACCCAGCTCTGTTTTAGCTCATCCTTCTGCGGTGGGGAGTAAAAGGAAGGTGCTCAGGATGGATCTGTCAAACAGGGAATACAGCAGGTGTATGAAAATGAGTAGAAATTTGTCATGTTATTTGCTGCAATAGTCAATCCAGTTCCACATAATTTTCTGGGTGGTTTTAAGTGTGCTGTATAAAGATAAAATATTAATATTTTTAAATCTCCAGTTATAAACCCCCAACGTTCTTTATCACTATGCTAAATTTATGCAAACTTTCATTACAGAAAAAGTCAGCTAAAATATTGGAAGAATTATTTTATCAAACTAGTGTACTGACAACCCTGTGTTTGTAGACAAAATGGAGTCATATATGGAATTTCAAAGTTTTTCTGTTTTGGTTGAGTGTCATCCCCGTCCCCTTCCCCCAGATTCCAATTGATTGACTGAATTTTTCTCCCTCTGGAGGGCCATAACAGCATAATTTTAATCTCAGTAGGAAAAAAAGAGTGGAGATTAGTCATACCAAATATTCCAGCTGATTTCCCTTACCTCTAAACAAACTGCTTTGAACTTTAAAAAACTTATTTCAAATCTTCTGCTCGTTTAAAGTGATGCAGCTCCACTGCCCGCTACGGAGCCGCCTCATTTTATCCAGACAGAAAATCTGAATAACTTCTAAACCCATTGCAAATCCAACCCATTGAATAACTTCTAAACCCATTGCAAATCCAACCCATTGAATAATTTCTAAACCCATTGCAAAGCCTTGACCACAGCTGAAGTAGGAGCGTGTGCACGGTTGATTTGTTGTTTTTCATGATTATTCCTGTCAGTTATGCAACTGTATCCATACTTTAAGCAACTTGTCTCGTTCTTTCCTCCGTTACAGATCGAAGTAGTCAATACTTTCAAGAGTGGCACTTCCTTTCAGGGGGCTCTCAGGAGACAGTCCTCCGTCACAAGCCAGACCCAGGATGTAACCAATATTTCTAGCCCTAGTCACGTATCGTTATCCAATGCTCTTTCCTCTCCTACCAGCACCTCTGCTGCTGCGGCTGGGCGTGAGTGTGAATTCTTACTGCACCCGACCCTCAGAGATGCCAACTTAGCCAGAGGAGCTGCACTCAGCCCCTCTGCCCCTCCTGAGTCACCCCCAAAACCCCTGGCATGATTACTTTGTGCACAGGAGATTGTCCCCACCTCTCTGTCTCTGGCTCTCTCTCATTTTTCTAACTCACGGCGAGGACAGGAATTTGTGGTCGTTTTTTTTTACCCATTGTGAGGAGATTAATAAATCATTAATTTTATTTGAGGGCTCTCTGTCAGGTTTTGTCAGACTCCTTTGGTGTACTTTCTACTACTTATAAAATACAGACTTTTAATGATTTTAGAGCTTTTCAGATATCAGATCATTCCACCAGAGAGACTCTCTGTAACTTGTCCAGGAAAGACATGGAAATGAAGGGAATTTAGTTTGTGATGCCAGGCTTAAACTTTACATGAGAGATGACAGACTTATTTAAGTTTGTACTCTTTATCTTATTTAGATTTATTATCTCTGTCTTATTTAGATGTAGATTTATTATCTCTAAATTTCCTGGCAGGTAAGCATTGAAGCAGGAGGGACCCAGACAAGTTAAAGGAGTGTTGAAACAACAAAACTGGTGTGGTAACAAACTTTTTAGAAGACACAGATTTCTGAACCCCAAAATCCTGACGCAGTTTGGTTTTAGATGCAAAATATCTACTGAGGAAGTACTGAAGTGAATGAAAAATCTTTGAGGCAGCTGATAAGAAGGAAGGGCTGTTTCAAAAACAGAAAAAAGATCTAACTCTGTTTCTAGACTTTTATTTATTCAGGACTGTGAGTAGCTATTGTTTATTACAGCATTAAAAAGATGTGTAGAATTTAAATGTGTAGAACTCAGTTTGCAAGCTTGTCAAGCACTTCAGAAGATAATTTGGTATATTCCTTATAAAATTTTTAGGAGTGGTCAAACAGAAAAGAAACTGCTCTTCCCTGTCTGGCCAACAGAGAAAGGGAAGGCAAGCAGAGATAAGGCAGACAAGAGAAGGGTGTAAAATTCCAGAACTCCTGCAGGAAAAAGGAAGCTTGACCCTTCCCTTCTGTTCGAGTGCAAACCCCCTCAGTACTTGCACACCAAGCATCCAGACAGGAATTTTATAGCAGCAATTGAAAACTTATCAAGCAATCACAAAATGGTCTCAGAAGTATTTGTCCACTAGACAGATTTCTGAAGGGTTTTTTTGCTTTTTTCATGTCTGGTTGATTGGTTGGTTGGTTTTTAAAGCATTTTCATGCCACAGCAGAACACAGCACCAGAAGTTTTGTTGGATTTAAAGGGGAAACTTAAGTTTTGCTGAAGCTAGTTTGGTTCCAACTTCGTCAATTGCTTCTTAGAGATTTTTTTATATTTTCTTATTTTTGTTTTGGGAAGTTTGGCTTGAGAATTTTCATCCCAACAGCTCCAGCTCTTCCTGGGCAGCAGCAGGATCAGGTGAAGTCAGGGAGGCTCCTGAGCCCAGGTTCCCTCATTTCCACTTGGAGCAGCCCACAAACACCCCAAATTCCAAAGCAGCCTTTCAACCAGGGAATGACTGCCTGGGGTAGAATTTCTCCTTTGGAGCAGGAAACTGGGAGCAGCTCCTTGTGCTGTGGTAAATGTTTCCTTAACATGCTGTAGCCAGCACTCTGGAAAGATCTAATAAAATGTAAATAGACAATTTATCTTCCTTCTCTACTCTCCACTGCAGCAAAGCAACCACAATTGGATGTTCTTGTGTCTTGACAAGGGCCTCACTCATTTATGGGATGAAGTGAATTAATAAGGGAAAGCAGAATCTGCTCCAGCCTTTGTCACCTTTCATTTGGAGAAATAAAACAGGTGCCCAGAGCTCCTCGTGGTTATAGCCAGGTTTCTTCAGTAAAATAAAAGCCAGGTGATTGATTTGTTCAAGTCCCCAGAGATGAGGATCTCTCTGGCAGAGGGCAATTAGAGATTGGGATTTTAAAGTGGTTATTCTGGACTGTTGGTATTTTATTTCCACAGCAGAATGTCTGCTGGTGTTAAATCAGAAATTGCAACACTTAAGGGAAAGTTTTGATTTATGCATACAAAGACACAAATTTATGAATGGCAGTGAAAAAGCCCCATCAAGTAAAACCCCCATGGTTTTTATTTTTAAATGGGGTATTTACAGTGGGTTGCTCATATTCAAGAACCTGGAAAGCGTTTCCTAATCCAAATTTCATAGAAATGGGGGTTGTTTTTGTGAATTGGCATCTTTTGAGGAAATCCCAGTTGCCAAATGCTCACTTGGGGCTGCTTTTCAGCTCTGTGTTTAAAATGTCTGTGGGCACACAGGCTGCTTTCCTCTGAGCTGCTCAGAATGACTGAAACCCCATTTTCTTCTTCATAGGGGGAGGAAGGGAATAATGGGATAATTCTGATTTCAAAGCCTTTCCCAATCTTCAGGATTGCTAAAAATGTACATAAATATATTATGGGGAGTATCAAGGGAAAACCTTGAGAGTATGGGAAGGAAAACAGAGTCTAGTTCATGAAACTTGCTCAGGATGTTGCAACAATTGTGATATTTCAGGTGCTCAAAAGGGAGAGGGACAGATATCAATAAATAAAAAAATAGGTATCACATGATGCCCTGCTGATATATCAGTCTAATTGAACAGAGCATTTATAAAACTCTTTTTTAATTGTGTTGCTTTTTAATATAAAGTTCATTGTGACACCTTGCAAGTCTGTGAGGTGTCTCCTGCAAGTTTTCAGTAACATTTTGGATTTTTTTTTTTTTAATGGAATGTTTTTCTACATTCATACAGTATTTTTGGGCAAATTGATGTTTGATTCAAAGCTTAGTGCTTGCTTAAAGAGAAATCTGCCTGTGGAATGCATGCACCCCTACAGTGGTTTGTGAAACAGGTTAGCAAGTTAGTACCTGTAATTAGCAGCTATTTACAAATATGGCCTATTCAGAGGTGTGGGATCCCTTAATTAAAAGCAGTTTGTACAAGGGAATATTTAATACAATACTTAAGTTTCCCTAGTTGGCCATCAGGGTGGTTTTGCCAGTAACAAATAACAAATTTCTGGATGTCACCATTAATGGATAACAGTGAGTCTGTGAGTCTCTTGTCTCCTTTGCAGCTTTAAATAAACAGAGCAACAGTTCCTGCAAATTAAACCCTGGCATTTCGTATATTCTGATAAAATGAGGAGATTCATTGAAATGTGCACTGAATGTGCACACCTGCTTACTATGCCAACCTTTCAGCTACAGAGAATGAAAAGATGGGCAAGTTAAGCAAGGTGGGCTCAGATCTTTTCAGACACAGATTCACACACACAGACTTCTAACATTTGAAAGCAGAGTTAAGAGTGGGTTCAGGTACAGCCTTGGGTGGATTTGTGTTTTATATGTGTTTCTTTCCTTGTTTTATTTGGGGGGAAAAAACCCAGAACCTTGGGGCAGTGGAGAATCCTTTTATCCCTTTGAAGCTCAGAATTAGAAACACCAAAAATTACCTTGTGCTTAAAATTGAGATTGTGATCAAAGCTTTTACCACTAGATTTTTTAGTTAGGTAGAGGGTGAGAATATCTACCTGTGCACAAAGTAAACAAGTCTTTATCCTAATCTGTGTATTCTTGGTTCCCAGATGTTTGTGTTAGCAATAGGTAATCCCTGCAAAAGAACACAGTTTCAGATTTTCCAAGAAAGACACACATTTAATATTCCTTTGTACTTGCTCTTCCCCTCATTCTCATATGGAGCTCATACTCTTCCCAAGTGGAAGCAGTCAGGAACTGCAGGTCCCTTTAAAAAAATCTCTCATTTCTTGCAGAAAATATTCTAAATTTTGAGTTTAGGGAGCACTGGGGAAACAACAAACAAACCAAACCAAGCCCCAGCAAAAGGAGACCTCCCCGAGTTCCTTTTTCTTGGCTCTGATGAGAACTGCCTTGTCAGAGGTTTTTAAAAGTGAATATTTAATGGAATCACTTGAAACTTTTTACTACATGAACCCCAGCAACAGTGGCCTCAAATGAACCCATTGCATGGTGAGACAGGAGAAAACACAGAGGCAGGACTCCAAATTTTACAGCAGCAGTAAACACCTCACCAATCAACCACCAAACGGTCTCAGAGGTCTCTGTCCATCAGACAGACCTCAGAAGGGGTTTGGGGCTTATTTTTCTGTCTGGTTGATTGGCTGGTTGGTTTCTTAAAGTGTCTTTGTGCAGGAGCAGAGCACAGCCCCCTTCAGGCTCGGAGCTGGGGGCTCCTTTGCAGCAGCTCAGCATCCCCAGGGCAGGGGCTGACACTTGCAGGCTCAGCTGCCACCCAGGGCTGTGCTGGGCACTGCCATGACACCACCAGCATCTGCAAATCCTGGAACACTCAGCAATTCCAGTGGCTCTCCCAGCCCAGTTCCCTGTTTTTTTCATCTTAAAGATTTCATTTAGCTGCTTGCAAACTGTTGTGTATGAAGAGGTTTTGTATTTCTTACATGTTTAATTTTCTACAGAGGAAATAATTCAGAATTCGGAGCTAAAACTTGAGGTAAAGTCTTGTTTGGATGGAATTTTTTTATTTTGGTGAAGAAAAATAGGAACAGATTTCTTTTAAAGAAATAATTTATTTTAATAAATGTTGAGGCAAAGATTACTGCCCAATATTGATCTACATTGAGCTCACAGAGCAAACCCAGTGGGCAATTTCTGTACAGGAAGGTGTAGCCATCACAGGAGGAAATGGAACAAGCAGAACTTAAATCAAACCCACAGACCTAAAAATCAGACCCACAAACCTAAAATTAGGTTTATAAAAGTTACACCATTGAGCCAGAGACTGGGGTTCCATACTAAAGCCTAGGACTTCCCCCTGGCCATAACCAGGGTTTGACAAAACCCTCCTGGGATATGCAAAAAATCAAAATCAACTCCTGGATCTCCTCCCTGGAGGATAATTATGCAGATTTAGAGCCTAAATATAAACCCAAGCCCTCAAGTGGAGATGTGCCATGGCAGGAAGGGTTAGATCCTGAAGCACAAACAGGTTCTTTTAGAGGCTTGTGTGATTTATTGAAATCTGACAGGAAAATGTCCAAGTCCATAATTTTGCAGGGATCCTGCTGTGGAAGGTGGAAGCCCTGCACAGGGCTCTGCTCTTTTGCTCTAAAATGCAGTGGAATTCAGCCAGGTGACTCTTGTGGGATGAGAATCAGGCCTGTGTGGGTGCTCTGCTTTCCTTGCTGCCCGTGGTTTGAATTCTGAGCAGCACTTGCAGGATTTGCTGCATCTTTATGTGGGAAGAGAGTAGCACAGATAATGTTATGCATCTGTTTCACTCGTTAAAGCAGAAAACTACAAATTCTAATTTTTATACATTTTTTTTTTTTAACTCTATATTTGAATTCCCTCAACTTCTTCATCCTACTCCCCTGAACACAAGAGGCACAACATTTACAGGTGACCCCAATTCCTGCAGCATCTCCTGAGGAGATCTAATCTGATTTTACTCACCTAAAACTGGGAGGATTCAAAAAGAAATACCAATGTACTGAAGAGGTTTCCTGTTTCAAAGCTTTCCATGTGCAATAGCCCTTGACCAAACTCCTTTACCTTTGTACAGTTTAGTCTTGACCTAGAACAGTCTCAGTTACACCTAAGAGTTGGCATCTCTTTGCAAAATTGACCTCTTGTTTACAATTTTATACTAATCACCCTACTGACCTTTCAGTATTGAATTTATTTGCTGTTGCAGTGCCCTACTCTCTACTGTCTGAATATTAAATGTGTTTGTTTTCCCAGAGGGCTAGAGAACATTGGACAAAAGGGTTCAGCAGGAGAGAGTGAAATAAAAAGAGGTTGTGAGTCTTTAACCTTGAGCCTGAAATGAATGTGAACCAAACTCCAGATACTTGGCTTAGATGAAGCCAGGTAAACATTCGAGTATAAGCCCACACACTACCAACCAGAACACAGCTCTTGGTGCTCACCAGGCTTTGGACATTTTGCCTAGATGGTTGTACTTAGGACTGACATTCTGAATATCACCTTTTTCTTCTGATGGGAAAAAAAAAAAATTGTAGTATCTAAAATTCTATTTCTTTTTTTTTGTTTTGTTTTTGTGTTTTTTTTTTTTTCTTGCCTGATGCAGTATAATAAATCTGACTTTCAAGGTGGGATGAAGCTGAAGAGTTTTTTTCTGTTACAGCTCCAGAGAAGAACGAAGCTGGAACTTATAGCAATGTCAAAAATGTCCTGAAGTGTTGTCCCCGCAGTCTTTTGTTAAAAGCAGTTCATTTTTTTCTGTTGTCTCCATTACTGTGAGAAAAGGGAGCTGTATCTCACTGTTTGTCTTCCCTTGGCATTGTCAGTCTCATAAGGAAACACCATTACATGAACTCTACATAGTTCATACTAAACCAACACTTCCCAGGTTCTATCCATCATGGATGTCCCTGCTTTTCCATGCTTTGACAGCCATAACAACATCCCAAGTTCATCTGCTTTATTTTATCTTCAAAAAAAAACCTGGCTGGGCTTTGTTTCAGCAGAGCCCTGAAACGTTTTTACAGCAGGTATCACCTCAAATCTTGAATTTGAGCATGTATTAAAAGAATTTGTTGCTGTTGGGCCATGTGACTCTGGGTAAATAATATTTTTAAATCTGGGAGTTGGATCAGCTATAATAGGTAGATTAGATATTTTATTATGGTAGAGAAATTGAAATGCCACCTTTATATGCAACAAACCCTCAGCCTCTGTTTCCACTAAGAAAGCAATAATTGTCCCTGCAAGCAATAATTTGATCCATTGGGGGACAGACTTGGAAGGTGATTTTGAATTTTATTGTAATGCAGAAATTCTGTCACTGAATGATGTGTGACACCAAAAAAAAAAAAAATTCTTCTGGATGCCAAGCTAAATATGCAACATTTTAAGTTGAGGAGGGCATTTCCTCTAAAGTGAAAAATTAATGGAAAACTAACATACATTCCTGTAGAGAAATTTTAAGTAAAGATATGGTTTTCTACAACTCCCTTGTGAAGAAAACTCTTTAGAAGTCTAATTTGATTTATTGTCAGCTTTAGGGACTTGCCCAGTTTGGCCCTTCCATTACTAATGCCTTCAGAAGATGAACTACCTGAGGTATCAGCAGAGCTGAAGCAGTTCTAAGCTAATTTTTCCAGCACAAACCAGTGTGAACAAATAGAAGCCATTCTAGAAACCTCTCAGTGTTCTTGCAGGCCCCAAACAGCCCAGGGCAAAAATGTTGCCACACTCCTTCACCCAAAGTGAGAGGCTGCAGTTCTGTCTTCAGCCCTCGAAGCTCAGAGTCATTATTGCAGTGCTCCCCTGCCATGGCTCGTTAATTAATGAATTCAGGAGCCACTGCAGAGCCCCAGGTCATGGCAGGCACACTGCCTGTCAAACACAGCTGGGATCTGTAGTTTTCCCTGGATGGGCTACAGGCTTGAATTCAATCCAAACGAGATGCCAAATGTTGATATTTAAGCAATACAGATGCTTTCCCTGCTGTGGGACATGGAGCTCACAAACTGAGATCAGTTCCTCCCTTGCTAAACCACGGAGACTTAAAGACAATTTGTCTGATGAAGAAAAGCTTTCCTTTCTTTGGCTTCTGCTGGATCTGTTCAGGATAATATAAACCCATTTTATTCAAAAATTCACCTTCACTAATAAAGAATCCAGCTGGCAAATAAAACCTTAGTCTATGCCATAAAAAGTGACTGTTTCCAAGATAATAGAATCATCTTGTTAATTGATAAGCTCCAGCATCCAGCTGCAGCTGAAGAGGTGACTGGTATTTGTGTTCAGAAAGCAGAAATAATGGGGAGGTTTGCAGAAATGTCACCTCATCAGCCTGTACCATAAAGTGCCCGTGGGACAAAAAGTGTTCCCTGATTTAAAACAGGGCAATATGGGAATGTGGTTTTAAGGCTGCCTCAACGATCATATGGTTTTTTTCATCATTTAGGCTAATTACACTTTAAAAGACAAGCTAGGAGGGCATAGATATTGAAGGAATTTGTCACCTCTTCTGTCCTTAGCAATGCTGATGAATCTCTTACCCCACTCTGTTGACCCTACAGAGCCCTCACACACCTCAGATTCAGCTCTCATAAACCCCTGGTTTTTTATTCCAGGAGCTCTCCTAGGTCCACTGGGTGATGCAGTGGGTAAAAGTGATTCAGAATTTATTTGTTGATTTTATTGTGCAAGACCATCTTCCCACTTGCAGCTCTGCCAACCTAAAATGTTCTCACAGCCCCAGGTCTGGCTGAGCCATTCTGTAGCACTCCAATCCTCTTACCTGGAGGATAAACAGTCACACAAACTGCTTTTTGTACTGTGCCCTGCTGTTACCAAATGTGTCTGTGAAGGGAAGGGAGAGGATTTGGCCTAACCCAACCATGTGAACGTGGCAGGACTTCAGCTGTAAAGATTTTAAAAAGATGATGGATATCCAAATTTAGAGAGCATAAATGTGGACCGAGTCGAAAGAGGGAAAAAAAACAAAACCAAAAAGTCAAGTCAGCTTCTTCCTCAAAAGTGCTGAAATTCTGTACAGCTTGGCCAGCCCCAAGCACAGGATCAGCTGGGCCCCACAGCTGCAACCCCGTGGCCCCTGTGCCATTACTGAAGCCCAGTCTGCCAAGGAAAGGAGGAATAAAAGCTTTCCAGAGCAGTGGTGTGTCAGGCCAACCAACAATGTGCAGCATATTTACATGTAAAAAGATCCACATGCCAACCACCAAACCATTTCAAATGTGTCTGGAGAAGCTTTCACAGTACCTGCTTGCACCTTTTCTGCCTCTGCCTGTGTTTTAGTCTCCCCCCTGAGAAGTGCTCCAGGTTCTCTCATGGATTACATGGAAGTAGAGGGACTGAACTCATACTTAGTCATGAAACATTTGCCAACAGATCACGTTTTGCCATTCTGTTTTTTCCTCTCTGCCCCTCCACCCCCTTCCAAAAAGTTCTGTTTTTTTCAGCAGTAACCCAGCACAACCCTTCACTTCTTTTGAGAACTGATAGGTCCCTGGGATGTAGAGAGCATCCCTCCCTTTGCCCACCCCAGAGGACACAGCGTCCCTGCTCCTCACTCTGCTCCTGCCATTTCCTACTGGCAAAACCGTGGGCACCATGCCTGAGAATCGCTGGGCTGAGTCTTGAGTTGATTTTCACCTCTGTTCTTACTGCCAGGTGGTTCCTGGCATTAGGTGGCCCCTGGCACAGGTCACTGACCTGCTTTAAAGACTGCATATCTGGCATCAATCGTGTGGCTTTTCAGCACGTAACTGCACGACCAAGACAGCAAATCCAAACAGCTCGCTGTCAACAATGGGACTCAATTCAACCCAACAACCAATCCAGTATTTTGTGACATGTTCTTCTATTTATTAACAAGCTGAATGGCTAGAACAGTGGGTCTATACTCGAGTGTTTACCTCACATCTGCATGAAGGACAAATAAAAGTTGGTTCAACGATACTATGTTCACATTATCCAGGCTTCCAAGTGTAGTTGTTGTGTGCAAGTTCTCTCTGTTCATGTGGTAACTGTGAATTTTTTATTTTTTTTTCCCCCTGTGGTAGCATGATTACGCTTAGTACTTTGTCTGCTTGGCTTTTTTGTGCTCTTGGCTGCATCCATTTAGATTTTGCTTTAAAACATTGATATTCTAGTTTTTACACTTGGCTCCTGTGTGTGTCTCATACGTTCCCATCCAACCGTGTCCGTGTTCCGTGCTTTTCTGTTTGTGAAGTGTGATATGTTATGTGTAATGGTTTTTTTTAACAACAATACAAAAGAGACTTTTTAATTTAAAAAAAAAAAAAAAAGAAAAAAAAAGAAAAAAGCCTTTCTACTTACTCACTGCAAAAAAATACTATCAACATGCATGGTTTGACATTTGCATTACAATTAACATGGCTTGTCTTTTACTAGGGATGTACCACACGAGTGGACCTTGGCTTTCTTTAACCACTCCTCCCCATCAGTTCTTTGATGGCTTTTAAACCTCGGTTTATTTTAATATTGCAGTCGGTACAGACATTCAAAATGCACATAACTGAGCCACTCGTTTATGCATATAACATCCAGAGACTTTGGACTCCAGCTGCCTGCACTGCCCTAACCATGTGCTACATTTTTCACCAAGTGTTCTCTGCCCCGGGCTGCCCTGGGGCCGTGCCCTCTGACAGCCCTTTCCTTTTCTCCCCCCAGATCCGCGTCGTGAAGGCATTCCGTAGCTCTCTCTATGAAGGTTTAGAAAAACCAGAATCTAGAACCTCTATTCACAACTTTATGACTCATCCTGAATTTAGGATAGAAGATTCCCAGCCCCACATCCCACTCATTGATGACACAGACCTAGAAGAAGACCCTGCTCTCAAGAAAAACTCGAGTCCACCGTCCTCGCTGAACAAGAACAACAGTGCTATCGACAGTGGAATCAATCTTACAACTGATACAAGTAAATCAGCTACCTCTTCTAGTCCAGGAAGCCCAATACATAGCCTGGAGACATCACTTTAGCTGAAAAGGTCACTGCAAAAAAAAAAAAAAAAAAAAAAAAGAAAAAAAAAAAAAAAAANAAAAAAAAAAAGGAAAAAGAAATATAAAAAGTTAAAGTAAAATAAAATAAGAAACCCCACAGCAACCGAGATATATAAATATATATATTAAAAACATTGCTGGCTGAAAAGCTGTTTGAACTCTTATTCACTCTGAGACAAGTGAATGAATTGTTGATCACAATGGTTTTGGGGAAAGAATGAATGGCTGATTTACATACCCCCGTTCCCTTTCAGAAAAACAAAAACAAACAAAAAAAAAATCCTCCTGCATGAATGTACTGTACACTGCTGGCCCTTCTTTCTCTCTTTTTGTTTGTTTTTANATATATATAGTTATATATATATAAAGTTTCTTTGTTGGCATGTTGCCTTGTTTCTGCTCAAATTGCTCTGACTATTTTAACTTATTTATGTCCTAAAAAAGAATGTAATTTGTTTACAAACCTGTAGATAATATCCTTAACTATTTGTAGGGTTAAGAAAGCACTTCCTGCCGAAGTAGTATAAAAATGGCTCAGCTCAGCTCATTGAAAATGTCTGTACTCTTGCACCCTGGATATTTTATTACAACCGTGCTCTGATTTCTGCCTGATTTCTTTTGTTTTCTTTTTTTTTTTTGGTTTGTTTTCTTTTTT
>VXBS01003655.1:91825-141403 GCA_013400255.1 Sitta europaea | reverse complement strand
TTTTTTTTTTTTTTAAAAAGCAGAATAGCTATGACCTTTCAACTACAAGTCGTGCATCACAATTCCTTTCTTTTATTGCTTGACCTCTCTGTGATGGGAACAATGGATCAAAAACCAAAATGATCAGTTTGTTAAAATTCCCTGCAATATATAAATGCTCGCTCTCTACGTACTGTACTTAGCAGCATGAGATTTGTGGACAACAATACAGTGGTACATTGGCAATCCATCCCACTAGGGGTTATTAATATATGTTCATTCATCTGTTTTTATGAATTTTTTTATCTAGACAATAATTGTAAATAAAGAACTTACTCTGTCTGTTCATTTAATACTATGCAAAAGGTTATGCTTTCTATTGTTATTCTTATTCCTACAGTGTGATGCTGGAATGTTTGTGGTTTCAAAAAAAAAAACAAACAAAAAAGACAAAAGTAAGTAACATATGTGATGTAAATTATTTTATAGTTTGAAACAAAATGATAAAGATTTACTCTTGCTGCTTTCTGTCTAATAGATCTCTCTTGGCAGGAGCACAAGTGGAAAATTTAAAGAAATAAATTCACAAAGCAGCATGAACAATAATGGTCTGAATGGAACAGCTTTCTTTATTCTCACCCGGAGTGCCTAGAGGCAGCTCTGGAGTCCCCCTGGGCTGTGCTGGAGTGCAGCTGGTGTCAGTGGAGCGGTGAGGACGCTGCTGGGGCAGAGCTTTGCTTTCCCCAGGGCTGAGCAGCCCCCAGCTTAATCCTGGCCCCGACACCAGCAGCTCCCTAAGGCTTTTCCTGCCAGTGAGGATAGCTCTGCACTTAGTTGGATTTCTTTTTTTTTTTTTTTTTTTCCAGTTCTTTCTCCCTCTGTCACAGTCAGAAAAATGAAGTTTGGATCTTCCTAGAACTAGGCAGTCCAGTCCAGGACTCATCCTGCCACTTTAGACCTAGGGAAAAAGGAGAGAATTCTCATTCCAGTGCTCAGGCTCTGAGCCCAGAAGTCCTTTCCCTTTTTTTCCCAGCTTAGATTGGTGTATTTGTTCACAAACTGCAATGCAGCTGTGCTCACACAATATTGTTGCTCTAGGAGTTAGCCAAGGTATGAGGTGAGTGGCTGTCAAATAATCTTGTTTGCAAAGGTAAAATGCTTCAAATTACAGATTTTCCTGTCTTTCCACCTAGATTTCAAACTTCTATTCACCAATTCTCTCTCAGAATTTATACCTGATAGAGGCCAAAATGAAATAAATGCTACACTGTGAGGAAAGTTACCAACAAATGAAAATGTGCTCAACACAGTGAATTCAACAAAACCCTTACAGAAAACAATTATTTAGACAGCAGATTTCTTGGAGCAACGGAGCTTTACAGCTACTTTGGAGTGAAAGGGTGTCCTTGATTTTGGGAGCTCAGGGTAGGCAGTAACGAGAAGACATTTCCAGTTTCATTCTCTGTCACTCCTTCTCCCCTCCTCACACACGAGTTCCTTTCCAGGCACTTTGAGCAGGACTCCCCCTCTGCAGGGAAGTGTCTGTGAGGAGGTGCTGGGAACAAAAAGCTCTGGCATTGTTCCGGGTGTTTTCAGCACTCTGGGGATGCTGGAGCCCCAGAGATTTCTCTTAGGAGCTTCACCTTGTCAGGAGAGTTTGTGAAATACTTTTGAGCACGGGATGGGTGTGAGCTGTAGGTGCAAATTGGGACGAAAAGCAGGAATGAAATTCCCCACGACACGAAATTTCTGTTCTGTGCAGCGGAGTGAGGCTTGAGACAGGCACAGAGTTGAAGATGTTAATCCAGGAGGGAGAACCAGGACTGAGACCCTGATTCAAAACAGGAATGCTGGAACTTTTTCAGCTGTTTTATTACCATGAGGGTGAACATTGTGACCTATGTAGGGAAACCAGGTGGTGATTTGCTGAGTTGCTGTACTGACAAAGAAGGGGAAAAATAAATAGTGGATAAAGGAGAGGCAAAAAGGGGAAACGAGGGAGAAAGAGGAAGAAAATGCAGGTGCATCTCTAATTTGCTATATACTGGAGTGGAATGGAGTCATAATTGCTTGTTACTGGCTTGATCTGGCATTGAGCTCCAACCCAAGAGAATTCCCTGTCTGGAGGCCTTTTCCAATGAAGTCCAAGAGATTTCCAAAGCAGATGGGGGTAGGTGACCTCCAGCATCCCTGTGGCCCTGAAATCTGCTGCTGTTCCAGGCCCCAGGAGGGCTGCACCCCTGTGGGGCAGGGAATGTGGGCACAGGGGAAGCACCAGGGCTCCTCTCTTCCCACTTCTCCTGGTTTCCAGCATTTTTAGAGTGGCTTTTGAGGAACCACGAAAGGTAAGCACTGGATATTTGCCATTTGTGTATTGTATTCCTGCAGATGTGTGAGACATTGGCAGAATGGAACCTAATAATAATAATAATAATAATAATAATAATAATAATAATAATATAAAATGTATTCCTGTGTCAGACCCAGACAAGGGTCCATGTGTGCATTGCCCTGGGCTATGATCTACAAGCCCACATTTCTCATTTTATGAAATCCATATAGGGAATGCTCAGGTTTGATCACCAGCACACTGCTATAGGAGGAACTGGGAAAAAGAGGGAAGTGTCTGATTCTGTGTTGCTTTTTACAAGCAGGTTTTAACAGGCACATTATGATCTAATAACCTGATGGGAACTGAAGAGAAGTGTGATCAAACAACTCATTTATCAAACAGGGCAGCCTGTTGAAAAACACAAACCCAAGGAAATATTTACAACCACATTTTCTCCCATATGTTCAAACTGATTTTCTGTCTATCTGGGAGGCCACGTTTGCCTGGTAATGAGTGAGGTGTTAAATTCCAAGTAAGGGAATGTATTTCACTTCTCTCTCTGATGAATTTGGTTGATTTTCCAGCAAATTCCAAAGCACTTCCCTCTAGCCCTTGTGTGTGAGCATTTAGGAATCTCTAGGAGCTGAGCTGGTATAAAACCAGCATTGTTGGTGCACAGCAAACAGCTTTTACAAGATGATAAAAATTAGAAAAACGAGTTGTGCAGCTTTCTTGGGAAGTTTCACAGAGCATTTATGGCACCTGCTAAAGATGGCCCTTTATCCCAGAATCCCAGAGCAGCCAGGTTAGCAAGGACCTCTGGAGAGCCCCCAGTCCAGCCCCCACCAAGGCAGGGTCACCTGGAGCTGGTGACACAGGAACACATCCAGGGGGGTCTGGAATGTCTCCAGAGAGGGTGACACATGAATTTATAAAGCCTCCTAGTGCTTTCATCGGTGAGTTATTTAAAATTATTCCAGCTTCGAGTTTCAAAAGAGGCATTTAAAATAATTATCTAAAATTATTAAAGAAAATTTAATAAGAGCTGTGGGATAAGTCACAGGAATGAGTTACTTTCTCACCACAGCACTTCAAATGGGAAAGCTGTCTCATGCTTCTTTGCATCTGGAGATTTAATTACCATTTTTAATTTGAAACATGTTTGGAATTATTTTCTAGAAGACAAAGGTTCCAGGAGATCTAGGAGGTGTCACTGTGGAAGGAAGGAAGGGAATCCAAAGGAAACCTTCCTGTCCCAAATGCCCCTGTGACAAGCCTGCTGTGCCACCCAACAGCATCGTGGCTGGGAATAGCCATGGGCTCCTGGCCTGGGGCAGGCTGGCTCTGCACTGGTTTATTTGTTTGTTTGTTTGTTTGTTTGGGGTGTGGCTGGGGGATTTCAGGGGCTTTCTCTGCAGTTCCAGGCCTGGCTCACCGTGTGGGTTGGTGGGGAGCAAAGCCTGCTCAGGGAATGAAGCCATCACTAACTCAGGGTACAATGTCTCTCCTACCAAGCCTACAAAAAAGAGAATTGAAGAGGGGACCCCAGAGCTCCTGAGAGAGCAGCCAGTGCCCTGGACTTGGTGTCCTGCCACTAGCAGAGGGACTGTGGCTCCAGAGGCTGAGCTGCAGAGCCACAAACCTCTGCTGGGTGGCTGCTGCATTGCTGCAGTGCAGGGGCATTGCTGCAGGGCAGAGCTCCCACGGATGGACCCCTCACCCTGCCTGGGAAGGGGAACCAGCATGGCTGGAGGGCCCCAGCTCTGGCTCTTCCTGGGGAAGCTGCTTCTGGTGCCACAGGCTCCTTCTGGGAGGTTTTATTCTACTATCCAGAAATGAAGACCTTTCTAGCTGCTTTTATTATCCTGCTGTCTGTGCTGTGAGGGATTTGGATGGTTCCAGTGTTTCTCTATTACATTTTCTGTGCTGTTTTCTGTAAGCCTGAGGTGATAAAAGTGGCCATAGTGAAATATTCCCTCTGACTTCTTTCCTTGTGTTAAACTCCATAGCCTCCTGTGTCCCACGACTCCTGGATATAAATTGTATTTTCACTGGATGAGAAAACACAGAGAAAACCCACTTTGGCTGAGCACACTGCAGGGATGATTCAATTGCCTCTCTTTTCATTTTCATGTATCAGGACAGAAGCACTCCCCAATAATGCCAAAGCATTTTGTCTCCTCAGTGTTCCTGCCAGGACATTTTGTTCCCGAAAATTTGGAGGCTGATCTATGATCTGCCACTGGCAGAGCATCCTTATGCTAAGGGGGAGCCCAGTGGAAATTTGCCATCCCTCCAAACAGCAGACACTGAAAATAATGGCTGGGACAGCTCTGAATCACCTCACATCAGAGGAAAGCTTTGCCACCTATAGTCAATAATTAATTTAATTAATCAATAATTAATTTAATTGCTCTATCAATACAGAACCTCTGCAGTCTCACCACACTGAAGTCTTTGGTTGTATCATTGAATCCTGAAATGGAATAAAGCTGTGGGCACAGTTTGAGTTTCCTTTCTTCAGTAGTTTATGCACACGTTACAGTTTACAAATGAAGAATTTATTTTTAAAAAACCCCAACTGAAAAAAACATTTTTTAGGTTTCCCCAGCAATCTGAGATTTAGTAGGGAAAGTAGGCAGGTACTTAAACATCCTGAATTATCTCCTTGTAAATTAGTTCCACAGAATATCATTCCATAAATGCTGTCAAGGCAGAAAAAATCTGGCTGGTTTTAGAAAATAACTGCTGGTCATTGAATTATCCTGGGCTCACAAAACACCTTCTTTTGATGTCAAGACTTTGCAGGTGATGTTGGAAAGGAGAAGAGAAGGAATCCCACCTTTTGCAATGGTAGCAGCTTAAAAAAATTCTGCTTTGTCTCCTGCAACTAAATGGTGTCAGAACGGCAGAAAAGTCCAAATACTGAAACACTGCTCACTTTCAACACAGGAAAAAAGTCCAGTCTTTCAAGAAAACTGCAGGTGACACCATTTAAAAATGTTTTCAAGACTCGAGAGGCTGAAGCTCAACTCCAGGCCAAGCTGAAAAGCACAACAAGAGTTTGGAATGTTGTGCTGAGGGGGCAGCTGGGCAGGCAGAGGAAAGAGCAGGTGCCAAAAGGGAATCTCTTAGAGGTACCCAGACATTTTAATGCACATAAACAATTAAACCCCACCTTTTACACCATCCCTGCTGCTCCCTGTGAGAGGTTTAGCTAATTTGCACCTCTAAGGAGCAGCGAGCAGAGGGAGGTGCAAGGTCAGGTGTTGGAAAGGAAGAAACAAGGAAGTCCTATAAATGTGACTGTTTAGCCAAAGATGCTCAGAATGCAGAAACCAGAAGAGACATTGAAATGAAAGCAGTGTTTGTCTGAATGTTTCTAGAACAGCTTTGGCTGACCAAGGGTCTTTCTCTCTTTGTTAGGAATGGGATTTACAGGCAGACACACCAGAGCCAGAACAGCCCCTTCTTCCCTGGCCTGGCAGGAAATGTCCCCGATGAGATTTAGAGATTAGAACGCAGTAAAACATGGGAATGGAGCCATTCCTATAGGATGTGTGTAAATGTAGAAAATTTGGATTTGTTACTAGATTGGTTACTGTGAAAGTAGAATATTCAAGATAGAAAGAGATGCCTTCTGTTCAGCTGTTGAGTCCTGCAGGGGGTTGCTGATGGAGAACAGTCAGGGTTTTCTGCTGCATCCCCCACCTACTCTGTTGGCATTTATAATCTGGCACATCCTTGCTCTTTTTATTTTCTTTTTTGCCCTTATTCTGCTGTTTTCCATTAGAGACTCTGAGATACTTCCTGGTAAAATTTTGGCTTTTATGGGACAGAATAGTACAGCAAAGCCCCAGTGAGGAAATCCTGCTTGTTTCTTCTCTCATCCCAAAATTGTGATTACCTTTGAGCTCAGTGAGAGGAGGTGTTTGCAGCCTGGGAGTCTGGATTCTCAAACATTATTTTAGTTCTTTGGAATATTATTCCAGTTACTGATGCTGTTTTAATCTAATCTGCTGGTTTGAAATTGCACTAGAGACCTATAATTGAACTCATTTCCATAAGCCATGAAAAATTCCAGTGTCCCAAAGTTAATGCATTGTTCTGCAGCTTTTGATATCTCAGTTAATCTTCCCTTCACATTTCAGCTGACAGAGCACAGATACCTTGGATTTCAGGAGTTGCCACCTCCCTGCTGTGAGCTCTCCCTATTTATCACCCTTGATTTCCCATCAGTGCCCATGGGTGTTGTGTAACAGAAAACAAGGCCAGGAAAGGTGCACAGGAACTGTGGACTTGCACTTTAACTTTGTAGCTGTTTGGTGTTTTAGGATTTCTCCACTGGTGGGAAGCCACAGTCAGTGATTAAAAACAATCCTGGAGTATAAGCAAGGCATAAATTAATGTTACTGATTTATTGCTGTTGGGGCAAGGAGGCAGAATTCAGATAGGAATTGGAAATCAATATCAGATTCCAAAGATTCTTCTGATACATCTTAAAATTCACTGAAAATACCTGATCTCCTCAAACTCTTGTTGCTGGTTCTTGTGCTTGATCTGTCACTGACAATGCCAGCAGTAAGTTTTTTTAGGATTGATGTTAAATATTTACAAATCTGTCCATGCAGAGAAAGGACATTAATGTGTTGGTTTAGATTTATGGGAGGTTTGGAGGGGTTTGATTTTTTAGAACCTCCTCATAGTGGATTTCTCATTGCAGTGATACTTTTTAATTACAGCCTCTTGTCTTATTATATCTTGGAGTAATTTATGTGTTAGGTTTTTCAATGTGTTCCTCAGATTATAATAATTAAAGAAAGCAAGCATGCAACTCATTTTTTTGTGCTTCTTGGGCATTAAAGGTTGAGATGACGCCATCAAAATGCAACAAATTGTTGGCACAAGGCTTGTATGTTTTGGATTCAGACAGAGGGAAGTGCCAGGACCAGGTTTCTGACTGAAAAGCAGCTGATTTCCAGCCAGAGCACACAGATGTGCCATTCGAGGTGGAAAGCTGAACAAAAAAATAAACAGCAATGCCACATTCCAGCAAAGCTGGTGATGTGTTCTTGTCCTGCCAATCAGTGACAACCCCTCGGAGGCTGTGGAATGGAAAAGCTGCTGTGGTACATGAGCAGTGTGCCACAGAGGCTTGTAAAGCTGTCAGCTGTGGGCAGGCTGCTCACCTCGGGGGCACAGCTTCGCAGGGAAACATGTGCTGGGCAGAATTTGAATCAGAGCAGCGTCCTACACACACCAAATTGGGATTGCTCCAGTTCCTAACGACACAGAGAGGCTGTGTTTGGGTCTGAGAGTCACAGGAGGGAAACATTCAGCGGCAGTGCCAGAGGGAGGGGATCTGAGCTCTCAGAAGCTGCTGTAGCTTGGATCTGCCCAGCCCTGAGCGCTGCAGGCTGTGTGTGACTGCACACAGTCACTCCATGCTGCAGGGACAGCCCCTGGGAGTGGCACCAGCGAGGGGACAGGGCAATGTCACCATGCCAGGGGTCCAGGCTGGGAGAAATTCGCCTTCATAGGGAGCTGAGGCAGCCCAGGCTGGAAGAATGTGTCAAGAATGACAACAGAGGGCAAAAGTGTGAAATCAGAAATCCTGATGCCTGTTGGGCTGCCTAAAAACAGAGGGTTGCTAAAACAACATTAAGGGAATAAAAAGCAGTTTATTTATATTTATTGAAGGTGGATGGGCAGATGAAGCCCCCAGGGGCTGCCCCCAGCAGGGACCCCGGGTCAGGGGTTTCCCACTCTGATCACTTTGGTCCATTTGCACCCTGGGGGTCAGTGCTGCAGTTCCAGCTGCAGGGAATGCAGTCATTTCCCCCAGGGTGCTCCCCCAGGTCACTGCTGTGCCCATCCCTGGCCCTGAGGCACTGAGGGCTCCTTGATTGCCAGGGCTGCAGAGGAATTGTTGTGTCTGAGCCGGCTGGGGGAGCAGCAGCTGGCACTGAGTGTGGAGTTTGGGGTGAGGCACTGAGGGGCTGCAGGACACAAATACAGGAGAAATACAACAGCCACAATCCTGAGGCATTATTCAATTTCCCACCTCCCCAGCCCATACTGCACAGCTCTGCTGCACAGTGTCACCAAAGAGCCACCACTGTGTCCCTGTGAGGGGTTAATGAACACCCTGACACCCCATTCCTGCTCCCTCCCCCTCAGCAGCACTTCTGTGTGCAGAAGAAATGCACGGATTATCTAAAGCTCATCTTCAAATGGAATTTCTCTTTCTCTAGAATAGAAATCTGTTCATTCACCCAGCCTGGGTGCCCTCAGCAGAGATTAAAATGCAGCCATGAAAGACCTGTGACATTAGAACTGAATCTCATCAGGGCCATTTTGTGCAGTCCACACCACAAAAAGAGCAGATTATCACTTAAAACACTCTGCTCAAGCTTCACTAATTCCCAGAAAACTGCTGAGCTTTGAAGCAGTCTCTTCCATATGAAGTTATTCTGATCAAAAGGAAGAGCTGTTTCTAAGAATTGCTTTTGCTTTCTGATCAGTTTTCTTTGTTTTCTTTCCTTTTTACCTCTTTTTGTTGGGGTGGTTTTCGTTTTAATTTTTTTTTTTTCACTGTCATGGGTGGAATTTTGATTTTGGTTTATCAAAGTAGGACAACCAAAAATCATATCAGTGGATTATGGTCTTATTCAGGCATTTGTTAAAAATAAAAACAAAGCATGGATCAATAGCAATGCACATGGTGATCCAAATTCTTTGATTTTATTTCTTTTTCAGGGTTCTTCATTTCCACTTGGCTTCAGTGTGGCTGCAGAAAATATTGATGATAGTAATACAGCTGAGTAATATAATTTTAGATTTTTTAAGGAATAATGCTTAAAACTTTTCCTTGCACAGACTAATCATTGAATCACTCAGATTAAGTATAGCAAAGGTGAAAAAAGTTCATCCAATCGTTTTTCTTTTTCCACTGAGGCTTTTCCAGATCCAGCAGTTCCCGTGTGGAGCTCCCAGTGCTGTGCAGGAGGGCTGGATGTGCTGGAAGCACAAACATCCCACACATCCCCAACCCCTCCAGAGGGGGAATCCTGTCACTCCCCCGCTGAATTCCCAGGACACAGGAACCCCAGAGGCTTAACAAGGAGGGTGGAGCAAGGAGCCAGGGGACCTGCAGGTGGAGAATTCTTTATGGGCTTGCAGAGTGGGCAGGAGTTCAAACTGTAAATTGGGTTTTACAAGCAGAGCTCTGTGCCCCAAGTACAAGAACTCAATTCTTCACATCTTTGATAAACAGAGGGCTAAACTCAGACTGGGAGCTCTTCTGGGCCCTTTTCCAGAGGGGGACAGCCCCTTCCAGCAGGTCTGAATTAATTTCTAATCATTTAAACAGATTAAACCCCTTCTGATCTTTTAAATATATTTCCTTGTCATAGTTTTAAATGCAGACTTTCAAACCCACCCACAATTTATGCAGATCATCACAGCTTTGTTTAACCCCACACTTCTGATTTCAGACCTTTAAAGGGGCAATCAGGCTGCTCTGTTTGCTGAGACCATTGTGACAAGGGAACAGAGGGACACTGCAACATCCTGCCAGTGGAAAACCCTCTGGGACACTTCTGTCTCAATGCTGATCTAGCCCATGGAGGAATTTAGGAAAAATAATTAAAATTCAAGTGAGGGAAACCCAAAATTGTGAGGTTGGTTTTTACTGTGTAATAAATGGAAGGGAAAGAGTCTAATGAAGTAACTGTAGAAATTCCCTTTGAACACAGAAATTGTTTGGAAAAATATAGTTCTGCTGTAAAAGTGAACTCTTGGGATAGAAACTCCAAGAGCAGCAGTGATTGCCCAGGCAGGGGCTGGAATCTGCTGTCAGCATTGATGTCTCAGGTGGTCCTTAAGCAGCAAAACTCCCATGGCTCTGCAGGAGGGATGGATGGATGGATTTGAGGAATGAGACTGGGAATTGCCACCCCAAACTGCACCAGTGGATGTGGCAAAGGCTGGAATACACAACAGGTGGGAAGGGACACCAGAGCAGGACCTTTCCCAGAAGCACAATTAGATTTGTTCCTGCTGAGGGTTTCAGCAGGGCATGAGCAGAGCAGCCAAGGAGAAAATCTGCTTTAGGGTGGTCCCTCCATCCAGCCAGACTCCAGTCAGTTCTGAGGGAAACACTGCTGCAAACTGGGACAAGGGCAGGGCAGGCCTGGGGAGAAATTCCAGTGAAAACCCTGCTAAAATAGCCTCACTTGTAGTTTAAGCCAAGAGAAGAGCAGGATTTAATTGAGATTCTACAAAAGTGCTTGAACTAATTCTGAAAGCCCTTATTCATCACTGTAGTAGAGGAGACCTGCACATTGTAACAGCCCCCAGCTCTTTTCTACCCTAAATCTTCCAAGTGGCTGCCTGAAACTGGAGCTGCAGCTGAAGGACAGCATGAGATGCTCTCAAAGCCTGGCAATGCAATCCAGAGTGTGGTTTCTGTCAGGCTGAGCCCTGCTCCTGGAGGGACTCTTTTTCCCAACTGTGTGCATGCTGGAAAATTTAAGCAGGACCTGGTGTAAATGCAGTATGAAAAGTTATGGCTGCATCCACCACTGACTTCTATGAAGGGTTTTTTCCTTGGATAAGTTCACAAGTTGATGACTTTGGATTGTTAAGGGTAGAACTAGTGGAGTTGTTGAAATTCCAGCTGAAATCTGAGAATTCTGAGCTACATTCCCTTCAATGTGCATGAGCTGAAATAAACTGTCCCCCAAACTGGTGTGAGGTCAGCCATGGACTGTGGGGATAAAGGAGAATCCATGGAAATAGGGAGCTCTGGTGTTCTGAGCACACCCCCGTGGGTGGGGGGGACAGAAGCAGTGATGGGCAGGAGGAGAGGGGTGTGTGAGGGGTGGGCAGGAACAAGGAGGCTAAAATGAACTCAGGAGAGATCCAGGGGCAGGACTGGCAGCATTCCTGCTGTTTGCTCCCTACCACCCTGAGGAAAGCACAGCTGATGCCAGACAAAGAGGGCACTGACAAAGAAATCCATAAATCATTTTCCCTTTCTATCCCATAGCCAACCTCTCCTGTCCTTTTGAAGGCAGAGCAAAGGCACTTCCAGTGTGATCATTGCCGTGTTTATGTCAGGAGAGTCTCTGGGCAGCTTTGAGTTGAGAACAGTTCAGACATGCTCACCACACCGTATGACACACTCCAAAAACCTGAGGAGCTCCAAACTTGCCTGCTCAGGACTTTAACCAGGAGGTGAGACCAGTTTCTTCCCAAATTATTCCAAGGGCTGACTTGCAGTCGCTGTTTCAGTGCTCGGATTAGCCACATAGTGTCACCCTAGACCATCACAAAGTCTGACGAGAGGCACTCAACCCAATCCCCAGCATCGCAACCTTGTGCTGGGGACAGGCTGGAAAAACGTTTCTGTTCCTGACTGGATTAACAGGGTGAATGTGTTTCACCCTGGAGAACACTCTGAAGCCCTTCTGGCTGCCCAGGTGTTGTGGCATTTTGGGCAGGAGCTGCCCCAAGGGTTTGTGTTCGTTGCCATCAGCAAAGGGCTCTGGGCAGGTTCCCTCCTGCCGGAGAGCTTTGGCCTCTGCACTCCCCCATTTCAGGAGAACATTCTGAGTCTGCTCTTCATGATTACTGGGCATTTCCCGTCAAAAGCAGAGCTTTCCAAATTTAAAAATGTTATTTAGGGTTTGAATGCCTACGTAGGGTTCAGAAAAAGCACAACCCTTCAGCTTTCCTCCAATAAATTACCCCAGCGACGCTTCAAAAGTGATCCCAAAGCAAAACCTCCTATCTGACTTCCTCCCCCTTGGTTTCTGAAATTATAAGGAATATAAATCAATTTATACTCCTGGGCTTTCCCCATAGAGCTTTCATTTAAAATGAGGCTGGTTGTGTACAGTTTTAGGTCTAGATGGTACAAAAATCTCAGAAGAGTGATCATTTTTCGGTCTGGAAAATCGGGGGTTTGGCTTTTTGAGCTTTGAAAGGTACAAGTGGAATAGAAAATACATTTAAAAAAACAGTTTGAAATGTTTTTAAAGAGGAAAATATTGTAAGGAAGACCAAAAGTGAATTATTTTCTAATGCATTCATGTTCAAGAAAGCAGCATTGAAGAGAGAGAGAAAAAATGGATTAGCAGCTTTCAGGCACGACCAATGCCCCAAAAATGTGGATGTTTGAAGGGAAAATTACTTTGCAGCACTCTTTTCTCGCCAGTTTGTCCATAATCTGTGCCCTAAAGTTGCCCCAGGTTCAGTTCCCAGACTGGGTATTGTAGAGATCAAAGCCCACTCAGGATAACACTCAAGAGGAGAATCTTGTTGACAGAGGGTATTTTATTTAAACCACAGTGAAATTAATTTTCTAATGATGATATTGTAAACCTGGAATAATTGTTGTCTTCAGTACTGAAAAAGGAACTATTGAGTATTTAATAAATTCAATCAGAGCTTCTAAGATCAGCTGCACTGTTTTAAAATGTTGATTTTTTGCAACAATTCTTTGCTTGCTGGTTAGTAAGGATATTTTTGATTACAATGCTCAGGATGGTGTTTTATTCCTTCTAAATTTAACTACAGTTGGATATCAGAAGGAGAAAGCCAAAACAAAATATATGTCCAAGGAGGAAGAGAGTTTTAATTTCTCAGGTTTTCTCTTTACTGTGTTATATCCTTGCACGAGATCTTCTGAAGGAAATAATTATTTTTTAATATTACACTGTGCAGGAACAGATAAAAATAATGTTTAAATTCCACACCCCCACAAATCAGTTTTGAGCAGAAACACTTTATCCTAAACCCCTTGAGGTTTCCTGTGGAGGTTTCAACTTGCAAATATCAGGTTTTGAATTTGTAAGCAGAAAAGAAAAAAAAAAAAAAAAAAAGCTGGAAAAGAGTCTCAAACTTTGAAGAGATTTCTGCTTTTCTTGCTGCTGGCTAAAAAAAATTTTCCTCTTTCAATTAAATTTTTAGATGTGTGGTATAAATGTAAATAGTAATTCTGGTCCCTTTTTATTTTATTTTGATAGAGAATTGCATAGGAAAGAATTCAGAGTAAAAGCTCACCAGTTATAACCTTTCTAACAGAGCAATCAATGAAGAGTCTGGAAGTCACCATGGCCATGGCTTTGGCCTTTAAATGTCCTTAATTTCTGTAAAAAAAACCCCACAGAAATTCCACCTGTTTGCTTTCTAATCCAGAGCCTGGTCAAACAACCTGTTGACAGTTTCAACTTGAAAAAAAAATACTCTTAATTTTAATTTCCCTCCCTGAGGAATTTTTCAAGCATTTTGCACAGTTAAATTGAATTTCAGGGAGTCCCTACTGCTAAGGCTCTTTTCTGAGCTTCACTTCCCTCCTCCAGGAAAACCAGCTGATTGAAGCTGGGGTAAGATTTTTGTCTGGAAACCTCCACAGAGATCTTCTCCAAAAGGAATAGGAAGGATATTTATTCCTTTTGAGGAATATATGTGAATATTCCTGTGCTTTTGAACAGAACCCAATTAAGAAAGAGGTTTTTCCTGGGCAAGGTTTTCTAACTCATCACAAAGGCTGTAAATAGGCAGTGGCCTTGTTGAGGGATTCTTTGCTCAGGATAGAAAAATTTAAATAAATTGCCTACCTGGGTGCTGATTCTCTTTACTCAACATGACAAATTAAGTGTGTTTAGAATAAATCACCTCCTTCAGGCCCTTTTGTTTTTTGCTAAGGCTCTTTCTTTTGAGGCTCATTTCCCACCTCCAGTAAATCCACTGGAGCTGGAGTAATATTTTTGCCTGGAAACCTCCACAGAGCTATTTCCTTTCTGTGGATATTTCTGTGCTTTTGGATGGAACCCAACCAAGGAAGAGGTTTTTCCTGGGCAAGATTTTCTAACTCATCACAAAGGCTGTAAATGGGCAATGGCTTTGTTGAGGGGTTCTTTTCTCAGGAGAGGAAGGTGTTGAAGCCTGATTTCCTCTACTCAGGATGACAAATTAAGTGTTTAGATTAAATTACCTGCTTAAACCTTGTCACTTAAGCAGCCCTTGTTAAAGCACAGTTCTCTTTTTCCCTGCCTGTTAAGAGGGGCAGTTAATATTGGTTATCAGCTTTCCCCCTGGAGATAAGGCAGGAAGCTCTCCCAGCCCAAAGTGATCTCCAAAAACCTGGGAATTCTCCCTGAGATATTAACAGAGGCCACAAACCCTGCAGTGCCTTGCTTGATATTTAACATGGCAGAGGAAATTATGTTTTTTTCATGAAGTGTCCAAACAGATCCAGCCTAGCCTCTTAAAATCCCTGGAGTTTCTGCCTGCCTTGGCATGGAAGAATTCCTGCCTGCTTGGCTCCTCTCTTGGTGCTTTGGTGATCTCCTGAATATTTGTTTTCATTAAAAAGAATTAATGTCTGCAGACCTCAGAGCCCTCTCACAAACACTCCTAATAATAGACATCAGAAATTACCTAAATTTGTATCATTTTGGATTTATAGGTTTAATAAGGGTTATTTGCACTCTCCCATTTCTGTTTCAGTGGATTTCTTCACTTTAATTAGAATTTAATTTGGTGCTCTGTGGGGGATTTAATAATGTCATTTATTGTAGTGGTGTTGTCCACACAAAGAAACAAAGAAATGAAAACTTGCAGTCAATAACTTAGAACGTGGAATTGAAGTTGGAAACCTACCTACTGCAACTTTTGAGCCATATTTAACAAGTTTTGATCCCCAAAAAGCTGTCCTGGATGTAAAAATCCAGGCCTCCAGGGGGAAAGTGCATCCTTCAAGAATCCCTTGTTGTACTGAAGGGTTTTCTGTAGCCCCTGTAGATCTATAAATCCTTTTTTCTTTACCAATCCACAGAGAAGCAGAAGCACCATTTCCCTCAGGGGAGCCACCCTTTCAGATTTGTTCCCATTTTTTCCCCCTTGTTTTCCAGGTGTTCCAGACATGATCAATAGAAGAAGCTGCTCTGTCAATCTCTGATTTTTATATTTTTTTTAATGACTCATCAGCCATAATGCAAATTATGCCTCCAAAGGGTCACAGTAAAAGCCCCATCTCGGCATCACAACTGTGTACCATCATCATTGCCCTGTGAACTGCAGCAATCCCACCCCAAACAGAATTAAAGCAATTTGCCACGTGTTTCCTGCAGTTCATTTCAGCGTGGATTTCGAGAATCTCCTCCACCCGTGGGAGGAATGACTTATTTGTAAATAGAAATCAACGCCAATCGAGTGCAGCAAATTAGTTCAGATCGATGTCTTCAAAAAATTCTCAGAGGAGGGGAAAAAAAATCCCCACAGGCTGCTGCAGGTCGTGATGGGAGAGGGTGTGCTCAGCATCACCGTTGTTTCCTTGGAAACGAGGAACCACATGATGCCAGGGCTGCAGGAGCACGCCCGGGGCAGAAATAAAATAAATCGGGGGAGTTTGGAGCTTTTTGTTGTGACAGGCACCCCGGGTTTGCTGCTGGGCTGGTGCCTCGGTTTGCCTCGTGTGTGAGTGAGCCCGGGTTGATCAGCAGAGGGGGTCTTGATTAACAGGGGGCAAAATAAAATGAAATAGAATAGCCCTCACTTTGTTCTGCAGGCAAACTCAGCCTCCCCCCACGCAGGGTTTCAGGGGAAATCTCAGCAAAACGAGCTTCACTTCCCCCTTTGAAGGGGCAAATTACCCAGCTGACAGATCACAGCAGCAAGCTCTTATCTGCCAGAACAGATAAACTCCAGCTTTCCCCCCCATTCCAGTTCTGCCCGTGAGCTGCTGCCTCTCCTTGTTCCCAACCTCGCACTCCCACTGAACATTTGAGCTGAAATCAGAAAAACCCCAACATCAGATGGGGGAAAAGCCCCCGATGAAGCCCTGTGTCCTCAGAGGATGTGTGAGTGCATTTTCTGCAGGCTCTAAGATGGAGAAGGAGGCTGTGCTGGTTGGCATTTGTGTCTGGAATACAAAATGAGCCATTCACAGACACCCACGGGCTGCTGGAGACACAACCTGAATTTATTCAAGTCCATACCCAAGCTGAGCTCCCTAAAGAATAAGACCTCTGTGGGAGCTCTCTTGAATCACACTTGTTTTTCATTGCTGACCAGAGGTAGATGGGCTTTTAAAAATAGCCCAAACTGGGAGTATAAATGATAAATTTATATTTATAGAAATAGAATTTATAAATATAAAATTTATATTCATAAAAATAAATATATGTTTTCGTGTTAGCAACAGTCTGGTTTAAAAAGTACATTAAAAATATATATACATGTAAAAAACAACATAAGATTGAGGGCAGGGTTTCTTTGCCCCTGGTTCATGGTGGTGTTGCTGTTGTTGTTACTCTTTCTTAACTCTTAAAATTGCCATTTCTTCTGCTGGGATCATCATAAAGAAATTAAGAAGGAACTCCTGAAAAAAACTTTGTTTTACTTGACAGAGAATTCTCATTTTTCTTGAATTTTTTTCTTGTTCACCTCTTCCTTGGGCCTTAAAATGTTTGCTCTCCAGCTGCATGCAAAGGTAGGAGTTTTATAGATAAAATATATGCCAGAATTAAAGTAATTGAGGAAAATTCTGAGTGCTTTTCTTCCTGTCCCCAGTAATAGAGACAATGGGGATGTTTGCAAGAAAATAAATTTATTCTAATACTCTTAGGATTTAAATTTCCTAATAAATGTCAGTTAAAACAGCAGGCTGTACGAACACAGCTGATAACAAAATCCTAGAAAATCCAAAAAAAAAAAAATGGGAGAGGAGCAAGGACAATAATGCTGCCTGTGGCTGCTGCAGCTCCAGCACCACGGGCTCCTCTTGCAGGGGCTGGAATTCCCTTTTCTGCTGTAGAAACATTTCTCCCTGCCTTGGACACAGCAAATGCACAAAGTCCCTGCAGTGCTTCTGGCTGGGCTTTCTCCTGGCAGGTGGAATTTGTCTGATTCCTGGCCCTGAGTGCAGTGGCTGTTTGCACAAAGTGCAGTTCTGTGAATTTATGGCTTCCAGCTTGATTTTGTCTCCCTAGGTTGGGGGGTTTGCAGCTATCCTTGGTAAATTCTGTAAATGCTGAGGAATGAGCCCATAATTCCCTTAATGCCCTTATTTCCCATCCTTCAAAAGTGTTTTATTGACATGAACTATCTATGGTCAAACCCAATTATTTTTAATTTTTAATTTTTTTTTATCCAGTGAGGGACCAAATGATTTGTTTGTTTTCTGTCTGTTCATCTCCAGAAGTTAAAAAAAATTAATAATTACTGCTTTAGCATTACAAACCCATTACTTTAGAAGCAATTACAGATTCTGGGTAAAAAATTTCTGCCTGTGATGGCTCAAAACACTTCCCTGCCATGTGAATGGGTTTGCTCCATGCAGTTTGTAGTGGCCTCCTGTGAATTAATGCAGTGATCCCACAAAACTTGATTGTCTGAAGGGCACAGCTGCCGTGTTTAAATAGAAAACCTGATCTATACAACCCTGTTTCAATTAAGCACAAAGAAAAGGTACATTTTTAGTGTTTTTCTGAGTTTCTCAAACTCCCAAAGCTCCATTTCAAAACTTAAAGGTCGCCAAACATTTCAGAGGGCTGATAGCAACAATGTTGATAATGAATTAGCAATTTGGGATGCCAAAAGTTCAGAGTCTGCCTTTGCAGCTGATTTGCAGTTTCATTTCTTCTCTCTCTTTAATGACTTGCTCTGCAGTTAATTACATTGTTCTCTTCTGTCTGCACTGACACTCCTAATTTTACAAAACTACTTCCAATTTCAACTTGTCATCAGCACTGAGAACTGAAATTGCACGTGTTGGAGGGCTGTGATCTCCACTACATCAAAGGGAAGGGAAAATGAAATGGCTTGTTGAGAATAAGGAGCACAACAATTTGGTTAATGGAATGGTCATAGCCTGCTCTCAGGGAGTTTTAGTAATATCTGCAGTTAATTCCAGTCTTGTCTCAGTCTAAGATAATTTATCCAGTTGAATAATCAAATGTTTCCAGTTTTCAAACAACAGTTTGGTCTTTTGGGCTTTTTAAATGGAGTGTTCAAGAAGAATATTCAGCAATTAGAGCTAAGTGACTTGATTCTTCCAGTCCTACCTGGTTTTTCACTAAATAAGCTGGAATTAGCACTGGGGTTTATAAAGACAATTTAATATATCTTAAGTCATTTTGCAATAGAAATTTTTTTTTTAACTTTAAATTATTCCAACCTCTTGATGCTGTGAAGACAACCTTCCCTAATTTCTGATGGAGTTTTACACCTGTGCATAATGAATTTCCCAATGAGCTTTACTGCCTTTTCAAAGTGAGGGAGGGAGCAGCTTTTCCTTGGAAATCATCTTGGAACAGAGGGAGAGGAAAGAAGAAAAAGGCCTGATTATTCTGTGATCCTTTGAAAAACCAGGCACAAGAGACAGACCCCATGTTGCTGTGACAAAAATTAACTTTGTGGCTGTGATAGAGGAATTTATCCCCCAATACTTGTGTTGTCCAGCTGGAAACCTCATGTGCACAATGGGATGACAGAAATTTCTTTTGGGAGGGAATTTTATTTTCTGGAAGTGTTATCCCAACCAAAACCCACCAGTCCTTCTGTGGTGTAGGAACATTTGGGACCCTCTCTGCAGCAGCTCTGTGTGTCCAATTCAGAAAAACCAATTATTTTACAATAATTTGCAATCTTCTCTCATTTATTGGACTGCTCAGTCACCTCCAAGTCCTGCAGAGCACCACTGTGTGAAATACAGGGCCCACACTTGGCACCTTCTCTGAAATGGTGCAAATCTACCCCAATTTATGAATATTTGCTCCATAAAATTTCCTTTGGTTCCTCACATATCTTGCAAAAATATTGGGAAAATATTTCCCTATTTTGCTCAATTATTCTGCTGAATGCTCAGACTAAATTTAGTAGTTTAGGATCAGGGCTAGAAAAAAATAAGCTTGACATATCATTGAATATTGTAAAAACCCTGACAAAATTGTGTTTGTACTTGAAAAAATATTACCCCTCTCCCAAAGTATGGTTTTGAAAATATTTTTTAAAATTATTTCCTATCTGCTTCACACAGAGGTTTCATCTTTACCTCCTCCTTGGTTTTTTGGGGGGTGGTGAAGTTTTCTCTGCATTCAGAAACATTATACTGGAACTTAATCCTGAAGAAAAGAAATGTATTAACTTATTAGTGAAAATTTAAATTTGGGGCTGCAAAAACCTTGCAGTCAAATAAAATTTGACTTGCCAGTGATGTATTACCCCACCTGTGACAAATTCCTGAAGTTCTACCTCTCTTACACCTACATTTCTTAACTGGAATAGGATTTTTTTTTTCTGAAAGCTGGTCTAGAACTCAAATAATTACCAGGAAAAAGAAAATGTATGGCTCTGCTACTCACTTAGGTTGTCAAAAGAGATTATCATAGTCTGGCCAAAAATTTTAATTATTTCAACACTTCACTATATAAATAGACCATTCAAATACCAAACTTGAGGGAGGAACGTTTTCAGTCTTGGAACACTTCCAGGGATATTTTTGGGAGGAATTGTAATTCTGTCTCGGTGGATGCCTGGGCTTGCTGCTGAATTGTCTGACTGAGGTGCTGTGCAGAGGGTGCAGGCCAAATTCAGCCCTCAGAGCTCTGAATTTCCCTGCCACGACCTTAGGGTGCAGTTATGTTTTTCAAGTCCAGTAAAAGAATCTGCAGGTCTGAGTTATCCCTGCTGACAAATCGCTCCAATTGTGGTTTTTTTGGCGGTGTTCTCCTGGCTGGTTCCTGCTCTCGTTCCAAACTGGAATAAGGCAGGCTGGGGCAGGTGCCATGGATTGCCCCTGGTGTTTGGCAGGGTGGTGCTGCTGCACCATCCCAGCTGGGAAATGCCAGGAGCTGCCTCCCTGCTTCCACAGGACACCAGAGCAAGCTGTGTTACCCACCCGGGAAAACCAACAAATATTTCCCAATGCCCTTTGGAAATGAGCTCCCGACCAAGGAATGCTCATTTACAAACCTTACAGAGATTTTTATCTGATTATCACCTCTTAAAGTGCAAGTGTGTACTATGCTCTNCACTACATCAAAGGGAAGGGAAAAGAATGGACCAAACTTATCAAAGTATGAACAGCCCTGACCCAGGGTCCATTATGGGTGCAGCCCCTGGGGGGCTTCATCTGCCCTAAATGTGCCTGAAGACCTTTCAATAAATATAAACAAACTGGTTTTTATTCCCTTAATTTTGTCTGGCCTCTCTTTTAGGTAGCCCTGACAATGCATCACTCTAATATTCCTCAATTTAATATTGATTTTAGTGGAATGGGAACTCTGAAGGCATTCCCAGGACAGCCACTGCCCCCATTATTTACCCTGCAGCATTCCTGACAGTGCTTCTCCCCCATTTATCAACACGTGCTACTGTTTTCTCACAAATATCTCCAAAGCCTGACTCCTATTCACCATTTGCTTTGCTTTATTTCAGTCTAAGGGAATTAGAGTAATGGCACAGCTGGAAATTCAGGGATGACAAGTGCAAAACCCCAAGCAGAAGTCTCAGCTTTTGGTCAGCTCCCAAAATTCACTGAGTGGCCCCAGTGATGTCCCTGTTTGGTACAAAAGTTTCTGTTCTTGTGGCCTCTTCTTCCTCCTGCCACAGCTTCCCCTGGCATCCTGGCCCAGGAAAACTCAGCCTGCCTGGCATTCCCAAGCCCCTTCAGCTGCAACACTCACTTTCCAAGGCATCACCTCGTCTCTGCTTCTGCTCTCACCCATTTTTTTTTCAGGCAGGTGGGATTTATTAATGATAAAATACAGTTTCAGCTGCAAGATCGCCTTTATGGCTCTAAACACTGAAGTATCAAAAGTGAAATCCCAATTGCCCTGGGAGCCAACTGCAACCCTTTCTGCACGATGTCCTTGGGGTTTTGATTTGGCAGGGTCCCTGCTTTCTGGGTGGTCTGAAGATCTCCAAGTCCTCCGGCAAGTGAATGGCCTTCTTTTTTTTTTTTTTTTCCAAAGCAACTGGCCATATCCTCTTTTTTTTTTTTTTTAAATTAAAAAAAGTTATTCAGCCACTTAGTCCTTTCAGTTTCAGTCAGGAACTCCACTCTAGAGAGACTTTTGGTGGTTCTTAATTCAGCTAGACAGAAAGTTTCTAGTGACACTGCATTATGCAAAATCCCCAACAAACACAGAGGGGAGGAACAAGTTAAATATGTTGTTAGAGGAAGAAGGATGTTTTTAAAAGGCTCTGGAAGGAGCTCAACGGAAGTTTCATGTCTTACACACTCTGCCTCTTAACTGCTCCTCTGAAATATTTATTTTATATTTTGCTTGCATAGTTCCATCTCCTAAACAAGAGAGGTGTCAAGGTGTTAATGCATTTATTCTGGCTCTGTTGTGTGTGGTTATGATGGGAGAACACCCCACCAGTGGGACATTTTAGCAAGCAGGAATTTAGCAACTTGTCCTGTGATGAACCTGCCAGGGGAATTCAGCAGAGGCCCTGGGAGCAGGGAGCCCCAAACCTTGGCAGGTGCTGGGGGTCACAGCTCCCCGGGGGAAGGGCTGCACAGGCTCCTCAGTGTGCCCATTTCAGCTGGCAGTGGGCAGGAGGTGCAAGCCACATGGAGCAGGCACTGCTCAATGCCATTTGCATTTTGCAGCCCTCCTGGTTCAGGGGAAAAAAAAGTACAGAAAACTCCTGTTTGGCCATAGAAGAAAAAAAGAAACTTTCCATCCCTGGTGATGAAACCCCTGAAAACACCTCAGTGTAACAGGACTTGTTCAGACCTTTGCAAAGTTCTAATACCAATTATAAAGAGAATACAAATGGAATTAATTCCTGCTGGGAACATGAAACACTGAGGCCAATTTAGTATTAATACTTGTCCTGTTTCTACAGGTGTTGTAGAAACATATTTATTTATATATTTAAGCTATTATTAATAGTTTAGCTGTGTTCTGGGCAATGGGAAGGTATCAGATTAGTAAGAATACCAGTTGTCTCTGTCAGAGAATTCTATATTTTTTTAAATCATGCTGTAAATTCTAAAATCCCACCAGGTGTTCCCCCTTCTCCCTGTCACTCTTGACTGTGCAGCACATTATTGGAAGAAGCAAAAATGCTTCATTAGCATCTCTTAAAAATTTCAGCCATAAAACCTGAATTTCAGCCACCAAAACCTTTAAAAATATCACCAAGGAGTTGTTTTGCATCCCATTCTGATCACAGCAGAAAAACTTTATAGTGCAGAGTTGTGGGATCACTGCCCCATATTTTGAAGTGGTTTAATGTGTTACTTCTGCACAGGTTGTATAAAATACCAGCTCCTCAGAGAAGTTTTGCCTTTTGCACTGAAGTGAGAACCACCAGACTTTCCACACCCTGAAGATGCCTTTCCTGTGGGAGGATGTACTCACATTATTCACCTGTCAGAGTTTTCTCCCCAAGGTGTTTACAACTCTTGGCTTGTGCTTTGAAAGTTAAGTGAGACTTAATACCTGTGCTGCACCTTTTTGGGGAAATGAAAAGCAATTCTAGAAAGCTATTTAGGTGCAAATTAGTTTAATTTGTCATTTTCTATTACACTGCAATGTGGATGAAGACAATGGGACAACGTGGAAATCAAGGGTAGCACAGACAATAATCAATGGGGATGGTGATCCCTCTGGATATGTGTGCCTGCCTCCCTCAGGGTTCAGTGCCCTCACTGATTACCCTGCTTGGAGAAGATTTAGAGGGTGATTAAAAACGGGAGGAATTTCAACAGGGAAAAAAAAAAAAACCACAATAAAACCAGCAAACACGTTCCCGAGTTATGCTTCCTATTAGGGTTCTAATTTTCTCATTTACACTGAAATCCAAAGTGCAGGATCCTCCCAGACCTTATTTCACTTTTATACGTACAGTAACACAGCCTGTTGCACTTCACTGTAATCATCATAAAGCTGTAATATCAGGGATTCACTTCTGGAGAAGACATTTACTCTATAAATACATTTTTTTACCCCAAGACTTGCCTAATTTTGATTCTTTTTTTCTACCAAACACAAATTATTACTAAAAGTTTATCTATGGCCATGCCCCCTATATTTTCCTTTTTTTTTTTTTTCTCTAGCAGGTTCCTATATGCTTGAATAAAATCAAATTAATTCAAATTCATCTTTCAATCTTTTTGAGTGAACAAGAGAGACATCAGTCATTTGAATCTTAAGATTCTTAAACAGAAATAGATATTCTGAAGGAGTACTCCAGCTACCTAACAAATAATTTGAAATTCCTTGAGGCTTAATCAAGTACTATGATGGCTTGAATTATTAATATTACCCTCACCCCCCCAAAAAAAAATGTCTGGCATATTAAAAGTTTACTTATCCTGTAAAGAATAGATATTCTATTTAATGTCCTTTTAGAAGCATGGTGAATGAAATGAGGATGACCACAGAAAAAAAAAATAAACAAAGTATTCTAGGAACCAGCATCTTGCACCATGTATAACCCTTTCCAAATAAAAAGAAATAAATAAAATAGGCATTTTATAGATTTTAGAATAGAAAAAAAATAATCAAGTTTTGCTTCATACCTAGTGGTTTATAAATTGCTTAAATGTTTTTCCTAAGATTGTTGAGTTCCTGAGAACTCCTTCCTGGGGAAGGGGCAGGGGGTCGGTCCTGTGAGAGTGAGGGAGCTGGGAAGGGGCTCAGCCTGGAGCAAAGGGGCTCAGGGGGAATTTCTGGCTCTGCACAGCTCCTGCCAGGAGGGATTTGGGATCCCATCCCGGGGCNGCACTGGGCACAGCCTGGGCTCCATGGCCATGGAGCTCTTTGCCAACCTCAGTGAGCTGGGATCCTTTGAGTCTAGGATTGCATGGGTTATTCTGGGATCCTTTGAGTCTAGGATTCCCTGGCTTGTCTGCAATCCTGGGCTTCTGGCTGAGCCTGGACCAGCTCTGGGGCTGTTCTTGCCTCCTGAGGGCTCTGGCTGCTGCTGCTGTTTTCTTGGGGTTTTGTTTCCCATTCCTTAGGGAGCAGTGAGCCCCTAGAATTTTGTTTCCCATTCCTCCGCGAGCAGTGAGCACATAGAATGTCCTGGCTCTGCTCTTCTGGAGTTCTTTTAAAATGACCTGTTAGACATCAGTAATTCTTAATTCCTACAACTCATTTTCCCTTGTAAATCTTGAGCTTTGTACTATTACAGCCTCTGCATTTTTAATTCAGTAAGCACTGCAGAAACACAACAGTATTACATTTTTCACCTCTTTTTTAAAAGGAAGATTTACATTTCCTGATTTGGCAAGTTTGTAATTATCCAAATGTGTTTCCATTCCAATTTGCTGTTTTCTCTCTTTATGCAGCTGCATTCGGATTCTTCCCAATTTGCCATCTCAGATTGTCAGTACTCCAGTTCCATTTATGCATGCAAAGATTATGCTTTTTTGGGTTTAATTAAAAAAATAAAAAACCACAAAAAAACCCCCACAACAATTAAGACAACAAACCTGAAAACTCATTCTTGTGACTCACATCAGGGTGAGAGGAAGAAGAAAAATCCATGGTTTAAAACGGTCAAAGGGATAAATGAGAAAATACATCAAGAGAAGGCTCCTGTATACATTTTTCGTGTCTGAAATATTATGTACTGCCTCAGCTGCAGAAGGAAAATAGTCAAACCAGAGCAATATACTGATCTCCATCTCCTCTGTAAGTAAAGAAGCCCTAACCTTCCATCTGTGACATCAGAAGAGGGGCAGAACAAATCCTTGCTGGCATCAGCCATCGGAATGGCAGAGCCATGGGAATTCATTATGAACTGGCAGCGTTCTGCCTCACTGGAAGTTTTAAAGTTCCCACTGGCTGTGCAGGGACAGGGAATTCTGACAGCTTCTGGCAACGTGGGGAGGCAGAGGTGCCTGTCATTGCTGAGCATCTGCAGAGCAGACAGCTCCAGGACTGCCCTCCCTCAGTGCTGCACCAAGGCCAGCAAGTCCTCCAGTCTGGGACTGAGCAAGGAGCAAATCCTGCTCCATTTTCATTGGGAATGCTGGTTTGTTCAAGCCTGACACTCCTCTGCCTTGTGTTTCCTCTTAATATCTCAGGGTAAATGTCAGGTGGAATGTCTCTGGGATGAAACATCAAACATGGCCCAGCTGTGGAGTGTTCCTGAAGATCTCCCACAGACACAGGGGTTGTGCTGCAGGAATTCAGGGATTCTTCAGGCAGAAAGGGAAGAAGAAAGAGCCATCAACGCAGATGTGCATGCTGGCCTGTAAATCACAACTGCATCCGAATTCTGGAGGGGCCAGAGCAATGATGGCTTCATCCTTTGCCTGGATCTGATCAAAACCTGCTCAGCTCAGTGGAACAGAGAGCCCTGAAATGATGTGCTTTGATAATCCCAACAGCTTCCCAGGAGTGCTGGCTCTGCCTCAGAGTTAGTGCAGGGAGTGGCAGCTGGAGCTCTCTGCTGCAGTGGATTTGAATGTGGAAAATGAGATTTCCTTGCAATAAACAGAAATTTTACTACGCTTAAGATTAAGAAAAATATGTAAGGGTTGATTTTTTTGTCAATGTTTTAATCAATGGTGCATATTATGTTGAAAGGAAAGAATCTTCATTTTCATCTTTACTTTTCTTGTGGCTTTTTTGCTGCCAAAGCAATAAATGGAGGAAAGTTCTGTAGAACTAAAGTGATATAAAATGAGAACTCCACAATTCTGCCCAAAAGTAAGTCTTTCGTTGAAGCCTTAGATTCTACCTGGTTTTAGGGAGTCAGCTCTGCTCAGGTGAGCTCAGTGCATTATGGAATATCTAAAACTCCAAAGTTCCACTTCTGAACAGGGGTAGAAATAGGAATATATAAATTTATAACTAATTATTAAATTTTCTGCAAACAGCAGGAGAAACTTACCATAGAGTTCATCATATCTTAAAATTAATGCAGTGAGGCAATGCTTTAAAATCCCATATGCCTGTGAAATTTGGGCTCTATGACATTCTGCATTCCTTTGTCTCTAAAAGAAGGACCATGAAATTTTGGCAGTTACTGGAACTGGGTGTTTAACTCAAAAGGTTAGAGATTTTTAATCCTTTTGTTTTATTTCTAGTGCAGCTAATTTGCCTTTTAGCAAGTATCCTAGCAACCTTTTTTTCCCTCCCCTTTTTCCAGCACTGTAAAGGTTAGGTAAGGATTCTGGAGAGATTGGCCTAAAATATAAAACAAACTGACAGAAGAACATTTCTTAAAGGCACAATTTCTTTAGTACCATTCTGACAATTCCAACAGGTTTTAAGGGAAAGGGGACAAGAAGTAGAGGAACAATCCTGGAATAACTTCCAACAGTTTGTAACTCCATGAAATATTAAACTGAAGAAGGGTTTGTGCTTCACAAAGGGCTACCTCAGAAGTAGGCATCATTGCCTATGGAGACTCAGGGACAAATCCTTTAGAATTTAGAATTTGGTGAGGTGAAAACTTGAAGCAACAAAAAACCGTTGAAGCCTATCCAGACCCAGAGTTTGTTCTGCTGCAGCCAAAATATTTGCAGCCAGGATTAGGAACTATCAAAGTTCTCCTGGATTTTGCAGAAGCTCTGATGAGATTTATGCCAATAGCACAACATTGAGATGGTGTGAACAGAAACCATTTCCTCACTGCAACCCCAGGAACTTTCAGACATCACCAGAGTTAACTCCAGTGTGGTGTAAAATGTTCTGGAGGAGCTTGGGTTACCTCTTCCAGCTCCACCCCTGCTCCTGACCTGCTGGAAGGTTCCATCCATGCAGCATTTCCTGACTGGCAGGTTATATTTAGCCACATATGAAATTTTAACCACTTCAGTCAAAATCTGGTAGGACCACATGGGATCAAGGCTGAATAGCCAAGTGCAAGTGCTGGAAGCTGTGCAGTGATGTTGATTACACAATCACAAGGCCTTTGGGATTTTATTTTTAAAGTGGGATGTGTTTTGTTGGTTTTTTTTTTAATTTTGACATCTTCTTGAGCTAAAAGACGTGTGCATGTCCAACATCAGCTTTTCCAAGTGTTTATGCTTTTGGTATGTTTCTTTATATTCTAAGCCTCATTCTATTCCTGCCACCTCCAAAAAGTAGCAAATATCGACTCTGAAGTAATCACAAGGATAGTAATTTTTCAAATAAAGCAGGGGTGGAATTAATAATCAGCGATTTTAAGCATTATTAAATAAAATTACACTGTTTCACAGTGAATAAACTTGTTTTAAAAGGCTTTTATTTTTTAAAAAATGACAATTTCTCTGTGCTTTCACAGCCTGCATAGCAACAATGAAGAGCCTGTACAACCCCCAAGTCTTTACTCATACTAAAAGAATTAATTGTTCAGCGCTTTACAAAAAACCTTAGAGCTTCCTGAACCTACATGCTCTCAAACAGGTTCCACCTCCTCCGGCCAACTCCAATTGGTTGGGCTGCGCGGAACGGGATTTTTTGGGAAAAAAAATCATTTATAGAAATGAGCCACCAGAGGGAGCCTGTACCTGTGCTGGTACAGATGTGCTTCTCCAGGGACTTCAAACCCAAAGGAACAACAAAACCCCAAATCAACCAACCAAAAAAAATATAAAAAAAATCCCCAAGCCAAACCAGCTTTGCTGTCGGCTCAATGGATTTGTGCTAAATATGCTTCCTATGCTGACTGCACACCCTGGCTACAAACTGACACCTTCACCTTTACTTCTTGGTGGTAAAAATTTGGATAATTGTCCCTTTTCTATTCCCAGTTGAGACTTCTGCCTTTCTCAGCTGGCAAAACAAGTGCCACCCTCAGGAATGAGCCCCACTCCCCTGTTCCTCCCCAGATCTCTGTCCCGAGTTTCCTGGATGCTCTGGACTTTCTGCTCTCCTGGAACAGGGCTGGTCCTTAACCAACAGCTTGGAAGTGGTATGGGAAACTAGCTAGGAACAGCAGCCCATGCCAGAAGGGGTTTGGGAATCCTCCCCTCCACATGTTTTTCAAGGCATCTTTTGGATAAAAGGAGTGTTGCAGGAATGCCTGGGTACGGCCAGGGCATGGTTACATTCATATATTTAATAAATAGATTATATTTAATAAATAGATTTTATTTAATAAAAGCTGCAGCAAAAAACGGTTGCACTGAGAAGCCTTTTTAAACCTTGCTCCATCCGTGATCCATCGCTTGTCTGTCCTAGAGCTCAAAAGCCCTTTGCTGCAAAGCTGACAGATCTTAAGAACATAGAGGGAAACATCAAATATAAGAGTCTACCAAAGTCACACCTTTACGTTGTGGCTTTAGAAAAATTAACCCCCAGCCCCACCAAGTCTTCATCTTTCCCTGAGGTTAATTGGTGTAATTGCAATCAGACACCTGAAAATGGAGCACCGGAGGGGACCATTGGATGGGAGCACGGCCACGGCTCCTTGTTATCCTTGATCCACAACACTTGTGCCTAAAGCCAACGTGAGGAGGAGATAAAAGCTGGGGCTGGGGCTGTCTCTCTTTTCTCAGGCTCACACAGCCCCAGGGAGCAGCTCCCACCCAGCTGTGCCCAGGGAAGTGTTGCCGAGGCCCCTCGGAGGTGAGAAGGACTGAAAGAGCCAAGAGAAAACTTTACCACAAACAAACACCTGTACCTGCATAGTGGGCAGGAGGAAAACTTTTGCTTCCCGAGCCCACTCCCAGGAAATGGGACAGGGATTTGGGGCTGGAGAAGCATTGCCTCATCCGGAGGAAATTCCTCTCATTCCCAGAGATCTGAGGTGAGGGTTTCTCTGACAAACTTCCAGCCTAACCCAACTTTCCCTTTCTGTTCTTTACACCAAACACCTGAACAATGTTTTCCAAAACTCCCTCTCAGTTCACAGTTGTCAAGAAGCTCCTCAGGCACCTTTACCTTCAGCAGCAGACAACTTTTATGAGTTGTGCAAGGAAGCTCTTTCCTAATCCTGCTACAAAAAGACAAATATGAGTGCCTGGCATGAGTTTGGATTTCATACACGTCCCTGTGTTAACAGATGTCCTGCCCCATTTGCTGGATAGCTTTGGTTGCACTGTGGAGATAAAAGTAAAACTGAGATGAGTCAAATTAGGTCACCTTGGTTGAAGGGGGAGAACTGAATTCCATGGTGGTTACTTGGGGAATTTCAATTGATATTCTGTGTGTAGTTTCTCCAAATAAAGGGAAGAATGGGTGATACTTAATTACCAGCACTTACTGCTGCACAAAAGCTTTTGCCTGTGTTTTCTTATCTATGAACCATCCCCAAATTCTGATTACAGTCATTATGTAATTCATCCAAACCAAACAGGGATCCTGGTCTGACTAGATAAACAATGGGCCTCCACTCTCCAGCCCCAGAACTGAAAATGCTGAATCTCCTAGGCTGGTACCCCATGACAAATATCAAAGGAAGGATGGAGGTTATTCTGGGTATTTTATGTTTCTAAAGTTTGGGTAAAATCAGCCTTTTCTAGGCAGACCCACTGAGGTTACTCTGCATTTACAAATGAGGCTGCTGAACTCTTCCATTTTCATAGTAGTTTTAAATAATGCTGGAACATGTCACTAAATTCAGCACGTGGTTTTCTAAGCGTGGTTGCTGGTATTCTACTGCTGCCATAAATGATGGTGAGGACTGCCAAGGGCTGCCTATCCTTCTGTGAGTGAGAGATCTTTTGTTCTCCACAACATTTTTAGAATTTGAGAGACTTTGATCACTCAGTTGCGCACAGGACCTCTGACAAGTGGTTTGGCCTTTGTTTCTTAGTTATGAATTAGGAGATAACCCTGTCCAGCGAGGCTTCATAATCTTTTGGTCATTAATTGAGATCTAAAGATCATGGCCACTTAACAAAAACCACAGGGATTTGGAAATGTAGTGTTTTGATTGTTCACTTTAAGGTTGGTTTATTTTTAACACTCTGGCCACTGTGCTGGGTGAGCAAGTGACCTGGAGCCAGAGGTGAGCAGAGGAAGTGTTTCTGTAGCACACAGAGTAGACCACCCTAATTTGAAGGGCAGCCAGAAAAGGAATTTTTGTTTAACACCTTGCCTGTTACTCTTTAGTAGCTCTCAGAACGGGATAGCACTGCCCTTGCTGTAGCTTGCTTCTCAAATGGGTCTGTAATTTATCTTCCTGCTTTTACTGCCTTGTTAACACCTCATTAGTGACCCTGCTTTGCTTCCACAGCAAATATTTCATCTGTTTCAGGGGGGTCGCAATGCTAAAATCAGGGAAACAGCAGAAAACCCTTCAGTCTGAGAATCCTCACAATCTCAGCTCATGCCCTTTGGAGACCTGCTCCTCTCTCGTCCTGCTGTGCTCGTGTGATTGACAGGAGCCAATCATTGCCCCAGTGGTTATAGAGCAATTTACTGCATTCAAACAAACTCTGAGGTATAAGAGCTAAACCAGTATGTTCTTATAAATTCCTTGAAAACAAATGGAAGAGCTAATGCTAGAACATAATAGAGCTACAGCCTTTTTGAGTTTGGAAATCTCTATTGTGCAGGTCATTAATAGGAAATTAACTTTTTAGTATCAGTTGACTGGAGAATTTAGCATATGTATCATCCACACTGAAATTCACTATATTAGCAAAACTGTAATTCTTGCTAATTGTGAGTATGTGGCCAAAAACCGTTAGTGTAGTTTTGTGGAATGGAGGATACAGAGGTAACCTCTAATCTTGTGCTTCATTCACATATTTGTACTGAAGGAGTTTGAATTTCAAGCAAGAATTGTTGGCTGTGATCTGGAATGGTACTGTGCCTTTTCCCTCTACTAATCCTTTTTATGTGGTTATAGCAGTTAATGTCATGTTTGGTGTGAATCATTTCTTCACAAATTCACACCACCAGTTCTATCAGGATCATTTCCATAAAGAGGCAATTCCAGAACTTCTCATCTAAGACTACCAGTATTGAGAATAGAACACAGTCGAACAATTTATCTTCACATTCACTAGCGCTGTGATAACTATTGTCAAATATCACCATTTTGTACTAAACTGGACTTTCTTTCATCTTGCCACAAATGATACAGCTTTGATACACTTCCAGTCTGCCTTTCAAAGGGAGTGGCACTGGATGGATGCTCACAGGGTCTTCCCCCCTCTAGGAGAGGTTCACCCTGTGCTGGGAGAGAGAGGAATCCTGCCCAAACCCACCGTGTGTCTGGAGCAAAGCCTCCGTCCCTCACCCTCAATGGAAGGGAAAGGCTTTGCCCCCAACAGGGCTGACCTCTGCACCAAACATCCTGAGAAAGAGGGTGCCTTAACAAAAGTCCCTGGGGAGAATCATGAGTAGAAATCAATGCTCTAGATGGGCTTTGAGGTGCAAATACTTCTCCTGAGGCTCTAGCAGTGTGTCCTGGCAGCCAGGGGGACACCATGTCCTGAGGGCAATTGGCCCAGCACGGCACGGCCCAGCATGGCCCACCAGGCCCGGGACGGGATTGCCCTGCTCTGCTCTGGGCTGGGGCAGCTTCACCTGGCGTACTGGGGGAAGCTTTGGGTGCCAAACTAGGAAAAGAATATGAAATTGTGAGAGAGTGTCCAAAGGAGGGAGGAGAAGCGGGCGGAGGGCTGTGAGGGGGAGCCCCTTGAGGAGTGGCCCAGGGCCATGATGGGGAGCCCTGTGAGGAGCGGCCCAGGGCACTGGGGCAGGTCTGAGGGGAGGCCTCAGGGATCCACAACTTCCTCCTGAGGGGAAAAGGAGCAGCACGGATCACTCTGTGCTGACCAAGGACTTGGAATGGCCTCAGGAGAGGTGTAGGTTGGATATCAGCAAAAGGTTCTTCCCCCAGAGGGTGCTGGGCTCTGATCCCAGGGGACGGGCATGGCCCTGAGGCTGCCAGAGCTCCAGGAGCATTTGGACAGTGCTGCCATGGCTTGCTGGGGTGTCTGTGCAGGGCCAGGGTGGGAGTGGAGGGTTCCTGCCATCCCTTCCCACTCAGGATGCTCGGTGGCACAGCTGGAGTCCCGCTGGCAGCACTCAGAGGTGTTCCTGTTGCACTTGAAGTGGTTCTGCTCTTTGGGAACCAAGACTTGCACTGTGGGCACCAATATGACTGCCTGACCTATAGATGAGTGCAACCCTTCCCAAGTTGATTTTTATTTTATTTTAATGCCTTTCGGTGATGCTGGCTGTGCTCTGGATGAGCTCTTCCTGCTCAAAGTATCTGTGAGCTTCTGTTCCTCTAGTCAGCCCCATTAAGCTTCTCTGCTTTTGTCCCAGAAATTAAACTCCTAGCAGCGTGTTCCCGTTCTTCCTTTCTCCATAAGGCGTACAGGGATGAACAAGAAGGAAGCCATTCCAAGGTTTTCCTTCCTCCAGCAGGTTTTCTGGCTGCCTGGAGCAGTTTCTCAGTGTGCTTTCCCTGCAGCCCTCCTGCTCCGTGTCAGTCGGATCTGCACCGTCACCGTTGGATGCCTGCCCACAGGCGTCAGGAGCGCATCCAGCATCCCTGTGACACCTGGGGCTGGCTCTGGGAGTGCAGAACAGGCTTTGGGGCTGTAGTCAGCTCCTAAAAATAGCTCCATCAGGTAGCTAGCTGTCCTTTTGCAAGACCTAGCTCAAGCACACGGTAACAGGATGCACTAGATCACTGTAAAGCTGCTCCAGTTCTCCTCTTAAGAAAGGAGAATGTTATTGGGAAGAAAAAAAAAATATTAATATAGATTTAACTTCTTGATAGTGAATACATTTTTTAACTTTAGACCATTTCCTTCAAGGTATTTCTTTTGTAACAGGTATTTTTGAACTCTATGACTCAATTAGTTTTTAATTAAATGAGTGCATGTAATACAGATTACTTTGTGTGTCTCATGGCTGTAAAACAAACTGTTGACCAGACTGGGAACAAAAAATTCTGGAAGTTATGAACAATACTAATAATTTTTATTTTTCTTAACATTGAATAATTTTGTGTGTGTTTTCCAGACACTGTCTTTGCATTCAGTAATACAAGTGGTAATACAAGTTTCCACACATATCTTTTTTTTAAATTCTGAAGAAGTAAAAAAGCTTAATTGATTCACTGGGATTGAATGTTTCTACAGTCTGGTCATGTGTATCAGGGCTAAGCAATAATTCCCTTCTCATAGTGAATGTACTCTCTCACAAACTTTTGCATTTCCCTGATGATTCCTAATTTTAAAGGTTTTTTTTAAGGGCTGCAGCTTTTGATTTCTAAGTTTTCCACATTCAAAGATTAGGTTTATCCACAAGGAATATTGGAAGATATCTCTTCTTGTGCTAGATATGTATCTCTCCCATAAGGTCACCAAGTGGTGGGTTTTCCATAATGGGGGTAACTTTAATTGTGAATTTTCTCCTGTCCATGAGTGCACTTAAATTGTTTTTTAAATGGCTTCATACTCCTTTGCTCTTCCAGAGAAGATTCATAGGAAATGTAGCATTTCTTTTCACAGTTTATATTTTAAAAGTGTTGATTTTTAGTTCCATGGTGATCTTTACCCTTTATTTTTACTTTGGGAGAAACCCTTTGGTTTGGGGTGCTGGTGCTCAAAGACACAACTGAACCACAAAGAAAATATGAATATATTAGTGTAGTGGCATAGCTAATTTCCAAATATTTCTGCAGGAGAAAACTAGAAAAGAAATGTTGGTCTGCACGCTGACTATTATCACAGAGTAATTTCCACAAGCCAACCCTGCTCTTCCATGGGCACAAGAAAAACAACTTACAAAATAATTAAGCAAAATGCTCACATCCAGACTAAAATCCTGTTAATGAAATCTGTAAAACATTCTATGTTGCTATTGTAACAGTGGACTCTGAGCACCAGCAGCTTCAGGGGAAAAACAGAGAGGGTAGAAGCTCTTTTTAGTCAGGAAAAATAAAAAGTATTTTTATTTTTTTAGAGGCAATTAAAATACAGAACATGAAAGCTGCTCACTCAAGCCCAGATTGAGGTCAGGATTATTTGAGATTCACAGCACAAGCTGCAGGTGAAATCATAATGTGCTGAATATTTTAAAGCAACACATAGATGCTCAGAAGAGGTGAAATGAGGCTCCTCCATTGTGCAAACGTTTGGCCAGGCTTTGGTTTATAACCTCCTGTGATTTTTGTGCTGGCTATCCTCTGCTATCACAGTTGATATTGCACCTCCACCCACAGATTTTCTGCTGTTACTGCAGTGGAATGTGATGGATTTCCAAAGCAATCAATAGTGGGGTGTTTTAACTCATTAGAGCTCAGCAGTGCCACCACATTCAGTGGGGTTTTCTTTTGAAGCTGAACATGATTTCCCACATCCTTTCTCCCCAAAATGTTTATCTGTGATGGGGTGTTGCCTTACCAAGTTATCCTTTCCTAACTTGCTCTAACCACTTGTCTAAATAATGCTATAAATAAAGGCAAATAGAACTCTCTCTGCCTTCCCATCTCCTACTCCTTATTACAGCCATTATTTATTGGCTGCAAGGAAAATTATAACCTGCACAGAACATTATGAGGGTGGTTAGGACATTTTTCTTTGTGGACAGCTACAGCATTTAGAAATATTTCTGCAGTGATGTGAAATTTCAGATGAATTATTAAAAGTCTCTCCTGCAGTTTGTGTGCAGATCTAGACTGAAATCTGTTACAGAAGGCCAAGGCTCCTTCTCTTTCATGAGGTATTCCTCAGCCAAACCATAAAACTTAGCTGCCTTTAATATGCCTCTGCTAAACTTTTCTAAGCAGTTTATTTTGCTGTAATTTCTCCACCAAGTGTGTAGAAAATCTGTGTCCTAGTAGCCACAAATCCCAGTAAATCCTCACTGAGCCATTGTTGCATTCAATCATGTTTAGGAAAGGAAAAAAAAAAAAAAAGGAAATTCAATTTCTTATTTAAGCTATTTTATCCACATACTGCTAGTTTTTAGTATATATATTAAAAATATATAACATATTAAAAAAATCTGCATGTATTCTTAGATTCCTGTGGATCTCAAATGATTGTGCTGCAGAAAAATGAGTTTTGATAACTCAGAAGGCTATTACCAAAATAATTAAACCAATTGCAACAGTCACAAATCTTCTTGACTGTGATGCAAGGAGATAAATGGGGCTACACAATGAAATTATAAATAGGTTTTTATTGACCAGAAGTAGTCCCTTATTGTCCTGTGGAGAATTGAGCTTGATGGAGTTTGGGCCAGGGAATAATTGCTTGTAACCCCCAGCAAGTTACTCAAATATACAATGAATGGGCTGAGAGTATAACAGCAAATGTGTGGATTTAGAGAGAAAATATCCCCCAAGTCCTGCTCAGCATTAGCAGGATTAGCACTGAACACGTTCCAGAAGATTACAAGAAACAAAATTCTTTTTTTTTTCTTATTTTGGCAGGGAGAAGCTGACATTTTCTGAGGGATGATGAAGTGATCCTGTCACATTGTGATTTTCAACGTTTTTATTTATTTTTTATTGAGATTTACTGCTGGCTTTGCCCCTTTACTGGGCAAAGCCCCTGTGACAGAGCAGGAATGTCCCTTTTCAAAGAGCAAAAAGGGGCTCCAAAGCCCTGACTGCTCACTCTGGTGTGTGGAGCAATGAACAGTCACTTGCCCTGCCTGGTTTCATAAGAATTAATGTATTTTTTGTATAAAAGCTTTGAGCTTCTTTTTTGTTTTGTTTTCTAGAGCAAATGAAAATAAGATGCTTCTACTGAAAGATAAATAGACAAAGTTAGTAGAGGATATGGATCCCTATCCTTCCATCAGGTGATATTTATGAGCAATGCTTGATATACATATCATGTTTGGAGTGTTGACTTTGCTTGGCATTTTTGATCCAGCAATTTTCTGCTTGAGAAGTAGCTTTGTTCTACCTGTTCCCTCTTCTGATGGAAAAAATACATTTCAGCCTTCTAGAGGTAGAGTAGCTGTGCTTTTTTTTTACCCATAAACCACAATATCATGGAGTCAGTTTAAATCTATTTATAAAAATAGATTTTCTGAGAGCGGAGGAAACATTTGTGAAGAAACAGATGATTTCCTTGGCATGCAAATGGATTTTATGAGGGTAATAAAGCAATATACATCTGCCAGCTGGGGTCAGGCCAGCACTCCTGATTTAAATCACTGAATTAATCTGGGGGGACTGGTTTGATCACCTGCTCTGACCCCTCCCTTTGCAGGGACACCACCAAGACTCACACCTTTGACAATGCTGCTGAGTTCCCCTCTCTTCTTCCTTTCAATTTAGTTTAAAGTGGGTTTTGGAGTTTTTATACACAAAATCTGGGAGTGGAGTTAGGATCTCTCTAATTATTTTTAAGGTAGGTTCTGGTGATTTTGTTTGCTGATAATGTATTGATATTTATTGCATTGTTTTTTCCTGCAGAACTCCCCTTGCATTAGAGCTGAAAGTGCTTTAGGAGACTCCAGCTTTACCCATTTGGTTTCTTCCCAAATTCATTTTACAAGGTAAAGTCCAGACCCCAGTATCTAACTCCTCTCTGTATAATTGCATTTTAAATCAACAAATTTCAAATTTGTACAAAACACGTTCTTTTTGTCCTCAATGGTGTTTGCACAATACGAATTTGCCAAAGGTAGATCAATGACTTCAGGCCACAGGAGTGTGGGAAATCAGTGTCTATTACAACTGTAATATTTGTATCCAAACTGTTTTTAACTCCAGAATCCTTTCAATTGTCATTTTTAACTCCAGGAGCCCCTCAATTGTCATTTGAACTGACAGTCATCCAACACCTTGATTTGTTTTGGTTATACTGGAGAAGTTATTCTGAAGTTTTTCTGGAACTCTGTAAATGTTTGATCATTCAGACTTGGTACAGGATGAAAATAATCTCTTCCTCAGCTTGAAAAGAGATCAAAATGACACAGATTTGCCACCAGTAAAAACTCATTTTCTGTTTGTTTTAGCAGAGTGGTTCCAGAGGCTAAAGGAGGATCTGTTGTCTGTGGGTGGCCAGAACTGGTCATGTCTGTGTGTAATCATTGTGTAAAAAAGAATTTTGGATTTTTGGTTGTTAAGACATGTTGCTATTTGAAATTCTTAAATGCTTGAAGCTAAGCTTGGGTTAGACCTTGCATGCCTGAGGCTGCAGTTGCTGATATTTTTGGGAATACTCATAATGAACAGGTAGAGGAAAGATGGGATTTATACAGAACAAGGCCACACAGTCATTTGGTTGCTCAAGCCATTGACAAACTCATGATGGAATTTGGAAAATAATCCAAGAAAGCACTCAGGGTGAAAAGAGATTTTTATACTTTTTTGTTCATATATCAATGATGCAACTGGATGTGAAAATGCTCTGAGTGATGTTGTTATGAACATAAAGCAAACATAAAGCACTGGCAGATCCAATTTTATTGCACTGCAGTGAGCGGAATCCCCACATTTGCAGTTGCTCCCTTTCCCCTGCTACCGACATAAACGGCAGCAACAAAACGTGCATTATTGAAGCACACGAGCAGAATTATTGCTGTTTTCCAGTCATTTTGTTCCCTTGTAAAAGTGATGACCACAGAGGCAGCTTGGCAGCTCGGGCTGCAGCCCAGGGGGGGATGTTTGGGCGCAGGGACTGTCTGTGCCCTGGCTCAGCAGACGCGGCGTTTCCGAGGCGCTGAAGCTCCCAGCAAAGTCTTGGAGAATGTTAATGACTTTTAGCTGGTTTCTCTGGAGCCCTGTGCTCTCTGGGCAGCCTGCACTCTGCTCTCACCCACGTCCCTGCTTAGAAACCATGTCACAGCATCCTAGGTGGTCCAGGGCTGTGCTTTGGCTTTGCATTGCTACTTTTATCTTCCTAGGAAGTAGAAAAGGTCAAACAGTTAATGAACTTATTTTAAGGAATATCAAGTCCTGTTCCAGGCAGATATTCAACTCTGACAACATCAGGTGGCTGAGCCAAGGGCCCATTTTGTTGTCCAGCAGCTCCTGCTGAGAAACCCATTTTGTAGATAATAGGGAGCCCACTCGAGGGTGGGAGGGGGTGGAGGAAAGCTGCTCCAGGAAAGGTCTCTCCTTCAGTAGCTGCACGTTCAGGGGAATTTGTGCGCCTCCAGCAGACTGGGATACCTGTCAGAGCTGCAGCAAGCAGGTTTTGTAGCTGTGAGCTCAAATTCACTGCTGCAGATCACACACTTAAAAAAAACCTGGTACCTCTCTGTTGTGCCAGACACAGGCCCAGGTGACAGCAGCAGGCTGTTCTTTTAAAAATACCTCATGCCATGAAGATTCAGCTATTAATCATAGATCTCAACCCTTTGGGGGAGTAGTCATACAAAAATTTTTCTTAGCTCTTCCCAGAGTCAGTGGGAGATTGAACCAAGCTTAATAAAAGAGATGTAACATTGGGGCACTCATGGCTCACCCAGATGAAAAATTCCCATGGGATTTCTCTCTCCTCCTTGCTGCTGCCTCTCTCACCAATCTACTGCTGCACTGTTGAGTTCAGAATTCTGTACCTACATTTATTCCTGTCTGGGTGAGGTTGGGTTGTTCAGTCAGTTCAGGTGCCATCAAAGGGTGATGTGACACCAGCTGCAGGCACGGTGGTGGACTGGAATGTTCTGTTTGCAGTGATTCCCTGGGGAGCTCATTGGATCCCAGCACATCTGGGCAGAGTTCAGAGCTGCTCAGGAGCACAGGCAGGCCTGCCTCAGTTTCTTTTTTGAAGTGCCAAGATTTTGTTCAGCTCCATGAATCCCTCCTTGCAGCAATTAGGCACGGTGCTCCCAAGTTAATGACAGAAATTAATGGAGGAAGTCCATTCTGCAGCAAGGAATTCCTGGCATTTATGGTATTTTCACAATCTTTAGAAAGCACCAGCAAAACCAATGTGGGACAATACAGAAAATTGGGAATACCTGTTTCATCCAGAAGTGGAGCTAACACAGCCTGATTTGGAACATGATTTAGAAAACAAGGCAACACTAATCAAAAAAAAAAAAAAGTGTGAATGAGAGGCAAATTTTCAGAGAATTCCAGAGTGGTTTGGGTTGGAAAGAACCTTAAAGTTTCCTTCCTTGCTGTGGGCAGGAAACTTTAAGCCATTAATCATATGTAAATATAGTGATTTTTAATTTTCTTTTGTATTTGTGAATATATTTTAAGGTAACCCAGAGTGAAGGATCTAAATGCAACTTGAGTAATAATTTCAAAATTATAATGCTAGCCTTAATATGGCCTATAAAATAGTTATGGATTATATTTATAAGCAAAGTTATTCTCATGTTAAGTAATATATTAAATAACGTTAATTAATACATCAAAATATTAAATAATGCATTAATAACATTTAGTATGTTAAATAATAAATTAGTGTTGTAAAACCACAGAGAGCTCTTTATGGCCCAGAGACATATTTCAGTTAATGGAAAAGCTGTATCTGATTACATTCAGGTAATTCTGCCTTGGAAACCAATAATAAAAATTGTTTTAGAGAGGCATTATCAAGCATTAACAGAAATAAAGATAAAACACTGACAGGGTAATCCAGCTGGACTATTCCATTCAAACCATTTGGTTCAAAACAGTGAACTGAAAAACCTTGGAAGTTATTACTTTGAAAAAAAAACAAAAACTTTGAGAAAAATTAATTCTGAACAGAAGAAAAATGAGCCTTATTTGTCAGGAGATTTTAAGAGTGCAAGGGTTTTGATGCCTTGCTGTAGAAAATCCCAGGAAAATAAGGTTGACTTTTATAGTAGGGATTAAAGTACTCTACAAAGTTTCAGGGATATTTTAAAACATCTTACTATTGCTCTTCAGTTTTCAGTGTTGTATTCAGGACTGGGCTGGAGTTTTCAGGGACTCATTTTTCCATACTTCAAGCATGTACCAATGAGAAAGGAAAGCCCATTATTGGTATTGAAAGGGAATTTTATCAGGAGCTGCTTTTTAAACACTGCACCCCCAAATAAATAAACTCCCCTTAAGTAAAACAGGAACATTAATTTGCTACATAGTGTGGAAATCCTTCCATATGAGTAAGGCTCTGCTCTAAAGGGCTTGCAGGGGTGGTATCACAGGGTGAGGAAAAATTTATGAGGAATCATTTGGGAAAAGGCATTTTAAGATAATCTTAAAGCCTGCAAACAAAAGAGGAAGATGTGAAGTACACTATAGTACAAAATACACTATAATGTAACCCTTTTTTTAAACAAACACAGGTGAAAGATGCATTTACTTCTAAAAATTCTTGGACTTGGAATATGGAAAGCTTAAACTCTTTTTTTATTTTTCAAATTTGAGTAAGTATATTTAGTACTATGAATTATTTCAGATTCTTCACAGTTGTAGATGCAGAGCGAGAATTTATTTTCAGCCTAGAATTGGAATAGGATGATGTTTGCAGAGTTGAAATGGTAATTTGAGCAGGTATTCAGATATTTTAGTGCACCTGGAAAAGAGTAGAAACAACATCTATGTTAGAAAAATATCCTGTAAAACAAAAATCTTTATTAAGATTAAACTACTTATGGGGAAATATGGTTAATTACAGAACTCAAGTGTGTCTGAAGCTTCTTGCATTTACCTATTCCAGTTTCCTCAATGAAGTTTTTTCAAATATCTCATTTGTTTTAATAGGAAACCATAATTTATGTCTGCTTCAGCTAAGAATAGAGTGGTAAATGTTGAAGGTGGTAAAGAGAGTTCCTGAAAGCTGTTCCACAGATTAGGTGCCATTCACTCTGGTGTTTTGACCTTTAACATGGGATTTTGAATGCAGCTCAGGAACTTGCTTTGGCCTCTTCATTTTAATGCAACCCAAACGCTTCCTGAGCAAGCCATTAGGCAGCAGCCAAATTTTGTTTTAATCAAATGGACTCATAGATGGGTTGTTTTCTGTGTCTGGCCAGGATTCTGATTTGCAAATAGAAAAGGGGACTCAGGACTTCAGGATGCTGTTAGCAAAGGGGCACTGCAACAATTCATGAAATCACGGAGGGCCCCTGTGCTTAAAAAAATTCTGTGTGCACCAGAGTGTAAAGTGTGAACCAAGAGTTTTGGGGCTTGGAGCTGTGCCAGGGCAGGTTTAGGGTGGAGATCAGGGCAAGGTTCTTCCCCCAGAGGGTGCTGGGCATTCCCAGGCTCCCCAGGGAATGGGCACTGCCCCAAGGCTGCCAGAGCTCCAGGAGAGTGTGGCCAACACTCCCAGGGATGCCCAGGGTGGGGTTTTGGGGTGTCTGTGCAGGGTTGGACCCAGTGATCCCTGTGGGTTCCAATGATTCCTGTGGGTTCCAGTGATCCCTTCCAGCTCAGGCTTTTCCAGGGTTCCATGATTCCTTCTCATGGATCGACACAAAATTCAGTGTGTGTCCTGCTGAGGGGTGGTGCTGCCTTCTCTGGGCCAGTGTACTGTGACACAGCCACAGCCCTGCAAAAAAGGTCAGGGCACAAACCCCACGTGCATTTCAGCGAGCAGAAACATTTCAGAGTAAGGAAATATTCGGGAGATCATGATTTGTGTTACAGTTCACAAAAATCCACGTTTAACCAGTGCAATCTGTTACAGATTTATTTGCCATGCAGCAAATGAACATAAATTATTTCCTTGAGTGTATGACAGCACAGGAGAAAGGTGCCAGGGCAGCTGCTATCTCTGCATAAACTCAGGTCTCTCACCTGTAAGTTCTGCCTTCATTGGAAGCAGCTGAACCATCCCTGGGTGTCCAGGGGCTGCAGGAGAGGGACACTTTGCCCAGCTCAAGGCTCTTGTAAAACCCAGGGCTGAACTGGGAAACTCTTAATAAGCTTAAAGAGACTTAAAATAGGAATCAAGTTAGAATCAAAAATCCATGTAATGCAAGCAGCTGCAATGTAAAGCTTTCTTATCATCTGAAATTTAATACTTTCTTGTCGTTATTAACAAGGACCTGAAATTAATTGCACTAAGAGCTGGCTGCTCCACACCCTCCTTGCTTGGTTTGAAAACAAACCTCAGAAGAAAACCTTGCCTGATTTTAAATCTTCATTTCTATTATTGTGTGGATTGCAGCTTTCTATTCTGCATGTAAAGTTGGTAATGAACTGAGGAACTCACACTTTCTGGAAAGGTAAAAGCACTTACAGCTATAAAGCCGTATCTCCTTAGTCTCAGGTGCTTTAATCATCAAAACAAATCAATGTCTAGGGTGACAAACCCCTTCTGAACTGCAAACAATGAATGAAGAGCCATATTCTGCCCCTCTTCAGCAGAAAAGGCCACCTCAGTAATTTAGCTCCTAAAAACTTGACCTTTAGGCCCCAAATCTGCAAAGCATCTTTAGAAATTAATTTCAGGCTGAATATGCTGAAAGTTTTGTAAATGAAGCACTGGTGGAAAATTTGACTGTGTTTATTTGCAGCATATTCTGTAGCCTGGAACAACTTAAAAGGTTGTGACTATGGAGACCTCTTCAGAGGAAGTTTTTATCCTCTGGGTGCAATTTTTCTACTCTTAAATGGTACTTAATCTCAGAAGCAGGTGGAGAAGTTGACTACAAAACACAGAATGATGCTCCCAAAAATGATGTGGCTGTGATACCAGGGCTGATAGAGATGTGATATTTGTGGATGTGTTGCTGTCACTTGTGCTCTGACATTTTAGGGGAGCCTTATTTGCCTTGACTCCATCAGCAAAGTCTTCCTTTCCCAGTGGGACAAGTAAAAGAGGCATCCACTAAGGAGATCTTTATGTGTTCTTCCTGTTTTAGTTAACTGCACACTTCTGGTCATGAGGAAATGATGGCTAGAACAATGTTCAGAGAAAGTTAAACTTCTAAAAAAATTGGGTTTTTTTAAGAAAGATGCATAGCCTTCCTCACCATATGGATTTTTTTTCTATTAAAAAAATAAATAATTTCAAGTAAATTTTAAAGAAAGAGCTTAAGAAATAGTTGCTGCTTTGGGAATTCCATTTACCATATATTGTGCTTAAATTAAAGCATGGTGGGAGCACAGAATCTCAACTGATTATTTCTATTACTGCCTTCCTTTCTACAGACTGCAAAAGGAAATGAGCCCAACTCCTTTTTCCTGCTGTTGTGAAGCCAGAACTGCCTGTGTCAGGTAATATGGGATGTCTCCTCTCTGCCTGATTTATTACCCATAACTCACCCTACAAGTGCCAGGGTGTTGAGGGAGTCAAAACCAGGCAGAAATTATTCATAAAATGACCTCCAGCAAAATTCCTTCTCCTCTCCTGAATTCAGTTTTCCATGGATGAGGCTCTGTGTTTCTAGTAGAGTGATGATTCTCCTCAGTGCCAGACACTTAACAAGGAAGTTGAGCCAAGTGTATTTTAAGCTTTTCTTTACAACATAGTCAACCCTGTAGGATCAGTTTCAGTTTTCCTGTGATAGAAAAGGAACTGTGATGGGAGGGAATAAGAATGGTCAGAAATAACCTGAAACACAAAAATAATCATAGAATATCCTAAGTGGGAAGGGACCCCCAAGGATCATCCAGTCCAGCTCCTGTCCCTGCACAGACACCCCAAAACCCCACCCTGGGCATCCCTGGGAGTGTTGGCCACACTCTCCTGGAGCTCTGGCAGCCTTGGGGCAGTGCCCATTCCCTGGGGAGCCTGGGAATGCCCAGCACCCTCTGGGGGAAGAACCTAAAATCAACTCAGGGCTGTCTGAAAGTTTCCAGGGAGGCTTTTCCCTCTTCTAGGAATCTGTCTGTTTTGTCCTCTGTGCCTGAATTGTTCATCCATTTCCAGAGGAGTGCTGCAGCAATTCCCACCTGTCCCCCTGCCCTCCCTCCACTCCCTTTGCTGGGCTCCTGGAATCTGTGCCAGCAAAGTCAGGATCTCCCTGCTGGTCTTTGTCCCTCCAGGCCCAGCTTTGTGCACCAAAACCTGATCTTTGCCTTGTTGCTGAAGGGTTCTTCTCTCATTGAGTTTCTTTGTTCACCTTTAATGAGTCACTGGGAAAAATAATTGTCCAGCAGAGATGAAATTCTGGATAATCTGATGCCTTTGTGTCTTCTCCATTTGCCTTCCCAGTGGATGAGAGTCCACAATAAAATATTCCCTCTTTTAGCTGGGGAAGACAAACAAGTCCATGCAATTTTAGTAAGTGGATGTAATAAAATTTGAAGGCATTTTCTCATTTGGCTCTTGAAGCAGAGATGGGAATAATTGGGTTGGGTTTCACAAGAACTTATTTTCCTGGTCTTCCAGCTAAGTTCTATTTCGACCCAATTTTCAGATTACAAGCCTACAGGTGTTAACCAACAACTGATAATTCACAGCTGTAAAGAAAGAATTTTACTAAGAGGAGTTTCAGTATTAAAGTACTGCAACATATTTTTTAAAAAATAACAAAAGGAATAGATATCTGATTAAAAATGCCATTACATAAAGCAAAACAGTAAAAGAAATCTTTGGGCACTTTGCAACACAAGTTGGCTGAAACATCTGCAGTATCACATCATCTGCTCTGCAGGAGTCTTGTGGAAGGCAATTAATTGTTAATTAGCAATGTGCCAGCACACAGCTCAGGAAAGGGTTGCTGCTGAGTTAGTCCAAGTTGTAACAAGTAATTTATGTGGCAGAGCAGTTGCAGTGGCTCAGTGTCTGTGGGACTGGACTGGGGCTGCTTTAGAGAACTTGACACACCCAGTTAAACTCCTGTGCCAGTGCTTCAGTGCTGACAGGGCTAAAATGGAAATACTGAATAGAAAAGGGGGTGTTTGACAAGAGCTAATCAATATTTTCCAGGCAATTGCTTTGCTTTACTGACATACAGCTTCAGCCAAAAAGACTTCAATAAAGGAAATGTTCTGAAAATATGGGCCCTCTTTTTAAATTATGAAGCAATATATTGCTGTTACAGTCTAGTTGTAAAATAAAATGTGACTGAGTTGAAATTTTGGGGTGTTATATATATTTCTTATTATTTTGCATCGGGGAGAAAAATAAATTATCTTCCTTTTGGAGCTTTTTTCCTATTTCAGGTCTGACACAGAACCAAACCACTCTCTCATTCCCAGCCATGATTGTGTTTCTAATGGTAACTTGCTTTTGATTTTAATGTATTTTAAAGCAAACACTTGGCAGAGGGTGCAGTGTTGTTGCCACCCCTCACTGAACCTGAATATTGCACAGGTTCCCATATTGGGAGGGTGGAGAATCAGGGAAAAGTGGGAAAACCCATGGGATGAGAAAGCCCAGGGGCTGAGATGGAGACAGTTTAACATGTAAAGCAAAGCTGCTCAAAGGAGGCAAAGCCAAACAAAAGATGAATTCTCTACTTCCCATCAGCAAGTGGATGTTCAGCCATTTCCAGGAGGGCAGGACTTCATCCCATGGGATGTTTGGGAAGACAAATATCACTCAAATCATCATCCCCCCTCCATCTTTGCCCCACTTTGTGCTGCTGAGCATGACACTCATAGCATGGAATGATCATCTTCACCTGTAAGCTGGAATGTCACTTTTTTAATTACTGTGCTATAAACCCAACCTAAAGGCAACTTGGTTTTGTGAAATTCCAGGATTAACCCAAAGCCTGGCTCAGTGTGGAAATGAAGGGCACTGGGCACCACTACCTAAGGGTTGGGGCAGATGCTTCTCCCTGTCAGGCTCACTCTTGGCTACCAGGGGTGTGAGAGTTATTAAATTCCTTGGACTTTGTAAACCCTGACAACCCTCCCATATTGACCTGGAGCATCCAGTGCACAAAGCCCCTCCTTACCCTACTTTACAGCAAGGAAGAAAGAATGTCTGGGATGAGAGAAAAGATTTTACGTGCCTGCAGAAAGCTCCTATAATCTGAATTAAATTCTGATATTGTTCACTGAGTACCTTTAATAATGCAAAAAAAATTTAATATAGTTGAAAATACATCCATAGGAGCTGAGTACTAACTCTGCTCAGAGTTCCAGGCTGGAGTAGCTCCCAGTAACTGTGAGTTAGGCATGCTGATAACATCTGTATCTGCATGAAGGCTGCAAATTCAGGTTCTGATCTTGAATGATTGACTGTCGACAGTTTTGGTGTTATGAATTGAGATCTTCTCAGGCCTCTTTGGTATTTATTTTATTTGGTCTCCCTTGTAAGCTCCATTAAAACTTTACAGAAGTGTCTTCTCATTTAGTGCTGTCATTTATTTGTTATTTTTTAGATTTCAGTTCACTAGGATGGGTGACTGCTAACTCTTGTGAGCTGCAGATAACCCAGGACTGGAGTTTCTCCCCAGCTGTTGTCTGTGTATAAAATTCATGTTTAGGAAGCTCAAGGTACCATTACCCATTAGCAGAGGGGTGTGTCCCTAAAGCACAGTGGGAATGGATGAATTAACTCAAGGAAATTCCAATTTGTGCCACCTTTTCCAGGGTACCAGCATAGGTCTGCAGCAGAAATCCCCTATTGGGGTATATTCTCCCCCACTCCTGTCTAGAGGAGAGAGTGGAAGACAAAATGCAGGTGATAAAATACAGGTCTCAGACTGACAGCAGGGGACAAGGGAAGGGCAACATCAATAGAGGGAAAAGTGATTTTTGCAGCTCTCCTCAACCCAAAATTTAGCATCTCACCCATTGTGAGGCAATAAATTGGATGGAGAGACATCTACAATGATAGGGGTTAAGCCTTTCTAAATAGAAGCCAAACAATCAGGTGTTGCTTCACTTAAAATTATCTGCAACAAAGAAATCTCTTTTTTTTTTTTCCCATTGCAGAAAACTGATAGGCACAAATCAGCCTATTTTTGATTGAAGTCAGCCTCTAATAGAACAGCTAAAGGTATCTGTGCTGTCCACGAATGGCTTTGTGAGTTTAGGCTTTTGATCCAAAATATTGTCAGATTGCTATCACTGCTGAAATTCTGATTGTATTTCTTTGCTTTTGTGTAGCTATTTACCCACGAAGAGTCCAGCTTTATGAAATCTTTATAGAAGGCTGGTGAAGATTTTGCTTATAGCAAATCTAAAGTGAAGGTTTTAAATCTGGAGAGGATTGTTGTTCCCTCTCCCCCACCCCCCCAATTATATTGTCACAGGATTTTGTATTGCAAAAACAACGCAGAAATTCAGAGTTACAATAAGGGAAAGAAATCAGCCAAGCCCCAGTTTTTAATTTCCAAAGTTATATCACATGACTTTAGCTGACATTAATTTTGGCAGCCTGGCAGAATCCTGTGGACGTGTGGATTTTTCTTGGAGGTTGTTTTCCCAAGTTACTTTAGGTATGAATGGCTTCTCTTGATGAATTTTAGTTTGTAAAACTAAATAAATGTAGCTTTGGAACATTTGGTACTTCACAGCACCGTTGTCTGGAGAGCAGACACATCTGATTTCCACCCCCACCCCGTACTTTCTGCAGGGAGTTGTAAAGGATTCCTTGGGTGTGTGGGGATAAACCTGAATAAAGCAGAACCTGAATTGCTTTTTAGAGCACATCATTTTAATGTGGGGTCTGAAAGGCATGGCCAGGAAACTTGTGCAGGGTCTCCCAACAGGCTGAGAGGAACAGGCAGGAATTCCTGATGAGGAGCACCAGAGACACAGTGAGAGCATGAACTGACACCTGGCCTGTAATCCAGGGAATCTCCCTCGTTGAACAACAAAGGCTCCATCAGAAGTTTTTTTAAAAAAGGGTTCTCAGCTTGTTCTAAAATTTGTCATTTTTTGTTGCAGACACTGTGAATGTTCACAAGGATTAGCAGCCAGCAATTACTTCCATAAACATTCCAGTTGGGAGGAGACTGAACGGGAATCGGTGCAGGAATACAGCCGGGCATAAAGCACTTGACACCAGGAATTAATCATTTCAAATACTGAACAAATCAGCAAATAAACACCTTCAGCATCTGCCTGCAGGCTGTCCCTAGCTGCAGGCCCTTCAATTTGGGATCATCAATCTAATTGATGAAGGTTGGTTTCTCCTCTGTATTGAATCACCAAATGTTTACTGTCCCACAGCTTCCCTCCACTTTTAGAATTACTCTCAGGAATAAAATGAGAATTCACTGTCAGCTTTGATGTTTAAGTGTATCCTGTTGAGCCTGCTAGGCCTGGCTGGGAGACAGAAAAAACAGGGTCTGTTTTGATCCCTGCTGAAAACAAGATGAAGAAGGAGGTAAAAATAAATCAACAAAAAAGCCCTCCAAGTGGGGTTTAGTTTGTGCAAAGTCAGCTTGGGAAAATTGATCTATTCCATCCTCAATTAATGAATACCAGCTGCATTAAAAACAAAAACCACAAATGTGCCACACAAAATCAAACCTACCTCTGGTAATATATGTGGTGAGGATGTTTCTAAAAAATTATAAAATATATGAATTTTGCATTTTTTTTTCAGTTTTCCCACTGGCAGATTTCCTTTCCCAGGAGAGGTTTGACTAGAACTATAAATGCTGGCATCAAGAAGAAAAGAGAGAGGCTCATCCTGCACCTGTTAGGTGCAAGGGTTGATGTGACAGAGAGTTGACAGGGTGAGGCCCCAGCACCCACTCTTGTGACAGGCATCACTGAAATGCAAAATCCTGAAAACTTTAACCACAGCAGAAGCTCCAAAGTGTAATGTATGAGCAGGGTACAAAGTCAGCTCAAGTTAATTTAAACTCTATCCATGGGCATCTATCCATTGTCTTCCATGAGCACCATTAGCAGGTGGCCAGGCAGTGGGAAAAGTCCTGGGAGCTGGAGGCAGGAGGGAGAGGATTCACATGGAAGAAGATCTGACTGTCTCTGGGACTTTTCCAGCAGGGAATCCCGGATTCAGGAGCCTGGGAGTTCCAAAGCACATCCCCTGGAGTCGCAGAGCAAAGCCTTGCTGATCATAACTGCTGCAGAATGTGGAGCTGAGGGAAGATTTGAAGCAAGAACCTGGCTTGGGTGTTGCCATTTGCCATGGGGAAACTGCAGAGATGAAGAAAGAAGTGGTATTTAACCTGGGTTTGGAAACTTAAGGTGAAAATGACTGACCAACAAAAAATTTTAGAAAGGATGGGTTAGATGGAAAAAAAAAAATCTCTATTCGAAATATTTGATTTAACCTGAAACAAAACCATTTGTAATATTTTTCCCTTTTCTCGCCTCTTTTACAGCCTGAATTTTAAGCCAAGCCCCAGCTAGCAATGCCCACATGGGCTGCGTCTGCATTTCCCTGCTGTAACTCGAAAGCGCCCACATTGTTTCCACACTTCCCAAATGTTCCCCTCCGTTTATTTTTTCATCCCGTCTGTCCCCCGGCTCCCCCCGCCGCCCTTTCCAGCTGAAGTTGGTGTCATCTGTTCCCGGCGGGTTCCTTTTTTTAACTCGCGGGGCTGCGCCAGCCCCCGAGCGTGGCCCGTGCGGGGCTGTCCCCGCGGCCCGCCCGCCGG
>VXBS01003655.1:60754-91492 GCA_013400255.1 Sitta europaea | reverse complement strand
GGGGGGCGGGGGGGGGGGGGGGGGGGGGGGGGGGCGGGTGTTAAACCATCGCTCCGGGGAGGGCTGAGCATTTGCAAATTCCGGCTCCAGAGCGCGGGGAGCATCCTACAACCCGCGGCGGGCCGGCAGCAGCGGTAGGGCAGGACAGGATTGCCGGCTGCCCGGGACCCCGCACGCCTCCTCGGAGCCCTGCCCGCCCCCGGAGCCGCAGAGCCGCCCGCAGGCAGCGCGGAGCACAGCCCGGCCCCTGTCCCCGGCGCAGGCACGGGCAGAGCCCTGGGTGAGTAACCCCGGAGCTGCCCCGCTCCTCCAGCAGGCCACGACCCTTCCAGCCCCTCTGCACATCCCCCCGGGCTCAGGTGTGCGCCTGAGGCTGCAGCAGATCCCTGTCCTCTGGTAGGTCGGTCAGGCTGGGAGCCTTGCCTGGGGAGGGATTTTTGAAAGGCTTCTCTCTCTGCTAGGAAGTCACCTGTCTGCACTTGGAATAACTCCTTCGCTTGCACAGAACCTTCTCTCCTCCCCCCACCCCTTTCTTTTCCTTTTCCCCTGCTTTACAACTTTTCCAGCATTGTGGAGTTGCCTCCCTCGTTTTCCCCCGCAGATTTCCATAGGTAACGAGAAGCCAGTGCCACTCTGGGAGATGTCAGTCCTTGAAGAGCAAGTGTCTTAACACACCTGTGTGTTTTTCTTTTGTTCTCCACTAGGCTGAAAAGTCATGACAGCTGAAAAGACTATTCCTATAATTAATGGCAAGCCAGAAGATGCTTTGGACCCAGAAGCCTCAAGTACCAACCTCGTCCACAGCAATGATAAGAAAGTTCATGAAAGAGGCCACTGGAACAATAAGGTTGAATTTGTGCTTTCTGTGGCAGGGGAGATTATTGGGTTGGGAAACGTCTGGAGATTCCCATATCTTTGCTACAAGAATGGAGGAGGTAAGATGGCATCACATGTGGGTTTACATGGGAATTAAACACGGCAATGAAACAGTTAAGAATGCTTTGCAGTGATTTATTGCACTAGTAAGAGATACGTGTTCAGGGTTTCAGTGCATGTGCAGACAGGGAAGCATTACACATCTGACATCTAAGAAAAATCACTGTGCTTCTCTTTCCCTCTCTCCAAACACTGTGTGGTTTATTTTTACAACTTTCTGCTGCGTTAGTAAATTGACATATTTTTTCAGTAGCATTTATCCTGCAGGAGAAGCCAGCATTCTGTTATAGTAGTACACGCTGTCTTCTGCATGTGAATACACACCCAGGCATGCTGAACTAAGTTTGTCTGACACAGAAAAGAAGGCAGCACTTTATTTGTCACAACAGTGTACTTTGGAGAGGATTAATTTTTTTTTTTTTTCTAATAATGCCACGAAGACTGTATTTATTTTCTTTGTCACATAAGATTTTTTATACCTCAATCTTTTTTTCCCTCAATACTTCCCCAATTCCTACAACAGGGGAAGATGTAAAGCTTCAGGTTACTCAAAGAAGAGAGCAAGCCCTAATAAATATAAAATATGAATATTATTTGAGAGAGAAAAGAGCAGCCTCAACTTCTACAGGAGTATAACATGTGGCATGTATTGGTTATAGCCAACTATAAACTGTATAAAATACATGACAGTTGAGAATAAGCACATCAGCTGTGACTTGGGCAGCAACGAAGAAAGAAAAGTAAATTACAAACTCAGTTTAGAATTCTGTGGACTGGGTTCAACATTCTCCCCACTTAAGGCCTGAGTCAGTGGCAGTGTAAACACAGAGGCTGGAAGAAAAATAGGATGTTCAGGGCTGATAACCTGTGATGGGTTTGTTTGCTGTGCCAGATTTCTATTCCTTATCTGAACCCAGGGGTGGTTTTTAGCCTGTTTTGTGTGCTGTTTCTACAAGACAAATCCTGCTGTGCAAGTTGTGTTTATCCTTGGAAGTTCCTTTCCTTATGTCTTTGCATTTTGGCCAAACTTGGGTAACAAGAGTTGGGCTCTTTAGAGAATGCTGCTGCTACCAAATCCTGAATGTTACCATGCTGCATATCATGTACACATCCTGGTCAATGGTCAGAGTTTTCCCAGAGAACTTTTGGCAGAGGAAATGACAGGAATATATTCTTGGTGTGTAATTTTTTGGTTCCTGCAGCCACCTTTAGGTGCCCATTTTTAGGAGTGTGCCAGCTTGTCAGAAAGTGATGCTATAATTTTTAAGGCTGTAACACGAGGTAGAAAGAATTATAATCATTGTTTTGGGTGATTTGGTGAAAAAGTAATTACTTAAATATCATATTTAATCACCACTGTATTGTTTTAGAGTAAGTGGGTGTGATTTAATTGGTCATGTCCTGGCACCATGGGACATTTGCCATTGACCAGTTTGAGTCAATGAAGGCTCAGTCTATGACTGAGCTTTGTAACCCCCTGCTGGAATTAGACCAGAGTTTGTTTTCAGTGCTTAAATCTGATGCATCCAACTCCTTGGCATGTGCTAGGGGAAGGCAGTGGCAAGTATCTGAGCTATTTGTGAAATAAATTGCTTTTTGCAGAAGAAACCTAGAAGCTGCAGTTTGGAACTTGTGAGGTGTGACCTCCCTGGCACTTACTCCAAGTCCTAACAGGGAGTGTAGGAATAATCATCCATAATTTTAGGTTGTGGATGTTCAGGTTTTGAGGAAAAATAATTTCTTTGTGTGTTTAGGATTAGGTATTTCTAGGAATATGATCTTTTTGCAAGCTGGGAATCCTGACCTTTTATGTTCCTGAGGTATGCCTGTTGGAACAGTGTTGGAAAAACAGTCCAAGCAGATTCTTTGGATTTCCACAAGTTGCCATGATTGTGTGTATGACAGGGCCGAGCTAGATTTGATACTGGCCAGTAAATTATCCAGAGCAGCCATGCAAGTATTCCATTCTTTGTGGAATCCCTGTGGATTGCTTGAGAGGCACCTGTGATTCATCTCTAGGGGAATTTCCTGGCTGAGGGAAGGGACTCCTGGTGATGAGATGACAGAACTGCCAGTCAGAGCAGGTGGATTTAGCTGTCTCACCTTTCTAATCCAGGTGACTGATGCACAACAGCTGTTGCAGGGTGTGGGCAGTGTTTGGGTTTTGCTGTGGTTCACTACCTGTGCTGGAGTTTACTGCCAGCATCCAACAAAAATGTTGATTCTTTGTTGTTTTCCTAGAACTTCACATAAATATTTCTGGCTGATAAGGCCAGGCCCTGCTTTCCTGTCCTTGTGAGTAGTTCTGAAGTTTGTTTCCTCATTCCCTTTTCACAATCCTTCTCTTCAGGCTTGTACAAATAACATGAGAAGGATTTCTCAGATTTAATAGCTGCAACACCCTCACCCTGAAAAAAGCAAGTTTTGATGGTGCTGAGCAGAGCAGAACTTTGAGCTGAGCTTGGCTGGGATCTTTTCTGAGTGTGAGGGACTCCTGAGCTGCCTTTATGCTGACAACTTCGATGTGGTCTGGTTTAGGCTGTGGCCCTGGCTTACAGGCTAACTCTGGATATTGGGGGCAGGAGTAAACCCTTCCTGCACTGCACTGATGGCTCACAGCTGGTCCTTCCTTTAATGGGAAAATCCTCCCTGTGCTGCTGAGGAGCCCAGTTCGTTCTAACCACCACCTCCTCAATATTCACCCACAGGTGCTTTCCTCATCCCCTACGTGGTCTTTTTTATCTGCTGTGGAATACCTGTGTTTTTCTTGGAGACTGCCTTGGGACAGTTTACAAGTGAAGGAGGCATCACATGCTGGAGGAAAGTTTGCCCTCTGTTTGAAGGTAAATATTCTGTGTTCTACTGCAAAAAGGAGCATTTGATTTGAAGTAAAATGAAATAAACTTTATCAGAAGTGAAGTTAAGATGTACTTAAGAGTAAGCATTTGTTTTTAAATTAAACACCAGCCTGAAATGTAGAAATTTTCTTTTGTATCTCACTTTTTCTTTTGCTCCTCCAGGCATTGGTTATGCTACCCAAGTTATAGAGGCACACCTAAATGTATATTACATCATCATTTTAGCATGGGCTATCTTCTATTTGTTCAACTGCTTTACTACAGAGCTTCCCTGGGCTTCCTGTGGCCACGAATGGAATACAGGTATGACCTCAGCAGAGATTGCCACTATAAAATCCTCCCAAGAGATTGATTAATACATTGAAATGTCCTGAACAAAGCTATTGGTGCAGCAAAGTCTGGAAATGGGCCAATCTCATCCCACTACAGCAAGAGAGAGGAAACCTGGAGTTGAAGCTGCCTTGGACCTTTCTGGGTTAGGTCATTGTAAAGCATTTACTCCTCTAGAATATAATGTCAGCAGAAAAGCCTATGGATTTGTTAATTCTGTAAGATCCTCTGGCTGAATCCCAAGACTCTAATTTGCAATCATATCTATTCTCCCTGAACACAGTGAGTGAATTCTGCAGCAGAGAATGACCTGATGACAGGTTGCAGTCTTGCTCTTTCACTCTAACAAAATCAGGAGGAGTTTGAATGGAGAGGGAAAAATATTAAGTGTGGATCTTTGGATTTGCTCTTTTAAATGCCAGATGTTGAGGGATAATGTTCATCAAGCTACTTCTGGAAATTTAGTCTCATAAATAATCCTTGCTGCATGTAAAGCAGCCTCCTGCATGAAGGATGAGGTGTGTATTCAGAAGGGTTTGCAGAGTAGGGCTCTGCATCTGTCCTCTCATTGATATTTATATCTGTAATTCTCTGTTTATTGCATCTGTAGATCCCAAACACCCATGGGGAGGCTCTCATCCCAGTGCCCTTGTTCCCACACCCCTGAAGCTTTAGCATTTATCCCAAATACACAGTCCAATTTCAAATTGAAGTTTTAGCATTTATCCCAAATATACAGTCCAATTTCAAATCCAGTCCCCGTTGTGTTGTCTTTGATAGTTTTCACTAATTGGCCATTTGCTGTGTTCTTGGAGCACACCTAAAGCTGCCTGAAATCCTGGTTTCTGTCAAGGAGGCAACTTTGGGCCAGTGGCTGTGGAAGGCTTTGGTGTCAATTTTGGCAGCCCTGCAAAGGAGCCTGGACAGCATTTTCACTGCTCAAATGCTCCACACTGCTGAGCTGCTTTGGCCTTTGGGTTAGAGATAATAATGATAATGATAAGCCAGAGGAAATATCCACTGGCCTTACCAGGAAAAAGGGGCAGTTTCTGGCTGGCCATGTTCCATGAGCTGTTTGCAGCCATAAGCAGCTGGAGCAGGAGCACGCTGTGATTCCCAAGCCATTGCCTCAGTTTCTCAAAGTTTCTTTCCTGTGCCTGAGGTGAGTTTTTGGCCCTGTGACTTTGGCAAGTGTTGTAGGAGAGTCCCCACGGATGTTTTCCTGGGTTATCATAACCTGGTGTTGCAGAATCAGCAGCTGAGGTGTTTAGTGCACCCAGAAATGCTTTAACCCCGGGGTGGGGGCTTCCCAAGGGGCACACACTGGGACATGAACAACAACTCTACTTGCCTGTCAACACAGCAAACTCCTTTTTTCTGTTCTTTTCTAGAAAACTGTGTGGAATTTCAAAAACTTAACATGAGCAACTGCAGTCAAGTCTCTTTACAAAATGCCACTTCTCCAGTGATGGAATTCTGGGAGTAAGTGCACAAAACCTTTCTGTTTGATCAGACTGTTCATTACCTTGCAGAGATTTGATCATTTACACCTGGTAACCATATAGCACTTAGGGATGTGGGTTCAGCTGGGCATTTTCTTACCAGCCACAGTCAGAATGAGAGGTTTTAACTCTTTTTTTAGAGGATACAAGGAAAGGAATTCCATATCCTGAAAGGACACAGAACAAAGTGTGCCACTTGCTCGGGAGCTTGGCTCCTGCTGCTGGAGGACAGAGCCTCCAACCCATACTAATGAGGAGGCAAAGGTGAAAGAAAGAAGATGATTTACAATATTCCTTTTTCTCTTTTTTGTTTTTTTTTTCCCCCAAATGTTGCTTTCCTTAGGAGTGTGAGAGCTGCATCCTCATCCTTGTTTCAGCTAACTAATACTCTGGCTTCTGGATCTCATTATTTTTTAAAGGGCTGTGTAAGTGTTAGTTATTCAGCTAGAATAACAGGAGGGTTTAACTCTCTCCTGTCCCCCTGAGTCTGATTTCTAGTTGGACTAAGGGAAGAAAATCAGATGTTTGCAAAAGATGATCTGCTTTTGTGGTGACATATTTTTTTCTGACTATAAATATTTCATCAGTGCAGTGTAGCCTCCCATTTTTCTGTGCAGGGCATAGTGTGTGTTAAGCCAATCAGAGAAATGGAATGTTACTTTGAATTCTGAGTAATTTCACCATTCAATGCCTCTTACACAATTCTGGGTTACTACAATTTCTTGAGCACCCATTAATTTTATTTTTGAGACAGAGCCTTATTCTGGGGCTGTTTTGTGTTCAGGACAGCATCAGCAACACTTTAAAGAACCAGGAATTAAAACTCCTTGAAGGGAGAACTCTACATTGACATAATTTCCTTGAATCTTAGGACGTGCTATTGTCTGCCTGAATCTCTTTTTCTTGCTACATCAGAAAACTTAGACTTCATGAGTCATTTAAGCAAATAAAACTGGGTTTTTTTAAATAAAATGCCCCACACACACACACACAAAATTAAACCTGAACAATAAGAGAGGCATATGCACTCTCTGGGTAAAACTGGAATTTTATTTTCTGTTACTATTTTCAATAATCTGAACACCTAACATCTTAAATCAAAATCTATCTACTCCAGGGTTTCAGAATAAACAAGACTTTCTCAGGTGGTATCAATTAATGCTACAGCTTCCTTTTATTTTAGCAAAAATCTCTTATGCTGCTTTGGCATAATGAGAATTAAGACTTAGTAGAATAAATGACCAATATATTTTCTCAAGTTTTAGCTAAATTCACCCCCTGCATTTACATGATTTTGAACAATATTCCCAACATGGCCACTGATGGTAACTGTAGTTATCCAGAGAGGCAAGAAATGTTTGGCTCAGTTCTATGGAGGGCACAGAGTAAGTTTTACACTCTCATATTTCCATGGTTTTGTGGCTTTTGTGTTAGTGCTCATCTTTGCATTGCCTGAATTCCTGTTTTGAAGCACATAAAAATCCATTTTAAGGATGTCCCCTCCTAGAGAGCTCTGAAAATGAAGCCAAACAAGATTCTTGCAACCAACTTGCAGTGGGTTTTAAACCCTTGAATTTTAGGGCATATTTCTCTACCTGGTTTTGTCTAAATCAGGAATAAATTATGAAACTACAAGGGGTAATCAGATTTAGCCTTTTCTCTATCTGATTTTACAGTCTTGTCTATGAAAAGTTGAAAATACACATTCCAAACCATTTAAAATCACAAACACACACAAAAAAGGTTGATTAAGTAATCTGTTATTTATTTGAAACTTCTTTCTTTATTATGTCACAGACAAACTTTTTGTAACACTAACAGTTTGCTGGCCAAAATAACTTAAGATATTAAACTTATCTATTTTCTCTGTCCAAGAAAAACTGGAGTTGCATAGCTTTGCACACAGAAAATAAATGTATTCTCTTCCTGCTAAGGAAGGTGTTTGTCTTGTTTGAAATTTAAGCAATTATGATGTTGCATGGCATCAAAATTAAAAAAAAAAAAAAACATGAAAAACTAGTTTTAAAGTGGACAAGTGAACTTTATTAAAAATCAGGATTGATTTTGCCTTGAAATAACTCATTGTAATTAAGATTATAATTAAATTATAAGTCTTAAATATCAGACATAAAGTCACAGCAGGGTCTTTCTGTATAAAGAGCAGATAGAGAGCAGTTAATACAAAGTAAATATTACTAGAAGAGTTAATTTGTCTGGAGAGAAGTGCTACCAGCAATATTATCCCCTCAGTCAGAGGTGGTGTTCTGGGGATGCTGCTGTATTATTTTGTAAATTCTGCTGCCAGGAGCCGTAAACTTGTTGAAACAAATAGTAAAAAGGCAAGTTGCTGGAGTAGGGAAGGGGGAGGCTCCAGGTTTCCTCAGAACAACCATTCAGAACCTTCACACTTTGCTCCCTGCCATGCCAAGGCTGCCATGGAAATTCCCCTAAGTTGTGACCACATAAAAGGCAATTTAATGTGTGAAGGGAAAAAAAAAAAATTGGGGTTTTGTGGGATTTTTTTTTTTTTCTTGTCTGTTGAGTAAATCTGTGGATTAGAGTGGTAATTATTGTGCACAGTGATCCTGTTTGCTTTTTGTGAGGGAGCTTGTTTACATGTGAAACTCAGTGCTGCCTTTGTAAAGTGTCAGGCTGATGCTGCAGCTTTCTTTCACACCCCTATCCCATTGCCACAGCCTTTTAGGGTGATCACAATATCTTCAGATGGTTTCAAGTACAGCCAGCCTAACAAGAAGAGACTCAGGAACTGCCCAGTGTTTCTGCAGTGCTGCTCCCAAGCCCAGTGCTCCCAGTCTGAGAGCCCCTCGTGCTGGGCAGGTTCAGGTTGCTGTGCTTCACTCAGGATTTGCAGTCTCTAAGTGCCAGCAGAGGTTGGGAACAGGGGGGCAAGCTGGATTTGGGGCTAAGTGTGGAAATGAATACAGCAGGCCCAAAACATCTTTATTTCTGGCTTTGGAAAGGATTTTTTTTCTCTTTTGCCTGGTGCTGCTAAGTCCACCAGCTAGGCTGCAAGGCTCAGCCCTTATTTACTCATGACTGGAAATAAATCCAAATCCTCAGCTAGCTTGAGGATTGCAAACCACAACTCCAGCCTTTCTGCTGAAATATTTTGCTGCTTCTGCAGCCTTGGCAGCTTCTAAAGCTGTGGCTCAAGTCAGGCAGGGACTCACCCAGGAGCTGAGCAGCCAGAGGGTCCCTGGCAGTGCCACGAAGCTCTGCCAGCTCCCCCAGCTCAGGTGTGCCCAGAGGGTGCTGCTCCCTTGCTCCCTCAGCAGGAATGCTCTCCTGCTAATTCATCATTCTCTGCTTTGATAACTACCTCCCACAGAGGGTGAAAGTTTAATTTTTGTCTTGCATGGATGGTTTTTCTGTTAAAAAAGCCAAAAAGGGTTCTGAGGGAAATCCTGCAGCAGGTCCTGGGTGTTGTTTTCCTTCTGGTGCACTCTGAAGAACCTCATTAAACTTCAAAACTTTAAATGTTTTTGTGAGACTGTAATTGATTGCCACTTCCCTCTAGCTACACAGTGAAAATGGGCTGATCCTGCTGGAGGTGCAGCAAAATCTGGCACCTCCAGACACCTTTTTCTTCTTTTCCTGTTTATCTATCTATCCCTGTTAGTGTTACAAGGCTTCATTTAAGTCAGCAGACACCACTGACAACTGATCAAAATTAGGGGATTAAAGGATTTCTTACTCAAAAAGGCCTTGCAAGCCACAGCCTAGAGAAGTTCCACATTCTGTGTGTACAGTTTCTAAGGGAAGCAGCTAAACTGATAAAAATTCACTTTGTATTCTGCAAGCTCTCTGCTGCTGTGTTCCAAAGGACAGACAAGAGCCTGAATTTCCTTCCATACTAGTGCCAGCATTCAGAGACTTGACCTGTTTTCTCCTGTTTATGGCCTTTCCCTCATCCCAGTTGTACAGTTTGTTTAAGAATTTCTGAAGAAAAAGTAATAATCACAGTTTCAAGGTGCAGCACAGAGAATTTTTAGTGTCCCAACTTCAAGTAGTTCATAGTGATAGCTGCTAATCACTGATAAATTAAAGCAGGATATGAAAAAGAACTGTGGCTGTCAGTGAGGGTGTATTTGCAGCCTGGGAAACAGAGGGGAGATGCTCTGCTCCATCATTTTTCTGCTTTCCTGGGGGGAAATTTCCTGGTAGGTGTGGGGGCTGCAGCCATGCCCGTGTGCACTCTTGGCTGCTGCTCCAGCCTGTCACCACGGGCAGGAAAACTGGAGCTTTCCAGTGCCTGGGAAGGGAGCTGGACAGAAAGAGGAGCCACGGTTTTGTGGCTGATTCCACCTCAATAGTGTTTTTTATTGGCTGTGTAGCAACAACTCGGTGCCCTGTTAAAGGAGGTCTGGTTGCTGGGCTGTCACTCTCTGGAGGGGGTGACACATCCTCAGCCTTTCCAAGTAAAGCCCAGTGAGAAAAAACATTGGTTTTGTCTGGGCAGAAAGAATAGGGGCTGTTCTCAGCAAAAAAAAAAAAAAAGGAAAAGGCACAAACCCTTTCCTTGCAAAGTCAAAAAAAGAGGTTTTTCCTGTTTCATTCAGGCTGCAGAGGAGTGCAGGAGTCACATTGTGGTTAATCCCCGGCACGCTGAGAAGTCAGGGCTGAGCTGAGGCTGCTCCTGCAGTGCCCAGGGGCTCTAGCAGCACTCCCAAGCTGCCCCTTTGTGGGTGTCCTGCAGGACATTAAATCACTAAATCCTGCCAGACCCTTCCCTTGCTGCCCAGCTCGTGAGGGGCCGTGTGAAAATTGCTTTTTTGTTTGGAGCCTCGTGGGCTCTCCATCTAGGTTTGCCTCAAGATCATTGAATTTGCCTGACTCCAGCTGAAAAAGGCAAATGGGGCTGTGGCAAAATGCTGCCAGTTTTTCCTGTGTTGAGGGCTGGACCCTCAGCCACATGGATGAACTTCCCTGCTTTTTGATTTTTACATTTCCTGCTGTGCATAAAACTTTCCCTATGGACGGTGAAAAAATGACCTTTGAGTTTGCAAGTTCTCCTGCCTTTCTACTGCTCTGGGAATTTGTAGCATTTGGTTGGTTCCTGTGTTAAATTATGGTCAAGTTTTGGCTTGCAGGGATGTCAAAATCAGAAATTAAATTGTTGTAGCCTAGGTCACACATGAGCTACTTAAAACATCCCTTAATTGCACAACTGTTCAAGTTCTAGAAATGCTATTATTGCTACCAATGGTAGGCAAATATGCACAGAAACTGAGTGAGGTGCTTAAAAACTGTAATCTTTAGAAGCTGCTGGCTTAGAGATGCAGTTTTGCTGAAAAATGGTGAATCTTTTTTATTTGTAACCATAAGGGCATTTCCATTATTCTGGTTAATGCAGGAATGTACATTTGCAGACTTGTACATCTGTATATGCACTTTTTGCTGTTGTTGGGAAAGATTTATGTGAGAGAAGCACATTTTGCTGGAAGGGGTGAAATTAATATAAAGTGAAAGGTCTAAAACAGCAAAACCTCTGTGGTGCCATGAGGGGCTTGGCCAAATCAGCCAGGAGCAGCACGAGCCAAAATAACCAGGAGTGTTTCTCCTGCCTTTGCCAGGGTTCAGTGGTTTCCCATAACTTGTTGGTTTGTTGCATGGGTTTTTTAATTTTTTTTTTTATTTATTTATGTGCAAAACCATTGAAAGGACTCCCTTCAGCTATATCTGGTTTTATGCAATTATAAACCAGCTCATCCCCTTTTGCCTGAGGGTTTATATACAGCCTCCTATAAATATCTGCACAAACTTTGAAATCTTCTAGAAAACTGAAAGTAGGAAGTGTCTACACAAACTTTTAAATCTAGAAAACTGGAGGTAAGAAGTATCTACATAAACTTTGAAATCTTCTAGAAAACTGAAAGTAAGAAGTATCTATATAAACTTTTAAATCTAGAAACCTGAAAGTAGGGTGTGTCCACATAAACTTTCCAATCTTCTAGAAAACAAAGTAGGAAGTATCTACACAAACTTTCCAATCTAGAAAACTGAAAGTGGAACATATCTACACAAACTTTCCAATCTGGAAAACTGAAAGGAGGATACTTCTGGCACCGTTTTCTTCTGAAAACAATCAGTCCTCTTCCCACGGGACAAGCTGAAAAGTCCCATCCATGTTTGACAAAGTTGCCCACTCCAGGAATTATTTTCTTTATTGGTTGACCACAGGAAAGAGATGTGCAAGACTGGATGTGCCAACAAATCACATGGAGCTCATCCAAGGCATGTTTTTTCATACCTCTGCAATCCCTTAAATATCCAAGTAAATAAGAGACTTTTGTTTCCAAGTGTCCAGGCATGTGTCCATTACATTTATTCTCTTGGAATTGTGAATGTGAAGGGCTTTGGTGTGGGGGATTTTAGACACACACAAATATCTGAAAACATCATTTAACAGGAATCACATTCCTTTGGGTTTTGGCTATCTCAGCATGGATACTGTGTAAGGGAAAGATTTCCATGCAATTCATCCAGGCTTTGTCTATCTTTGGCTCTTGAAAAGTTATCATCAAAAGAAAAATCAAATATTTAGACACTTTTTAAGAGCAGTTCCCAAATGTGGCTTTGTAGATTCAGGGTGTTAACAGAAAGGGCAGTTGCTTGGGATTTTAAATCAGATTAAAAGCTCAAAGGAGATGTGTTTAACTGTGCAAAAATTATAGTAAGCACATGGTGGAAAAACAAAACAGAACAACCATGTTTTGCTAAAAAATTATTTCACTGTTTTGCTCTATATTCTTATATGGCAGCAAAATTACTTTGCTGTATCAGGAGGACTTCCTGAGGAAAGTAATTAAATTAAATATTGCACTGGAATTCCTGGAAAGGCTCCAGAGCATCAATCAGTGCAGGCCTTGGAACAGCAATGTGGGCACTGCTGTCCTCGGGATGCACAGGAAAGAATCTCCCCAAAATCCCTTCAACAGCTCTTCAATTATTTCATATCCCATATCCATAAGTTTTAGTTCATTTAGTTCATAACTGAAAAATTGATCCAGTAGAATTAATCTGGATTTAATTAACAACTCTGTAGTTTGTGAGTGCTAAAGCAGAGCGATGTTTTATGAAGATCCAGGAGCTGCAAGTGTGGACAAAGCATTGAGACCTCTCCAAATAACTCAATTTTCAGCTTTCTTTTTTCCCTTTATTCCTCGTGCCCCTGCTCATTTTCATGTCTTGGGGTTTTTTTTTTAGGACTAGAGTTTAGTCCAGGGCCAGTGAGATAAGAAATATGTTGACAGAAGAATTTTTTCAATTTTTAACATTTTTTTGCCAGCCAGGTAATGGTTTTCTTTTGGCCTGTTCTGTGAGGAAGAGATAAGAGCTTATCACCATTCATTTGTGACATGGACTTGTAGCCAAAAACTCCCTGTGAAGGTCTGTTTTACAAGATCATGTAGTAGTTCTCAATATTTTGTGCTCAGTAGTTCTCATTTGATGAACATTTAATTAAAAGTGAAAAACTGAGTATAACTGTGCAGGTTTTCTGAAAGGCTCCACACAAATTCTGAGAGGCATCAGCCTGGCTTAATTTCTTAATTAAATGCTTTCAGTTCACAGCTGGTGCTGTGTGCTGAGCTAATTTATAGCACTCAAGGTGAATAAAAAGGGAGATTTTTGTTGCTGGATGACTTCTTCAAAGAGGAGAAGAGGGAAATTACAAAAAAAAACCCTGAAGGAGTCATTGGATATATTGAAAAAAGATTCTGTAGAGCAGAGGTGAGTGGAACAGCATAAAAAGTGATTTAACAGGATTAAACCCTTGGGGCTGGCTAAGGAGAAGTTGCCATGACTTCAGTGAAAGAGGGGTAAGGAAAATAGGTCAGGAATGGGATGTTCTGTGTTCATCCCTCATTTTCTCAGTGTGAGGTACACAGACACACATTGTACAAATTAAAAAAAACCATATATACACTAACAGTCAAATAACCTGTACTGACCTTAATGAGACAGGGGCTGGCACAGGAAATGTGTCATTCTTTTAAATTTTTTCAAGCTGTAGGAGAAATTTCAGAGAAAAATCTGCAGAGGGAAGCCTAATTTCACTTTTTAATTGCATGTGGGTAGAAATGGGTGATGAAGAGAACAGCAGTCAGCCCTAGAAGGAATTGAAGGAGAAGGAACCAGGCTGGATAGAAGGAAATGTGGCTCAGCCAGGAGTGATTCATTCTGTTATGTGTAATTCACCCTGGATCTTTTGGAAGGAGTAAATAATTCAGAATAATGCTGCAGCTCAGGGATTCTTGCTAATGTGACCACTGGGAGTTGTCTGTCTGCTGCTTTGAGGAACAAGCCAAGTTTGGAATTAAGTGGATTTCCAGAAATGAAGTCTTACACTTTAAAGAATTTTCAATAAATTTCTCTCAATCTGCAATCCATGGATTATTTCTAAAAGCTGAACTTCTTTCTAATCCTTGAGCACTGATGGCTGGGGAGTACACGTGGGTATCCAGCAGTATCTGTCAAGGACCATTTTTAGCTCTTTTAGGAACCTGTGGGTATATTTCCTATTTTAGAGTTTCCATGAAACCTTCAGAAGAGAGGTCTGGTCACTACACAGAGCCTGTAGCTCTTGTTCTGGATATTCCAGAAAAGCCAGACTGTCAGCTTGTGGTGACTTGCAGGGAGAGTTTGGCATCCAGACTCTCTCTCTTGATTCTAAACACTTTTAGTGACTAAATCTGCAAAAATTCCCCTGGGATTTGTTTAACTTTGCAGTTGTAGCCATGCTTGTTCTGGAGGTGTTTCAGTGATTGCCACACCACAGCCCTGGGAAAACACCAGGTACAACCAGCACGTGTTGAGTTTCCCAAATATCAGTCCCTAGACAGGGGGGAAAGAAAGTCTGAAAGGAATCATTTTATTTTGAGGCATTATCTCTGTCAGATATTTGCTCTCTGCAGGGTGTTAATGCTGTCACTGTGCCACTCTTGCTCATGTCATCATCATGTCCCAGGCAGAGCAGGGTCAAGCACAGCCTTGTGTGTCTCTGCTTCTCCTCCTCTGCTGTTAATCCACGTTGTAGAATTTGGGTGGGAAAAGGTCAGAACTGATTTTCTGCAGCCTGAGTCGTGTCCTGCTGGATCCTGCCATCGATTCAGCTTGTGCTCTGGGGAGTGCAGGAGCTGCCCCAGCCAGCCCCGGGAGGAGCTGGAGCTGCTGCAGAGCCCAGGGAGGCTCCAGGCTGATCCCAGGGCTGGAGCAGCTCTGCTGGCAGGAGAGGCTGCACAGCTGGGGTTGTGCACCTGGACAGGAGGAGTGTGGGGGCACTGAGCCTCAAGGGGCTGCAGGGAACATGGGCAGGGAATTTTATGGGATGGGGCAAGGGGGAATGGCTTCAAACTGGGCTTCACACTTCAATCTGAATGGGTTCAGGCTGGGAATTAGGAGGAAATCCCTTCCCTGCAGGGTGGGCAGCCCTGGCACAGCTGTGGCTGCCCCTGGATCCCTGGCAGTGCCCCAGGCCAGGCTGGGCAGGGCTGGGAGCCCCTGGGACAGTGGGAGGGGTCCCTGCCATGGCAGGGGTGGCATTGAGTGGTTTTTAAGGTCCCTTCCCACCTCAACCTTTCTAGGACTCTGTGCTTCCCTGGGGCTATAGCCCATAAATGTTATCTCTGCTCAAAAAAGTGTTCTCTTCCTGGAAAAGGGAGAGGTCTCCCACATATTTTTGCTCAAGTCCCTCATCAGAGGTATGTGATTTTCTATTACTTTTTCTTTATGCAAAGCAACTCAAAACAGTCTAATTTGACAGTTATCTTTTACAGTCCTGTAATGTATAGAAGAGGATATTGAAGTGTTAAAGCTGAAAAAAGTTTCCCAGCTTTGATATTTCCAGGACATAGAATGTTCTATGCCTGTTCTCTAAGACAATATTACACCATTCTTTACATTTTCAGTGTCAAAAGATAACAAAGCACACAAGAGAAGAGAAATCTTGCAAACCTGTACAAGAAATGCAGTAATGAATCAGCTGAAGAATTAGCAACACTCTCTTTAGGTTCATTTTATTGAAGGATAATTTTTCTTTTTACCCTGGTCAATATAAAATATGTTTATCTTAAGTTAAAAAATCTGGGAATTTGACAAAGTAAGCTGCCAGCCTTTTGGTTGCACAGTTTTATATTTAGCATTCAGCATAGATTTTTTTAAGTTTATCAGTATCATTTTCCAAAGTTATCATATAAGTAGATAAGGCAGTTGAGAATATCTCAAATCTTTAATATCTTGTGTTCTCTGGTTCTTTCAAAACAACTTCTTCCTTCTCAGCTGTTTTTTTTCCTTGGAGTTTTGCAATCTGGATGCATGGATCTGCCTCTCCCAAATTAGACAGCAGTTATCTCAGATTAGACAGCCACAGGGAAACATTTCACCTTCCTGACAGGTATTTTGGCATGGGAAAGCTCCTGGCACTTTGAGCATCCACAGAGGAGTGAATGGAACTGGAATCCTGCAATTTTCAGAATTCAGTAATATCTGCTCGAGTCAGAAATGGTGTATTTGCACAGGATACCTGAATGCATTTGGGTATGAAATCTTCAAACCAATGCATTTCCACAGAAATAAATGAACATTAATTGCATAAAGTGCAATGAGAGAAAGAAAGATGCGAGTTAAAGAAATGTCTTGAGATAAAAATGGGAATTCACTGTCTCACAGAAACAGAGGGTGTCTAAAAGATCTCAGTCCTTTTCCCCTAAACTGATGGGGAATCTGTGCAGCCCTGGCCCTTAGGTGTAGAATGCTCTGGGGGCAGAGCCTGGCCCAGGCTGGGAGGGAGCTTTGTCCCCAGCTCCTGGCTGGACACAGCCCATGCACAGGGCTCCTCTGTTTGGGGGCTGCTTGTTGTTGGGCTTTTTAAAGCCAAGTGTCTTGGAAACTGCTCCAAATCCAAGTGGGAACATGAAGGGACCTTCCTCAAATAGATTGGAGCTGTTCTTCAGCTTCCCAAATCATGAAATACCACAAGAAGTACCCCAGGACATTCCTTTCAACTCCGTGTTGGCAGCTGTTAATGCTCTTTCTATTCAAGAGCCTGGTCCAGCTCCTCACATTTTATTAAAGACACTCTTTCCCAGGAAAATCCAGGGTTCCCAGAGCCAAGAAATAGTGTGTATCTTTCAGAACGTTTGCTTTCAAATTTGGAAATTTGGAGATTTTGGAATGGTTGCTTTTCAGTTATAACATTCCCCTCTCCAGCAATCCCAGCAGCAGAGGGGCCCTTCTTTCTCTCCAAATTGAAAAGTGTTTTAGTACTTTCTCAAACAAATCTGTCCCATTTGCAGCAGGTGTCTAATAGTGGTGGAATTCTCCTCCCAGTGGGATTTTATCTGTGTAAGTTTTGTGTAGGTTTTGCATGTGCAGTGCAGTGAATTGAGGAGCAGAGGTGACCCTTGGTAACAGGCTGTCCCTGCCATGTGGGGAGCACAAGGTTCTTGTATGAAGTCTAATTTTTTCCTGATTTTATTGTTTTATGTGTACTGGAATTGGGCTGAAATTTTTCTTTCTATGTTCCTGATTATCCATTTTTGTTTTCTTTTTACTCCACGTTCATATTCAGATTCGAGTGAGATTTAAGCCAGGCTTACAATATTTGTTACTCTAGGAAGAATTAATGTACACTGTAGTAATTTTGTCATGATTTTGTTCAGCCCAACTGCACAGACCCTTGTGACCAAACCTCAGCATTTCTGACAGCCACTCTTTGGAGATGTGCCCTGTTACTCCACCCAAATTTATCTTTTATTCATTAGATTCCTGGAACTTTTGCCACTTTTAATCTGTGTTATTTACAGGAAGCAATGAAGAATCTTCACTAACATTTAGCCAATTTAAATGTGTGTGATCAGAGGCAATGAAACCTTCAAGCACGGTGTGAGGCACCACAAATCCACTCTGGCTGAGGTTTAATATTCTCCTTACAAGCAAGATACCTTGTGGAGAATTATTACTTTGCTACTACTGAATTAAAATAAAACCTCACCCTGGTTTGAATTAACCTTTGATTCCAAACTCCCTCCCCCCATGGCAGTGGAATTTGTTTCCCTCAATATCCTGCTCAAGAAGCTCAAATGCCCTCAAACCCTTGGCTTCTCTCCCAGGCTCTGGGTGGGTTCAAGAGGCTGAAGTGTTGAATATTTTTATACAACAAAAACACCCCCCCTCAAACAGCTCCAACAGCAAAACCAGCTCAATACCTACAATAAATGCTTCCAAACTCTCATCGATTTCTGCTTTCAAGGAGATCCAAGGTAATTAATTGCATCTTCAGCCCAGGACAAATCGCTCTCACAGCAAAGTTTCACACAGCCTGATGTTGTTGCCAGCAAATTCTGTTTAAACTGCCTTGTAGCAAGCAGGGATTAGATGTTCTGGAGTAATTCAAATGCTTACCTGCACCTGTACTGTCAGCTACAGTGGTCTCCCAGGTTCTTGGGCTTTTATCTATCAAGGAATGTTGTTAATAATAATTTCTTCAAATAAAGAAGTGGCAGCAGTGAATTCTAGTGAGAAAGAGTCAAGATATTTCAATGAAATATCTTTTATTTCTCAATTGATTTAAGGGGGTTTTAAAGATGCTCAGCTTTAACAGGTCTTAACATACAGGATAAAATTATTTCTTTTCACTGAAGTGTGATGCAAAGCAGCTGAGCTGTAGATCCACCATAGAACATTTCTTCAAACCAGAGAGGAGCAGACTCAGTGCTGATTTTACTGCTTGTTTCTGTATTCTGTGCATGAACAGTTGAGGAGAACAAGGCAGTGCAGGGCACCTGCAGGTAAGAGAAGAGGAGGAAGGTCTGGAGGAAGCTACACCACCTGTTTTGTTGTGGTTTTCAGTGATTTATGGCAGCTTTGGGGTAGAAGCTGCAGTGCTGAGGAGCAAAGCTGTGATCTGACCCCTGAATACCAACCTCACCTCTCAGACACAGGGGACAATGGTGTATTTTCAAAATGCTGCCCCTTTTCCTCTTATTTCAGTGGAATACTGAAAGAATAGGGGTAGATACGGCTGGACTGAGGCTTTGTGACAAGAACTCATATTCTGATTGCTCCCTCCTTTCAAATCTCCACCCAGTGCCGCTGTCTCGGATGGTTCCAGCAGCAGGATTGAGGTCTGGCTTCAGGGAGAGCTGCGAGCAGGGATTTCCCCTCCTTGGAGCCATTCCTTGCATACATTTGATGTTTTAATTATCACTTCTGCACTTGTTACTGCTGGGAAACCCCAACCCTTTGTTCTGCTGGAACAAAGGAAATCCAAACCGGTTCACAGCCCTTCAGGGTAATTAAATCCTCATTGTGGTGCTGAGGTTCCCGTTGATCGGCACCACGTGTCTGTTTGAAACAGGACCCGCAGGGATAATTAATTGTGGCCCCTTAATTTGCCATTTGCTTTGTGTGACACTTTACCAAAGCATCAGGCCAAGAGTGCAGGGGGTGAAGGAGGTGTCTCTGCTCTTTGGGACTTCCCAGAGCACCCCAAGCACTCTGAGCTCTTTCTGCTCCCAGGAGTGAGTCGCTTTTAAAAATCTCCATCTCAAACCTTCATTAAAAATGATGTTCTTTAGGCAAAGGCATGGTTTGGTGTGTGAAATATTTCAGTCCTGAGACAGAGAACATCTATTTGTGAAGTCGTTTCCCAGGTAGGGAAGAAGAGTGTAGGAGTTGAAGCACTTGCACACCCGTTCTGGAAAAGGAACCTTACTCGTGTTGAGGTTCACATGTGCATAAATAAATCCCAATAGCCGTGAAAACTCTGATTTGATTAAAACATAAGGAAGTTTTCTCATTATTATTTTACAGTGAAAATATAGCTAAGTGAAAAAGGCTTCCATTTTACTATTATTGTGGCCCAAACATAAATATTTTGTCTGTTTTCATCCTAAAAATGTACTATTTTGAAAGGCCTGCTATTATTTATTGCCCTATATTATTTATTCCTTTTTTTTTATCATATTATGCCAATTTTTGTCCCAATACTTTTGTTCTCTTGCAATTAATTCCTCTTCCAGGTGGTCTAAGAATTCAAGGACTTCATTTGGGTTTTGAATGAGGATTTGTAAGGAGGGTGGACTTTATCCTAGGTAAAATTCCACATTCATCTGTCAAACAGCTCAGAAGGACTTGAATTTTAACGATGCCTTCATCCCCTCTCTGTGTAATTATGTCTCAGTGATGTTGTTTGCAGGTATCAATTAGGTCCTTCCTCTTCTTGATTAAAATAACCCCTCATCTTCATTTGGGTGCATTTTGGTGGCAGAACTCCAGGCTCTTGGCAGGTCTTGGCTGACTGAGGGTGCCCCATGCTGGATCACTCCTCTCCCAAATTAGCTGGTGGTAGATTTCAATAAAGGTTTGAAGAATAAAGGTTTGAAGAATAAAGATTTGAAGAATGAAACCAATTTCTGGATGGGGAGGAAACACGGATGAGTTGGCAGCAATTTGATATTTAAGCAGATAATACTCAAAAAGTAAAGTTTGTGTTGACTTCCTGCCCCCCTCCTTTGTTTCTTTTTTTTTTTTTTTTTTTACTAGGGAAGTAAAAAAAAATTCTCTTTATTAATCAAGAAACATGGAGATAAATTCTGTGGTTTGGGGTTTTGCTTGTGATTTTTCTTTACCCTGTTAATTCTGTCATTCACCAGCTCAAGAGGGAATTTTAAACACAGTTTAGTGAGTGGAGAGCAGCAGCTGCAGCTCTGCAGGTGTGAAACCTGTCCAGGTGCTGCAGCATTTTTCCAGACTCCTGGAAAACCTGGGCATGGCTCAAGAGTTCCATTTTCCCTCTTTGACTCCAGCTGTTGGCAGCTGCAGCCTCCCACTCCATCAAGACAGGAATTTCCCTTCATCCTCACCTGCTGACAGCAGAGACAGAGCAGATTCCTCCTTTTTTAATTTTTAAATTCAATTTCATTTCATTTAAATATTTATATTTCATATAAATATTCTATTTACCATATAAATATTCTATTTTTTCATATAAATATTCTGTATAATTTAGCTATTATATTTTATTGGCTGGAATTACAGGATCAGACTTTATATCCCTGAATTTATTGCCTCAGACAATAACTGAACCAAATACAAAAGGACTAATTATTTTATGTATTTAACTGTAGTTTGCTGGGTTTAAATTTAATACTTAATCTTTCTACTAAGTTGTGATTAAATTATGTGTCTACCTCTACAGACATTAATTATATATTCAATTGAAACCAGTGAAAATCAATTAATTAATTTTCACTCACAACATGGAGGGAGAGGAGTACAAGTCTGAGCTTGTAAGAATTTATAATTTATTTAACTTATATTAACTTGAAATACAGATTTCAAAGACATCTCTGCTCAGGATGGTTTATTTCAGGTTGAATGTTAAAAACTTTTAAGTGAATGTCTTTACATTTGCATCTGTTGCTTTAAATTGCTTCAAAACATTGACATTTTGAAAAGAATGATTTTAATGTTGTAAGTAAAATTACAAAAGGAAGTTCATGAAAATTAAGCTTAACAGGTAAAAATAAAGATTAGATTTATTTTGAGAAAACCAATCAAATAGAGAAACCTATTTATTTAGGAAGTGTTCAATTTTTGGCTCATATTTGTGGGTAACTAATTCAAATATTTCCTTTTCCTTTGGCTATAAGGAAAAGTTGTTCTAAAATTCAAATTTTGTCCCTGACCTGAAAAAGTGAAACGTTTATTCATATATCACCAGATGCAAAATACTGGGAATATTCTGGTTTTTATTTTGTCTTCCTTTCTACCTTAGCATGGGGTACTTGCAGTAAGTAGTAATGGGGAGTCCTTGAATCAAATTAATTTGGTTTTAAGCCATTGTTTCATATGTAATGCAATTTTTCTTCAAAGTTATAATTTTTTTTTGTAATCAGTTCAGTTTTATCCCAGTATGTCACATGTAGTGTTGCTTTAGTCCAGTATTATAACTTTTTTTGTAATGAATTTAATTTTATCCCAGTTTTTCATATGTAAAGTTATTTTCTTCATATAATTTTTTGTAACTCAGTTTTATCCCAGTATTTCACATGCAGTGCTGTTTTATTCCAATTTTAAATTTTTTTTTTTCAATTAGCTCAATTTTCTCCCAGTTATTCACATATAATGCTATTTTGCTTCAACATTATCTTTTTTTTTTTGTAACTCAGTTTTAGCCAAGTATTTCACACCTAGTGCTGTTTTAATCCAATTTTAATTTTTTTTTGTAATTAATTCAACTTTTTCCCAGTTTTTAACACATAATGCTGTTTTCTTCAATATTATAATTTTTTTTGTAATCAGTACAGTTTTATCCCAGTATTTCACATATAGTGCTGTTTTAGTCCAATATTTTAATTTTTTTTGCAATTAATTCAACTTTATCCCATTTTTTCATACGCAACGCTCTTTTCTTCAATATTATCATCCTTTTTTGTTGTAATTAGCTCAGCTTTACCCCAGTGTTTCACAAGCAGTGCTGTTTTAGCTCAATATTACAATTTTTTCCCCTCTTTTTTTTGCATGGAAGACGAAGGGTGCTGGCAATTTCGGCGGGGATCGAGCACATTGGGAACCTGCGCTGGGAGCTCGCCCTGTGCCTCCTGGCTGCTTGGACTATTTGCTATTTCTGCATCTGGAAAGGGACCAAATCCACTGGAAAGGTGAGGCTGGAATTCCAGGATAAAATGGGATGTGCTGGGATTAATATTTATTAATAATATTTATTAATAATATTTATTTATTATTATAGTTATTATAATAATAATTGGTTATTTATAATAATGGTATGTCATTATTTATTATTATTGTTTGTTATGTATTATTAATATTTTTTTCCATCAGAATGGGAGAGTTTCACCTGCATGAGGAACGTGCATAAATGGCAATATTGTAATCAAGAGTTGTTTGCTTTTTTTTGTTCCTTTTGGTTCAGTGATTTGGTTTTTCTCTATTCCGTTAGGTGAGGCTGCTTGATTTTTTTGTTAATTTAGCAATGAGCTTTAATAGCCAGTCCTTGAACTCTGAAACCAGGTTGTGCTGATTTCTGTGCACAAATTCTGCAAAATCTGGCTTTTTGCCCCAAACTGTCTGGAGTCAAAACTCTCAGTCCCCCAGAAGAGTCACTGAGAGTTTCCATGCACATGAAAAGAGAATTTAGGAATACAGATTGAACACCAAGAGCAGAAATAATGAAAGCACAAAGAGAGGGACCAAGAAGGGTGTATTATGGGGAAAAATAAAATTATTTGGCATTTTTTGAGGGAATGCCACTCAATTTTGGGAGCAGGGAGAGGGAGCCATGGGAGGAGGGAGAAGCTGCCCCTGGAGAGGTGTCAGCAACAGCTCTGAGCACAATCTGTGAACAACCAGCTGCACTGAGAGAGGAAAAGAGCCACAGACCTGGAGGCAGGGTCTTAAAAACCGCCCTGATTTCTCACATTGGAACTGAAGGAAACCAGGAACAACACTGGTGCCTTGAAACATTTAATTTTCAGTTGTCTCTTACGTAGTTTGGGTTGTGGTTGGGATTTTTTCGTTTCTGTTTTAGTGACCTCCGCTTATAAATTAAATATTTGAAACGTAATGGATTTTTGAAAATGCAGAAAATGCCAGAGTGAAATTTCTCAGCTGTGCCAACTGCACCCACCTTTCGTGCTGCTGACATTTTGGCCATGCCCAGTTACTGGTTCTGGGTTGTTGGAAAGGAAGAAACAAGGAAGTCCTATAAATGTGACTGTTTAGCCAAAGATGCTAAGAATGCAGAAACCAGAAGAGACATTGAAATGAAAGCAGTGTTTGTCTGAATGTTTCTAGAACAGCTTTGGCTGACCAAGGGGCTTTCTCTCTTTGTTAGGAATGGGATTTACAGGCAGACACACCAGAGCCAGAACAGCCCCTTCTTCCCTGGCCTGGCAGGAAATGTCCCCGATGAGATTTAGAGATTAGAACGCAGTAAAACATGGGAATGGAGCCATTCCTATAGGATGTGTGTAAATGTAGAAAATTTGGATTTGTTACTAGATTGGTTACTGAAAAAGTTTAATATTCAACATAGAAAGAGATATAAGTCATTGTAAAAGGAGAGCTCACTCTCTTATGCTCTTCTCCGCTCGCTCTCCTCTCTTTACTCTCTTCATTCTTCTGTCTATCTCTTGCTCCGCTCTCCTCTCTTATGCTCTTCACTCTCTTGCTCTCTTTGTTCTCCAGCCTGCTCTGAGCTAACTCTGAGCTGGGCTCTTTCACCCACACCCTATGGAATAAACTTCAGACCTTCACCTCAGAGATCTCTCCCGAGCTGTCCCGCCCGCTCTGGCACATGCAGAGCTCCCACACTGGGTGGTTTTGCCAACTGTGAGCTCGCTCTGCTGCAGAACTCCGCACTCACAGAGACTCTTGTGCCCCGTGGAGCCACGGCAGGGAGAATGCTGAGAAACGCTGCCTGGGGACAGTCCAGAGGAGAGGGAAAATCCCCAAGAGAGGGCTGTGGAGGAGCCCAGTGATGCCAGGGGGTGGCAAGCTCCGTGTGCGGCGGCTTTGGCCACGGCGCGCCGCCGATGTGCTCCAGAGCTCAGGGGCTGCAGCTGCCAGGGGAGGAACCCAAACTGAGCAAAACAGAGATTGTTTCCTGCATCAGAAGGGATGGCTGAGGATGGAAATGTATTCTAGCGTGGTTTGATCTGCCCCAGGGGTGCAGGGAAAGCTCTGTGGCTGCGGGAGCGTGCAGGCACGCGAGGCTGGGCCAAAGGCACTCACAGGAGGAGCAGCAGCAGCAATCCTGGCCTCAGAGGGGGCTGAAGTGACTTTAGAAAGGATTTCTTTCACATTTCTGGAGTTTGCATCCAGGATTTTATTGTTCTTCCATTCTTTCAGTTTATATGGTTTCCCAGACCCAGATCTTATGCTTTGAAGGTGGATAGCCTGTCTGACCTTGCATGAACCAGATCTTGTGCTTTGAAGGTGGATAACCTGCCTGACCTTTTATTTTTTTCTTTTTCTGGTAGCTTGGCTAAACCCTCAGCTTTAGGTAGGTGGAATAAATTGGTTTTATTTCTGTGTGGTTTTGATAACCACCTCTCTGATGAGGTCAGCCTGGGAAAGAACAGCCTGTCTCGGGCATGTGAAACAGGATAATAAACTTTCAACAAGCAGCAATAACTTCTAGTCTTGCAACAGAAGTGGAAAGAAAAGGGATTTAATACCCCATATTCAGCTTTATAGGTATCAAGCTTAAAACATTTAGATGAGGGTTCTCCAAGAGGCACACTCATGATATTCTTGCACCATTTAAATCAGTTTGCCATGAGCAGTGGATCTGTTTCCAGAATCCTGAAGAACTCCTCAGGATTGATAAATTCCCACATTTCCCAGGGGACCCTGTGGTATCCATGGATCTGCCTTTCCAGAGGGCCCATGGCTCCCAGTAAGGATCTGTCCTAGCCAATATTGATTTTTTTTCCAGCTCTGTTTCTGCAGAGCACGTTTTTCCCCTGGGCATACATTTACTATTTATTAATTTATTAATTTACTGTTTATTCAATATTCTTCCTCTTGCTGCTTTTTCCAGGCTAATCTCTGGAAATCTGGGCCATGGCACTGCCTTCCCAGAGCAGCAAACTTAAAACAAAGGCAGAACTCAGGTGTTGGGGAGGCTATAAAAGGATTAAATGTTCTGAAATATAAATGATGTAGCAGATTTCCGAGCTGAAGTTTCCATTTCAAATCTAATGCCATTTCTAAGATTGATATTTAAGCTCATCCATAAGCCTTCCCACTAAATTGAATTTATTATATGCTCATTTCCAGGAAACATTTAAAACTGACTTTGGGGTTTTTTATTATAATAACATAACAGTCTGTTAAATGTATGATCTACTTTAATTGGATTGAATAATTTCAATGAAAAAATACATTTATTCAAAGAAAAAAACTTCTAAATGTTTTATCACCCTTGAAACTTTTCCAGAGGGAGGTGTCTGTGGGACAGGATAGTGGAGAGAAAGAGGGCAGGGGAAACAGAGATGGAGAAGGTGAGGAGAGACTTCCTCTCTTGTGCTTTGTGAAATATTCAGGAGGTTGGTTTACCCTTTTCCTCTTTTTCACTCTGCATTCTAATGCATGGTGAAGAAAGAATCCAAGCCTTAAAAGCTGTTATAAAATAACCCCATCATTCTTCAACCAGCACTACCACAGGTCATGAATACTTCATATTTCAGGATATTAAATATATTAAGACTAACATAAAGTTTAACTCCAGAAGAAGTGCTTATTACACTGTTAACAGGATGTTCCAAACTTTTCCATTACTGTTCCTGAAATTCATCACTTTCTCACAAAGCATTTCCATTTTCCATTCCAACCCATGTGAAATAGAAGAATAAATCCAGGTGATCCTGGCAGCTTGCAGGTGGAATAGATTTGTGCCCTTTCAGAGGGTCTTGTCCTTAATTATTCAAACTTTTCTTGCCCTGAATTATCCAATCTTAGATCTGAAGGTATTTGTGTGCCAGCTTTCACTTTTTAAATGTTGCAAATATGCAAAATGCAGGATCTTTCAATGGGAAACTCAAAATCAGAAGGAGAAAAAAATATGGGGTTACCATAATTTGATGTGTATTTTGAAACCTGCTTGATAATCTCTGAGCTCCATCTCATGGAGAGCAGTTTCCAGGAGCTGAGCTCAAACACTTCCAAAGATGTGATACGAACTATCTAGAAGACTGAAGAAAGTTAATTTCTTTAACATTTAAATTATCATTCCAGTCTGATCATTAGGTTTGGTTCAGTGTTTGATTTGTTCAAAATACTTTTGATTCCTGGTTGTGACAATTCTGAGGTTTTCTATAATGTCCAAAGAGCTGCTGAGCCCTTCTAATTTTTTGAGCTCCCTATTTAATTAATGAAATCTTCAGGCAGAAGGGAATCTGCTCTTTTATGGCTCTTGATTATCCATTAATTGAACTAAATGTCCTCATGCTTTAAACTTTGAGAGAGCTGACAATGTGTTTTTCCTAAATGACTTTCTGAAGGCAGTAACCCTAATATTTTCCTTTTTATTTTTGATTTTCATGAGGGTTTCTGCAAACAAAGCATTCTACTGAGCTCATTTGTGTCTTGCTGCACATTCCTTTTGAAAGGAGGAGCTGGCTGGACTCAAAGTTACAAAAAAGCATTTTAAGTCTTCTCTCCTGCTCTTTCTTGATTTTTTTTGGGTGCATCGACACATCCCTGCCTTGTGCTGATGCCCCTAGTCTGAAACCCTGGCAGGGACTTGGATTTATAAAATTGTAGAGGTTGGGAGGGACCTGGGAATGTCTCTGGTGAAACTTTTTGGCTAAAGACTGAGCCTGGAACTGTTGTCTTGGTGTTTGGCTGCATCCTAAAAACCTCCAAGGACAGGGATTGCTCATGTCCTGGAGCCACCTCTTCCACTGCTTAATTTCCCTTATGATAGGAGTCATCAATCAATTATTTCCTACCTGTTGGTTCATTACAATATTTAATTTTGTTAATAAATAATTTCTTTTTTTTATTACCTTGTCACATTTCTGTTATCCAGCCCAAATCAAAGCCCTTTTCTTGTGCCATCTGTGTCGTTACAGAGCATGGGTTTGAGTGTCTCCAATTATTGATTTGAAAAGACTTCTGTATTAATAATCTAAATTAATAGACTTAAGTTAAAAAATAATCTAGCTTTCCTGCCTGGACCTCCTGAGTGGGAATGAGAGCTAATCAGCATTGATGTGCTTCAGCTTTTTGTGCTGTAGGTGAGGAAAAGTTGACTCAAGAAGTATAATAAACCCCCACAGTCTTTGTATTGCCTTTAATTTATTGATATGAGAACATTCTACCCCACCCACAGCACATTAATTAAAGTCTAGATGAGGTTTTGTCATGTTATGACTCAACACCAAGCCAGCATTTTCTGATGTGATGTGTTAGAAGAATATCAGGATTTTATTGAGTTTTAGAATATCACACTGAGATCAATTCTCATAGATTTGGGGTCTTTTTGAATGGGTTTCTGTTAACATCAGGAAAATATTCTTTTGCCAGAGCTAATCTCAAATAGTTCTTGCACAGTGATTTTTACTTCTCCACTAGTTACTGGTTAATAAGTGATGAGAAATCCTTCTCATTGTGCACAACCAGCTGCAAGAGAGAAAAATCTCACAGGAATCCATTCTTCACCATTTTCTGGAACTACTCTACATACCATCATCACTGAACATTATTCTGTCTGATTGTGACTTCTGAATATTTTGATCCTCACCTTCTCTTTGTGCCCAGTTCCCTGAATTTCCACTTCATGCTGCTGCTGTTGAAGGTGTTGAATTGAAGCTGCCTCTCAATTTGATATATTTTAGAGTTGCCCCAGGAGCAGGGGCTCGTAAATACAGCAGGTGATGGGCAGAGGTGGGAGCAGGGATGCTGCAGACCCAGAGCCAAGCAGGGGTTACACCTAAGTCTGTTGCTCTAAAATAAATCTGCTTGGTTTTTCAGGTCCTAATCCATTTTGCAAATGTCTTGCATGCTCTCATCAAGCTTTTTTTTGATAGTATTGTGGCTCTGTCAGTCACTTTTTACCCCTTTGCACTCTGCTCTGCTGGGAGGTTTGGCTGTGCCACATGAGAAAAAGCTCTGATGTGGCTCCTCTCTTGACAAACATGAGCTAAGATGCTTGATTTAATAATCCTGTGAGTCAAAATCTAAAATAACAAGTTCATGATTGCCCAGTATCTCCTTTCTGATTTTTCACCTGATTTATCACTGGGTATCCACTGCATCCCTAAAGGGACACTGTCCACTTTGCAGAAAATCACTGTAAACCCTTAGAAACAACCTGGAGAGATTTCTTGGTGGTGCAATTGTTGAAAATGAACAATGAATAAAAGGATGAGGGGCTCTGATATTGTCCTCATCACCTTCATTATTCATTAAAATGTTTCACTTTCTACCACAACCCCACTGGAAAAGTTACAAACACCAGAGCAAGCACAGATATTTTTTTTTTTTTTTTCTCAGAGGAATAACTGCTGCTGTAGCTACCACAAGAAGCAGGTGTTTGAGTTGAATAAGTGCAAATGAGGGAATCATTTCTTGTTTTACTCTTTTGCTATTGATTCTTTTCTCTTTTTTTCCTTTTATTTTTTTCCCCCCACAACTGTACCTATTGTCTTAACCTTTAATGTTCTCAAAGAGTTACCTTTTAGAAAAGTGACCTTTTAGAAAAGTTACCTTTTAGAAAATGAGTTGGATTCCACTCAGAGCCCCAGGTTTTTCCTGGTTTCAGCATTTCATTTAATCTTTGCATACAAACCTGGGGCCAGAGTGCTGTAGAGGCTGCTGAGTGCATTTAAAGCTGTGATCAGTCTGAGGGGCTCAAGATGAACTTCATGAGGGGCCTGGGCATGTGCAGCCTGGAGAAAAGGAGGCTCAGGGAGGACCCTGTAGCTCTCTAAAATTATCTGACAGGAGGGTGCAGCCAGGGGGGTTTGTGCTCTGCTGCCAGGGAGCGAGGGATGAGAGGAGATGGCCCCGGGGTGCAGCAGGTTTAGGTGGGATATTAGGAAATCTCTCTTCCCTGACAAGGGGATCAGGCATAGGAAGAGGCTCCCAGGGCAGAGGTTGAATCACCACCCCTGGAAGTGTTCAAAGGACACGTGGATTTGGCACCTGGGGAGGCTTTGGCAGAGCTGGGTTAAGGGGTGGTGTTTTCCAACCTTAATTATTCCGTGAGTCTCTGAAATTTGCTTTCTGACTGCACAGCTGCTGCCCTTTGCAAGGCTGCCCAGTTCCTTACTGGTTCATTAGTGCCTGAGCACCTTGGGTTGCTGAGCTGAAGGGCCAGGTGAGGGTCAGGAGATTTCTGGGAGTCTGTGTTAATTAAATCTGTCAAAAAAGCAGAGATGGACAAGAACGGGTACTGCCTGTTTGCTGGCACATCTTGACATAGAATCCTATTAACAATAACAGAAAAATAGCCTGGAAAGGGGGTTTGCCATTATTGTTAATCTGTGGATGTGATGGGTGGGAAACAGTCACTGAGAACTGGACCATTTATAATGAATTATTGAGGTGGCCAAGGAAATGGACTAAAATATCCTTAATTCACACTCACTTTTTAACAAGGTGTAACTAAAGGTAGAGAGCTGTGTTTTCTTTTTCATTTTATGATGCTTTTGAGGACCACGTGTCCTAGGCTGCAGTTCTGAATAATTCAATATAAACTAGACACCTGACCTGCTGGGAGTTTATTCCAACAAATTAAACTCTACACTATGCACTATTAAAATAAACATATAAAATAAAGCTGCAACTGTAGTTAACTTTTGGTTATGATTGATTTTTCATTTTGCTGTTGAGGACCGTGCCCAGAATTTTTTGTGAACAATTTAAAATGCAAAATGGGAGCTGCTCTGAATGGAATTGAACTCATTTTCTAAAAGGTAACTTTTTTTAAAAGGTAACTTTTTTAAAAGGTAACTTTTCTAAAAGGTAACTTTTCTTAAAGGAAACTTTTTGGGAACATTACAGGTTAAGGCAATAGATACAGTTGCAGAAAAAAAGGAAAAAAAAGAGAAAAGAATCAGTAGCAAAAGAGTAAAGCAAGAAATCCACCACACCATGAGCAGGCCTGAACAATGCTGGTGTTTCTGGCTGTGGATAATTCTGTGTTAATTGAGGATCTCTCTCATAGCAGCCCTTCTCTTGAGACCTTGTAATTTCCAGCTGTGTAAAAACCACTGGCACATGGACCAAAAATAAAAAGAATATATTGATGTGCTGGAAAATGCAAGCAGAAAGAGAACTCAGCCTGTCAAGATTAATGCATGAGAGAAGTGGGAAAATTTCTAGGGTTAATTTATTCCTTTTCCCTGGGCATTGCAAAGTATCCAGTGTGCTTGAAGAGCCCAGACTCAGAGATGGGTTTTTCATATATTTCACCCATCATTTTCCCTCCCCTCAGGAGTTAAGCCTTGCTTGCCAGCAGTTAAGACTCAGTCACTAGTCCCAAAGAAAATTTATTTCTCAATAGCAGGCCATCTAAAGGCCTTAATGGATTCAATGAGGCAGAAAGAAGGAGCAAA
>VXBS01003655.1:41532-60381 GCA_013400255.1 Sitta europaea | reverse complement strand
AAGAAAAGAAAAGAAAAAAAGAAAAAATGTTTAAAAGAAAAAAAAAAAAAAAAAAAAAAAAAAAATATTTGTGTGCTTCTTGCTGGTTTTCCCGACCTTCTGTTTGACAGCTGGGGAAGTTATCACACAGGAAACTTCAGTCCAAGTCATGTCTTCATGATTTCAGTCCTTCCCAGCTGCACCTCAGGGGGGAAATCCACTTTTAGATGACTATTCAGGGGGAGTCTAAGCCCTGAATATTCATCTAACAGCTGAAGAGAGTGAAAAGTGGTTCAGTGCACTGAGGGACAGCTGAGGGCATAGGCAGCTGTGAGGGGTTTGGGGCAGAGATGCCCCCTGGTCTGGGAACTTCGAGCAGGAGAAAGCAGAAGGGGTAGGGAGGAGCAGAGGGTGGAGAGTTGCTGTGGCAGTGCAGGAAAACTGCTGCAAAATTCCAGGGGAAACCCAAAGGCACAGATTACCACAGCAATCTCTGCAGGAAAGGTGCTCTGATTGGCTAAAGGTAACAAATAAAGGTTATTTTTGCCATTGAGGTTACCAGGAACTTTTAAGTCATTATCAAAATGTCCCAACAAAGAGACTTCAGAAATGGGACAGTCCCAGTGATTTATTCCTATGTGATCCCTTCATGGTTCACTTCTCTCACAGAACCTGCCCCTTCTCTTCCTCCTCTCCCTGTTATCCATGAAGGATTCTCTGCACCAGAGCATCCAACAGGAGCCAAAATACAAAATCTCCTGTTTGTTATCATTGCTGATGCACGTGTCAGGGCTAAAATCTCATTCCTCTGGGTGCATGGCACTGCTGCTGGCTGGGATTTACAGCTGGGGGGTGTCCAAAGCTGCCTTTCCCAAAACTGTGTGGTTGCCACGTCCTGCTCTCTATGTGTGCACAGAATTTCTGAGCAGGGATTGCAATGAATATTGCTTTTCTTGAGTCTTGCTTTGTGTATTTGGAATATTATTTGCATCTTTTCTTCTGCAGGAGCACACAGGGTCCTTCATTGCAGATACACAAACATTTATAGCTCTACCTTTCCTAATGCTGCTCCAATTTCATATTTCTTCCCAAGAAACAGAATAGCTACAATCCCTTATTCTCACACAGCTATTTTGTCCTCAGCTCCTGCTAATCTATCCAGCTTCAAGACTGGCTCCTTAATTGCAATTTTAGGTATTCATCCCAGGCCCCTGTATGCCAAGGTTATATTAAACCAAATTCCTGCCAGTGGGAAGGCAGCCTCTGCTTTCTGCAGCCAGCAAAGTCCAGATTTCTGGCTTTATCTACAGTGTGAAGATGTCTTTGTAGTACAAGTTTTGTTTACAAGGCTGTTCTTGGGAGATTTACAAACTCGAGTCCTGTATCCCACCCCAGTGTCAGCTCCCGTGGCCCAGATCCAAACTCACTCCCAAGAATGGCAAAGCTTAATGAAATAAATTGCCTCAGGAGCAACAAAGGCAGCTTCAGGCAGCTGCTGGTGCTGGGCTGGTAACTAAAACACATCCCCAGGAGGGAGCTGGCTGCTGTGCACCTGCTATTCACTCCTGCTGCTGGAAAAAAAACTTGTGTGCTTCAAAAATGAAAGGAAGAAACTCAAAACATCCTGTGTAAGCTTGATTGTGCCATGGAAAGTAGGCACTTTAGACAATTAGTAGATAGTTGTGTTGTAGAAAGTGTTAAGGCACTGCTCCTAATTAAGTGTAATAAAAAATTTTGGTTTCTTTCCTGTGGGTGTCAAATATCTTTAGGAGGATTGCAGTGGTCGAGGTCAGTGAGGATTTTTGTGCTTTGGTTTGTGTGCCCCTAGTTCCTGGAGTCTCAGTGTTCCAAGTGTGGGATGAGCACAGAGGTCTCTGCTCCCCAAGGACAGACCCTTCATCCCCACAGAGCAGCCACTCAGGGATCTCTGCTGAGCTGAGGGGATGAAGGGAGAGCTGAGAGATCAAAGCATTTCCCTAAGAGAGGAAAATCAACGTGTGGCAGTCAAGTACTCCTCAGGCAGCTGAAAGATTCTATCGTGTCATCCCTCTCATTTTTTCTGTACACCTTTTCTTCTCACACTGAAAATCTGCTCAAACCCACAAATTAATTGCAGCAGTGTCAGATCAGTGTCCTACAAGGTGGATTTAGCAGGTACTTCTAGAGGCTGCTTCGAGGGGAAGTTACAGAGCAGTAAACCCTCAGCCAAGGTGTGAGTAACTGCACTGGGAGGGAAGGGAAATGTGGAGAGTCAGGGTCAGGATGATAAGGGTGCCTGTTAGTTTGGGTGGTGAGGCTCTTCATCATACTTTTGTTATTATACTTAATGCACAAGCTGTATTGCAAGTGCTTCCTGGTGCATCCATCTCTCAGCTGTCGCCATGGAGATCAGAGCTCGTGCTCCTCAGGGGCTGACAGCAGCTGGGCTGGCACCCTGGGGCACACAAACACACCTTTTCCCATAGAAAAAGCTCTTTCCCATATAAAATAGGAACTCTTTATGCTCCTGCAAAAGTCCTGAACTCCCCACTCCCCAACAGAGTCACAGAACGGGTTTGGTTGGAAGGGACAAGACAGTTCATGGAATCAGGGAATACCCTGAGTTAGGAGGGACATGCAGGGATCATGGATCCAGCCCCTGGCCCTGCCCAGACCCCCCAACACCCCCACCCTGGGCACCCCTGGAGCCCTGGCAGCCTCGGGAATGCCAGCATTCCCTGGGGAGCCTGGGCAGTGCCAGCACCCTCTGGGGCAGAGCCTTGCCCTGAGCCCCTGCTGGACAGCCCCAGCCCTGCCCTGGCTCCTGTCATGACCAGAGGTGGGGCACCCACTGAGCTCCCACCCATCTCCTTCAGTTCCATGATTACAAAACTCACCAAAAGAAAAAAAGCTGTGGGTGTGCTATAGGATATCACTGCCTGCCAGTTTACAATTTCCCCCCACCAGCATTTCCTGCACAAGATTAAATAGTGCTGTGGTGCCCAGGAAACGACAGGAGTGGCTGATAGACCTAGAGGTGGCCACTAACAAACCTGCTGCAGTGCTTGGAGGATTGATAGAGTCATTTCCAAAGAAAGTCTCATGTATGATTAGTTTTGGTGCAAAATTCTAGGGAAAATTCTTGTTGCCGTTGAATTAGTGTTTTGTATTTTAAATATTTGCAATTATCTGAAATGCTGTGCATTTATTTGGTGACTTCTCAAGTGCTGGCTACAGTTCCTAATTCTCCCCTTACCTCTTTGTCAGGCAAGGCCTGCGAGGTGACAGCAGAGTCTGGCTGACACGTTGATCTTTTCCAGCTGGCACCTTTTACCTTTTGAGGTCACCTGAACAGAGTTCTGGCTGGAAAACCTTCCCTGTTATCCTCTTTGGTCATAGCATTGCTTCCACTTCCCAGACTTCATCCAGCTTTTTGTTTTTTTGTTTTTTTTTTTTTTTTACCTCAGTGCTGATGTTCATTTGGGAGTGTGTTTTTGTGTGGTTGTTTTTGTTTGTTTGAGGGTTTAAAAAAAAAAAAAAACAAGTGAGGAAAATCAAGCAGGAATCTAAGCTGGAGATGATAAGGAATGCTCTGGTAAATCCTGATTTTACTGGAAAATGTTGATTCCCTGAATGTAATCATTTAAGGGACTCTATAATTCCATGGGGACAACGCTCCTCCAGGAAACCCAGTTTCATGTTTTCTGGGAAGAGCCAGAGGACAGACAAATCAGGAGGAGGAGCTGGCCAAAAATTTTGAGTCCATTCCAAGGCATATTTAAGATCTTAGACATTTTGGAGTGACAGGAAAAATCACCTCCTGTCCTGGTCTCTATGAACAGAGAATGTTCTTTGCATCTCTATCTGCCTGAAGGTTAAACGTTTTTAGGATGGGTCAGGACCTGAGGGGTGAGAACTGGAAGGTCTGTCTGGAATAACTGAAAATTCCAATTCATGTAGTGCCTCTATTTCTGCCTGTGTAAAATCAGTGACATGACTGGAAATCCAGGTGCTGCTCTGGGATAATTCTGAATTAATTTCACAGAAATGAGGTTGCTATGAGGAATGGTCATCCCCTATAACACATTTTTTTTAAGCAAAATGCCAACTTCTGGGTCTGTGTGTAACTCATAGTGTCTGGTTTGTCTGTGAAGAAAACTAGATGGCATTGAGAGGTCTGAAAATCCTAGAAGGTTCTGGAAAGGAACAGCTTTGTTTTATAAAAGCTTTCAAAGACCTTTACAAAATGGAAAAAAAACCCCAACTCTCAGTTAATTAATTAGTCCTAATTTATATTTAAAATTCTTCCTGATTGATTTTCCAAGTTGACTTTTACTTGATTAAATAGCAGTCTTTAATTCTGAGATATTTGTGGCTCTGCAGATTCCCTCCTTGATGGGAGCTCTACATAAACACTTTGCTTGCAGTGATGAGCTCAGCCAAGATGCTGAAATTTTCAATTTGCTTCCTCTCCCTGCCCACAGCCAGAGGGCAGCTCTTGCACTTTGTGCCCTTGAATGTCAAACAAAAAAACCACATTATAGTTACAAGATGTTGTTATTTCGCTGGTATATATGGTGGAGTAAAATAATAAACTGCAATTGTAAGAGGCTGAGCTGAGAGCTGTGGGACCCAGGCTGCTCTCCAGCAATGTGTTTGTGGCACAGGAGAAGTCACAGCAATGCTGGGCTGTGGGTTAAAGCCAGGCCTGGGAGCTGCCAGCTCCAGCCTCAGGCTGCCTGGAGCCCCCTCTGCTCTATCACAATGCACTGGATATTTTATTATATAGTAGATATTTTATTATATATTAGATATTTTCCTTTGCTGAATAAATTAATACACAACAACCAATCAGCATCACACACAATCCCTTTACCATTACCTACAGCCCATCATAACTACTGATATCACCAGATTATGGTAGGAACTGACCAATCACAGGAGTTATATTTTAAGCTTAAAACTTGTTTTTCTGCAGTGGAAAATTGTTCTTACTTGGTAAAAATATGTTTTCTGTTTGCCTACGCTTTTTGAGATTTATCTTTGCTTGGTAAACACATGCTTCTGTTTGTAGTTAACTTATCCTTTGCTCTTAGCCATAAAATCTCTTTCCAACTCATCTCAACCTCTGTCCAGTGACCACTGGCTCAGCAATCTTTATTTTCAGACATCTTTTGTTCTTCTTTTTCAAAACTTGCTTTCATTTCTAGAGAACCTTCTGCTAAGCATTCCTATATGTCCAACTTCCTTGTTAATCTTCCATCTTGCCCAACATTCAATCCATCATCTTTTCTAGGTAAAATCCCCACCAAACCCAAAGCATCCGCTGCTTTTACAGAAAAGCTTCCCACACATTCTGGACAATAACACCATGATTTTAGCATTGGAGAGCTGCTGTGGTATTTCCACTGGCAGAGCTGGGTCTGCTTGCCAAACTGGAGTGCTTGTTTTGCTCAAGGTTTTCTGCACCTTTCTGCCTTTGAGAAATTCCACCCCTGCTGCCGTGTTTCTTGGCATGGGAACTGGCAGTATAAAGTTATTTATTGAATAAAGGCATCAGCCAGTAAATGCATCAGTCTGCAGGGGCAGTCCCAGTTGCTACAGGGTCCTTTTTGGGGCAAAGAATTCCCCAAGGCCTCCCTGGCTTGTGGCCTTCCTTCTTCTTTTCTTCTTTCCTCTTCCCTGTGGAGCAAAGGCGAGCAGCAGGGAGGGCAGTGGTGGTGAAGGCAGGCTCTGCTGGGGATCTAACCCTAAAATGATCAACCAGCTAAAAACATCATGCTGAAACAACTCTGCACCTCTTAGAATTACACTTTGAAATGCAAAAGGCAGTGTCAGTTCTTACCCATCTTTACATATATTTGCATACACTACTCTGTCTGTGTACATGTTCTATGTTCCTAATTCTATCTAAAATTACAAAACAACATTCTACTGTGTTTTAGTTGTGTTTGTGGAAGTACTGAACTTTTAACTAAAATTCAGGGCCCTTCTTTTTTTCTACTCAGGCACTTAGGAAAGCATGAAATATATTCTTACTCGCTTAGGCTTATTTTGAACTTATTTAGGTGGTTTAATGTATCTTTATTTTTCTAAAGGCTTTAATTCAAATTCTGCATTCTTCTCTCCCTCTGAGAGACTCAGAAGGGGTGTAGCTACTTGATTTCCAACACACCACAGGCCTTCCCCTGCCTCCCAGAGTTATTTAGGGCACGCTGTGTTTACAGCTGTTGGGATTTTTGTCAGAGCAGCACATTCACAACGTGAGGAGCACACTTCCCAACAAATGGACAGCACTTTTTCGGGGTGTTGGTGTTGAGGGCTGTTGCAGCCTTCACTTTTCTCATCAGCACAACTCCTCTAAGAACAGTTGGCAAGTGGAGGATTAATGCTGAGTGTGGAAAATATAATTTTGGAGACTGAGGAAGCACTGGGAGGAGGCACTGAGCTCCTGAGTTGTACTCACAGTGTAGACATTGATCTAAGAAATGGATAAATGCTTTTCTCTTTGGTAGTTAATGGAAGCAAAAATGTAATTACATTAATGGGACATTTCCAACAGTTTTTAGTTCAGGTTGATCTTTGTTTAGTGTAAGCATTTAAAAACACTTCAGAGCTGTCACCCAAATCTGAACTGATTTGTACAATGTGTAACTTTTATTGTGAATTTGACACTAGGAACTTGACCAAGGCCTATTCAGGCTGGAATGAATCCTTGAAATAAAAGGAACTGTGACTTAGAGTAATTTTTTCAGGATCCAGCCCATTATTTATGATGACTCCCCCTTTTTTAGAAGATGTTGGCACATTATTTGTCCCTGATTAGGTCATTATTAAGCTGTGCATGTATCAAGGATTAATCTAGTTATCTGCATTTGCCATTATTTATTTATTTATTCTTAATAATTTATTCTTAATAAACTCATTTGCCATTATTATTTATTTATTCTTTAATTTGATATAGTGTTTAAATGCAGGTGCTCACATAAATGATTGCAATAATGGGATAAAATTCAGTTTCTATATTTAATATGGGCACTTCCTTGTGTGCTGGTTTCCATTATTGAGATTTTTGGATATACATCTGCATATTCTCTTCTTGGGAGTCTTCCAAATGAATGTTTTGGGGCAGGATCTGCTAATTAGAGAATTTTAGCTCAAATACAAGGAAATCTAACTTTACATTAGCTCTAGACAGTACACTGATTTTTTTTTTAATTAAGTAGGAGGTCTGCAGACCTCATCAAAAGAACCACCAAGCCTGAAGAGCAATTTTAGCAGAAAGAAGACAAATCTTGATTTTAATGCTCCTGGGCGAGCTGGAACCAAACCCAGCTGCTGGAATGAGCTGGGAAATAACATGTATTTAGAAAACTTGCTGCTGCTTAAGGAATATTTATGGGGAGAAGTAGCTCATCATGGAAGTGAACTGCTCCCTCAGTTCAGCTGGGAAAATGAGCTGTGCTGTGCATGGGGATTGTCTGCCCTTGGTGCTCCCTCATTGTTCTCCAATTTCAGCTGCATCCCTGTGTTTCTAATAGAGCACTTCTGATTCAGCCTTCCAGCACAGTAATAAAATAAAGTAAATAAATAAAATAATTAAAAATACAATAAAAATAAAATAAAATAAATAAAAATAAATAAATTGTATTTATTTATTATTTATAATTTAAAATAAATTTTAAAATAAATAAAAATAAAAAATAAAATAAATAAAATAAAGTAAATAAGTAAATAAATAAATGAATGAATGAATAAATGAATAAATAAATAAATAGGTTAAATGACACCAGGATGAAAACACTCTGTGAAAAATAAGGATGAGCAGGGCATGGGGGCAGGTGTGATTTTCCTTAAACACTTTTTAATAGTGAGTTCTGGCAATCCTCTGGCAATTCCTGCACTGACATTCCTCGTGTTTACAGCCCAAGGGAGCAATGGAGGGGTTTGGGGGGCAGGGATTAACAAGCCAGTAATTTCCTGAAGCATCAAGAGGAGTTTTCTCCCATTTATAAAGCACAGTTGGTTCATTACAGTGCAATAAAGCCTGAACTCTGCAGCTTGCAGGGGAGAATTCCATCAACTCCTTGGCCTCCAAATCATACTCTGTCCAGGAATTCTGGCTGTGTGTGCTCAGCCAGAGCCAGCAGAAGGTTCACTGCTTCATGCTGCTGTGAGGCAGTGTGTGAAGCTCAGGCTGGTGTGTTCTGCAGGAGCTTTGGCCAAAGAAATCTCATCTGGGGCTTTGAGATTTCCATGGGTTGGGGCTCAGGTCACTGCATGGAAATCTTCCTTCTTATTCTCCACAGGGTTGTCCTGAATTTCTAATTCTCACGAGCCAGGTGCCTCTCATCCTGCAGCATGATCTGCCTGGAGTGTCCAGAAAAGCACTTTTCAGTCAGGACAAAAAGTCCAGCAGTCCCAGGGGACAAATTGGAACACAGGCACGTGTTTATGCTGTTAAGATATTTAGGTATGAAAAGATGAAACTGAAATCTAGCTCACTTCTTAAAATCTTAATGGGGGTGTCACTCATTAAATCATTTCATAGGTACCTTGATATCTATGGATTAACCTGGAGTGACATCTAAGCCTCTGTAAGGTTTTGGTATTTAAATTTTTAGTACTTGGTACTCAACTTATTACCTGTTCTTTGATTCTTGAATCTCCTGGCAGTCACTAAAATACCCATTCTCAGGGTTTTTGGTTCCAATGTACTTTCAGTTAAGCACCCAAGTATAGTTCAGAGTTGTTGGGTGCATTTCCACCTACTTGTATGTCTAAATATCATTGCAAGTTTTTCTTTCAACCACATTGTAAGAGGAGGACTTGGTGCAGAAACTCGCCTGCCAGAAATTTTTGTTTCCAACTGCTTAAACATTGGCATGGCTCTGACAAGGGTTTAAAAAAAGCATTTGAGCATTGGGATGCAAATTAACATACTAAGCAATTAAAGTCAATTAAAACAGGATGTGGTGTAATTAGAAACAGTTGTGTTCACATTGATATTCAGAGAGTTTCGATGTGTTCAAAGAAAAGGAAACAATTCAGGAAACTTTTAATGCCTGACAGATGTGATGATGCTGCTAATAATGGCACTGATTCCTAAATTCCCCATCCTGCCTCACCTCAGGAGCTCTTGGGGAGGGGGAGAAAATGGGAATTAATGGCTCCCTGCCAGCACAGTGCACTCACCTGTTGAAGCAAAAGAGAAGCTGGAGCTTCTCAGCCTCAAGAGTTGTGTGAGCAATTATCAGCAGTGCCAGTGGGCTTGGGAAGAGGGGCATCTTCCCACCTTTCCCACTCCTGCTCCCTCGGGGTCCCTTTCCTTGTGGTTCTGGATGTCTGCATGGGTATTTATTGCCAGAAATGCTGAGCCAGTGGTGCTTTATTCTGAGCCCCTTCCTGCACTGCATCCACAGCCCCCTGGCTCCTCTGGAGCTGGGGCAGAGCTGCCCTGACAGCCAAAAGATTCCTTGGAGGCTGTGGGACTGCACAGATCCCTGCCCCTGGGCTCTCCTGCCTCAGGGATGAACGGTGTTGGCTTTGCCTTGGGAAATGCCAGGGCAGTGCACACACCCCACACTGAGATGGGAATGCTCAGGCACACGTCTCGAGCTGTGTTTGTTTTTCAAAACTCCCATTACATGACTGGGACCACAGGAAGATGACAGCAGCTCGTGTCCCAAGCAGCAGACACTGAGTTCTGTGCTACAATTCACTTTAAAAGTCCTGCAGGCAATAGCAGAAAGCAAAAAGCTTATTGACACTTTAGCTAATTACTAAAAGTACACATTAGCTTGCTTAAAACAATGCTTGCTTATTCTCAAACACAGAGATTGCTTGTACACATCAGAATACAATGCACAGTGCTTCTTTATTAAACCTAAAACTTCACAATATCTTGTTAGATACCTTTTCCTGCAGCCTTAAGATTTCTGCTAGCCAAACTTTAATTCTCAAGCCATTGCTTTCTATCCTTGTCCTCTATTTACTTAGCTACAGTCAAACCTTGCAACTGCNGATAAAATTCAGTTTCTATATTTAATATGGGCACTTCCTTGTGTGCTGGTTTCCATTATTGAGATTTTTGGATATACATCTGCATATTCTCTTCTTGGGAGTCTTCCAAATGAATGTTTTGGGGCAGGATCTGCTAATTAGAGAATTTTAGCTCAAATACAAGGAAATCTAACTTTACATTAGCTCTAGACAGTACACTGATTTTTTTTTTAATTAAGTAGGAGGTCTGCAGACCTCATCAAAAGAACCACCAAGCCTGAAGAGCAATTTTAGCAGAAAGAAGACAAATCTTGATTTTAATGCTCCTGGGCGAGCTGGAACCAAACCCAGCTGCTGGAATGAGCTGGGAAATAACATGTATTTAGAAAACTTGCTGCTGCTTAAGGAATATTTATGGGGAGAAGTAGCTCATCATGGAAGTGAACTGCTCCCTCAGTTCAGCTGGGAAAATGAGCTGTGCTGTGCATGGGGATTGTCTGCCCTTGGTGCTCCCTCATTGTTCTCCAATTTCAGCTGCATCCCTGTGTTTCTAATAGAGCACTTCTGATTCAGCCTTCCAGCACAGTAATAAAATAAAGTAAATAAATAAAATAATTAAAAATACAATAAAAATAAAATAAAATAAATAAAAATAAATAAATTGTATTTATTTATTATTTATAATTTAAAATAAATTTTAAAATAAATAAAAATAAAAAATAAAATAAATAAAATAAAGTAAATAAGTAAATAAATAAATGAATGAATGAATAAATGAATAAATAAATAAATAGGTTAAATGACACCAGGATGAAAACACTCTGTGAAAAATAAGGATGAGCAGGGCATGGGGGCAGGTGTGATTTTCCTTAAACACTTTTTAATAGTGAGTTCTGGCAATCCTCTGGCAATTCCTGCACTGACATTCCTCGTGTTTACAGCCCAAGGGAGCAATGGAGGGGTTTGGGGGGCAGGGATTAACAAGCCAGTAATTTCCTGAAGCATCAAGAGGAGTTTTCTCCCATTTATAAAGCACAGTTGGTTCATTACAGTGCAATAAAGCCTGAACTCTGCAGCTTGCAGGGGAGAATTCCATCAACTCCTTGGCCTCCAAATCATACTCTGTCCAGGAATTCTGGCTGTGTGTGCTCAGCCAGAGCCAGCAGAAGGTTCACTGCTTCATGCTGCTGTGAGGCAGTGTGTGAAGCTCAGGCTGGTGTGTTCTGCAGGAGCTTTGGCCAAAGAAATCTCATCTGGGGCTTTGAGATTTCCATGGGTTGGGGCTCAGGTCACTGCATGGAAATCTTCCTTCTTATTCTCCACAGGGTTGTCCTGAATTTCTAATTCTCACGAGCCAGGTGCCTCTCATCCTGCAGCATGATCTGCCTGGAGTGTCCAGAAAAGCACTTTTCAGTCAGGACAAAAAGTCCAGCAGTCCCAGGGGACAAATTGGAACACAGGCACGTGTTTATGCTGTTAAGATATTTAGGTATGAAAAGATGAAACTGAAATCTAGCTCACTTCTTAAAATCTTAATGGGGGTGTCACTCATTAAATCATTTCATAGGTACCTTGATATCTATGGATTAACCTGGAGTGACATCTAAGCCTCTTTAAGGTTTTGGTATTTAAATTTTTAGTACTTGGTACTCAACTTATTACCTGTTCTTTGATTCTTGAATCTCCTGGCAGTCACTAAAATACCCATTCTCAGGGTTTTTGGTTCCAATGTACTTTCAGTTAAGCACCCAAGTATAGTTCAGAGTTGTTGGGTGCATTTCCACCTACTTGTATGTCTAAATATCATTGCAAGTTTTTCTTTCAACCACATTGTAAGAGGAGGACTTGGTGCAGAAACTCGCCTGCCAGAAATTTTTGTTTCCAACTGCTTAAACATTGGCATGGCTCTGACAAGGGTTTAAAAAAAGCATTTGAGCATTGGGATGCAAATTAACATACTAAGCAATTAAAGTCAATTAAAACAGGATGTGGTGTAATTAGAAACAGTTGTGTTCACATTGATATTCAGAGAGTTTCGATGTGTTCAAAGAAAAGGAAACAATTCAGGAAACTTTTAATGCCTGACAGATGTGATGATGCTGCTAATAATGGCACTGATTCCTAAATTCCCCATCCTGCCTCACCTCAGGAGCTCTTGGGGAGGGGGAGAAAATGGGAATTAATGGCTCCCTGCCAGCACAGTGCACTCACCTGTTGAAGCAAAAGAGAAGCTGGAGCTTCTCAGCCTCAAGAGTTGTGTGAGCAATTATCAGCAGTGCCAGTGGGCTTGGAAAGAGGGGCATCTTCCCACCTTTCCCACTCCTGCTCCCTCGGGGTCCCTTTCCTTGTGGTTCTGGATGTCTGCATGGGTATTTATTGCCAGAAATGCTGAGCCAGTGGTGCTTTATTCTGAGCCCCTTCCTGCACTGCATCCACAGCCCCCTGGCTCCTCTGGAGCTGGGGCAGAGCTGCCCTGACAGCCAAAAGATTCCTTGGAGGCTGTGGGACTGCACAGATCCCTGCCCCTGGGCTCTCCTGCCTCAGGGATGAACGGTGTTGGCTTTGCCTTGGGAAATGCCAGGGCAGTGCACACACCCCACACTGAGATGGGAATGCTCAGGCACACGTCTCGAGCTGTGTTTGTTTTTCAAAACTCCCATTACATGACTGGGACCACAGGAAGATGACAGCAGCTCGTGTCCCAAGCAGCAGACACTGAGTTCTGTGCTACAATTCACTTTAAAAGTCCTGCAGGCAATAGCAGAAAGCAAAAAGCTTATTGACACTTTAGCTAATTACTAAAAGTACACATTAGCTTGCTTAAAACAATGCTTGCTTATTCTCAAACACAGAGATTGCTTGTACACATCAGAATACAATGCACAGTGCTTCTTTATTAAACCTAAAACTTCACAATATCTTGTTAGATACCTTTTCCTGCAGCCTTAAGATTTCTGCTAGCCAAACTTTAATTCTCAAGCCATTGCTTTCTATCCTTGTCCTCTATTTACTTAGCTACAGTCAAACCTTGCAACTGCAGCTCTAATTTCTGTTCTGCTGTTTCTGAGACCTGCTTTTTGCAGCTTTCCCATAAACCTTTCACCTTTAATGACTCTCACAATTCCCCCTCTTGGTACAACCAAAAAGAAACTCTCATAACTTGTTGTTAATGAACTACTTTGCTTTTTATAGCTTAGCTATAGTGCATTTTGCTTACATTAGGTGTTGCTTTTTTACAACACAGCATTTTTATGGTACTGGCTCAGGGAGAAGGTTGCAGGCAGCATGGGATGTGCAGGAAGAACAAGGAGGAAAGAATATCTAGCCAAGAACTAAATAAATGAAAACCATTAGGTGTCTGCTCCATCCTTTCCAGCTAATTTAAGGCTCAGAGCAGGACCATGTCCATCCCATGTGTTTATTTTTTAATTCTCATTAGCTGCTGTGCTGATTCTTTTTTATTTGAAACCCAAATGTGGAGACACAAGGTCTGTGGGGAATAGAAAAGCCATAGAACTGTCAGAAAGCTGTGGAAAAAGTAAATCTGTGAAACGTGAGAAAGTCAACTGTCAGCAAGGTCAAGAAAATAATAGAGCTATGTGCAATATCAAGTATGGCCTAGAAAAAAAATGTTATATTAGATAGTAGAAATGTGTAAGCTGAATATTGGACTGTTGTCTATTGTTTGAGACCCTGACACGACAGCACTGTTAGAAGGAAGTGTACCTGAGCTTTTAGCAACTGGTTGGAGCAGCTGCTTGTTAAGCTTTTACAACCTGCAATTGGCTGAAAAGGTTTTTAAAATGTACTGCAACCAGGAAATTTGGTTCCAAATAGCTGGCAAAGAACTGAATAAGTGAAAACCATTAGGTGTCTCCTCCATCCTTTCCAGCTAATTTAAGGCTCAGAGCAGGACCATGTCCATCCCATGTGTTTATTTTTTAATTCTCATTAGCTGCTGATCCTTTTATATTTGAAACCCAAATGTGGAGAGACAAGTGTAGACTTTGAACAAGTGTAGGCTATTTGAACTCAGCCAGTCATGGCAGTTTGTATTCCCACTAACAGGCAACAAATGTAAGCACTGGGATAAAACTTCCCATTTTGCATTGTATTGACCTAGGAATTCATCAGTTCAGGGTTTTGGGAGCTATAGGAATAGAATGGTGTTCTCCATTTCCAGGGAAACTCAAATTCCTCCATTTTTTGGGGGTTACCTGATGAGGCACATGAGATCATTTAATGTTTGGAGTTAAATAGTCTGAAAATCCAATTTCAGTTCATTAATTACAAAATATGCCTGAGAATCCTTTCACAGGTCCATTCTTTGATGTATCCCTTTCATTTACATAGGAGACAGATACTGGAATCCTGAGTTTAAAATGCATAATTTTTGAGGTTGTATTTTTCACCAAATTATTTTTTTTCCATTCTGCAGCTTAACTAATTTTAACTGGTGCAAGGCAGGTGTAAAAGTAACATCTCACAGGTGGAAATGGCCTCAGGTAATTTATAGAGAGGTGGTTGTCACATAAAGAAAATATTGATAGTGCTGTGGAATTTATAATTTAATCCTTCTCTGAGTTTGAGTAGCCATGTGCTGCTCTCAGGTTTGGGGTTGTGAAACAGGACCAATTTTTTCTTTGGAAAAGTTGGCTTCTTGCAGGTTTCCTGTTGCTCCCCAAAGAGAGAACAAACTGATTTCTGGGGAAAAAAAAAAAGAAAAAGAAAAAAAAAAAGAAAGAAAAAAGTAACCCTGTATGTGGAAACAGAAATAGCTAGGATTCAGCATCTCAGAAATTTTGCCTGAAGGTTCTTTTTAAGATGAGTGTTCTTATCAAATCCCAAGGAGATATGGATAGAATCTAACCTTTGGGCTTGATGAAATGCTTATTCCTAAAACCCAGACATGCAGGAAGAGCAGTCTGAGGAGAAATCAGTTTAGTAATTGTGGGGTGACTTAGAATCCATTGCTTGTATTGTTATAATACACACAATTAATTACTTGCTATCATGAGTACCTGTGTTTGGAAATAATACACTTAGAGAGAACTTCCCAATCTCACAAAAAAGTGCTGACCTCTCCCTAAAGAGGCCAAAACCTCAAGAGTTTAGAAGGGAATATTGTTGAAGGACAAAAATCATCCACACAAAGGCATCCAAAGCACTTTTCCTCCAGCAGATGCAACAATAAGGCTGATGCCTAAAGTTTTAGCTTTTATATCTTTTAGATCCTGTGCTGTTTTGCTGGGTAGATTTGGGTTCACATTCAGTGCTACTAATGGAACAGGGAGACAAAACAATTCCTTCTCCAGCTTGGGACCAAGCACAACTTTCAGGGCCTAGAATGGAAACAAGGCTGAAGTGAGAAGGGAAAACAAAGAGGATGGAGCTTCCTGACCTGCAGCTGTAATTGCACAATTAACTGCAATGTGCCAGTGGCCCAGGACTGATGCAAGTGTGACCCTGGTGGCCCAGTGTCCATTCTGGGCCCAGTTTGGTTGCCCTTGGCTGTGGGCCAGCCGGGCTCTGGGGCTGCCCAGCTGTGCCCAGGGAGGCCTTGGAATAAATCCCTTGGGATAAATCCCTGCTTTATCCTTTGGCTCTGCCTGCTCTGTTTCTTCCAGCTGCAACAAAACCCTCTCCTGCTGTTTGTTTCCTCCCACAGGTGGTGTATGTAACTGCCACCTTCCCCTACATCATGCTGATGATCCTCCTGATCCGGGGCGTGACGTTACCCGGCGCTTCCGAGGGCATCAAATTCTACCTTTATCCCGACCTGTCCCGCCTCTCAGACCCACAGGTAGGACCAGGGGCTGCACATGTGTTTGCCTTTCTGACTGGGAAAAAGGGCAGGAGCTCCTTGGGTTTGGAGCCTGAGCACAGGTGACTGCTGGGGAGGTGCTCCTGGTTGAAGATGTGGAATTGGGGATGGGGCTGTAAAGCCATGTGGGGTGTTGGAACTGGTCATTCTCTCAATTGGGAGCTACCTTGGTTGATAAATGAGGATTTTCAGAGCAGGTTGCTGTTGGTGCTTCTGCCATTGAGGGACAAGAGTGTTGCCACCAGTTCAAGGGGAATAAATTTAACTGGGATTTAGCCATTTTTTTGGTTTGCTCATTCCAAGTTGAAATCTCAGGCAGAATTAACAGAGAAATTATTCATTCAGATGATGGCTGTCTTTAGAGCAGAATATGCAACCGAGGAGGAATGAAGGGCTCAAACCAGGAAATCTGCCTGTTTTGTTGTTTCCAAAGTAGAGTAGAACATGGAAATAATGGATTAAGTTGGTATTTTTTATTTCCAGTGACAGAGGATTACAATAAAACAGTTATTGTCCATCATTTGTGTGATATAGAAGGGGGAAAGCGACACAATCTCTACAGAACCTGGCAACAGCATTTCACTGATCTGGTTTGTCACTGTAAAAGACATTACACGGTGTTTCTCCTGAGGCTATTACATTATTAAATGGATCCTGAGAAGGAGACAGAAAGGAAGTTGGGAATATTTGTCAAAATGAATTTTTTTAATCTGCTTACTGAAGATGTGTCTGCATAATTTTTTAAAAAATCTCTGCTTACTTTAAACATGTATTTTGTTGCAAAAGACAACAGAGGGGCTCCTTCAGGTAATTTCCTTGGGGGCATCTGAAATATCTATAATGCTTTCTTTAAACAAGTAATACTTCTTACAGGAAAAAAAAATATTAATTTTAAAAGATTGAAAATTTTAGATGAAAATTTGATCATGTCATGTTCTTTGGACTTGACAACGTTTGTGTTGTGTGTCAGCACGGATGGGGAGTGAAAGGGCTGTGGAGGTGGTGGCTGCAGAATTCCAGCTGCTCCTTCAGCAGAGGTGGCCTCAGGTGGCCTGAGAAACGAGCCCTGGAGCACGGGGAAAACCGGGATTCTCTGGCACACTCCCAGATGTGTGTTTGCAGCTGGCAGGAGGCTCAGCCTGCAGCAGAGCAGCCCGGCTCCAGCTGAGCCCCAGGGGCACAAACTGCTCTGGGGCAGGAGCAGGAATTGCCTGGCGTGCTCTCAGGGCACGGGGCTGGCATTGCTTTGTTCTTTGCTCTGCTTGGAGCTGCTCTGGCACCCCTGGGGGGCTGGAACTGCAGGGCAGCCTGCCTGCCCCAGCAGGGCTCCGGGTGCCCTGACCCTGTGCCACACTCTGCACTTGCTCCATCGTGGTGTCTGGTGGAGTCCTGGCATGGCTGGGGTTGGGAGGGACCCTACAGTGCCCCCCTGCCATGGCAGGGACCCCTCCCACTGTCCCAGGGGCTCCCAGCCCTGCCCAGCCTGGCCTGGGGCACTGCCAGGGATCCAGGGGCAGCCCCAGCTGTGCCAGGGCTGCCCACCCTGCAGGGTCAATTCCTGCCCAAATACCCCCTAACCCTGCTCTCTGGCAATGTGGAACCATTTCCTTTTGGCCTGTCACTCCATCCCTTCTAAAAATTCCCTCTCCATCTTCCCTGTAGCTCCTTCAGGCACCCAAAGGTCCCAATTTGGTCACCCCAAAGCTTCTCCTCTCCAGGCTGAGCAATCCCAGCTCTCCCAGCCTTTCCTCAGAGGAGAACTGAGCTCCTCACATGAGCAGGGGGCAGTCCTGCTGTTTGAGCTGCTTGCTTCCCTTGCCCAGTGCTTCTCCAGAGGCTTTTCCCGGGATTTTGCCCTGCCTGGGGTTTTCCCACGTGCCACTGACACCCTTGCTCGTGTTTGCCATTGAAGGGACATTATTGCCAGCTTAAGGGACATTCCTGGCAGCTCCCAGGAGGGTTTGTGTGCCTGGTTGCTATCCTTGTAAAGAAATTGGTCGTTGCCAGGACAATTTGCAAAGCCCATGGTTGGTGGGAGCAGCCAGGGAAGCAGAAAGCTGGAGGCACGTGGGGTGTGACTGTCCCACACATTTGGGGCTGGAATTCCTTTTGGGAATGCTGTAGGGAGCCAATTCCTCCTCAGGTTCAGGGAGATTGCACTGGCAGCTTCTTGTTCTTCAGTTGTATTTTAAACACCTTTAGTAGAAAGGAGCTGAAGTAAAATGTGCCATGGCAGAGATGGTGAACACCAGGGCAGGTAATTGAAGTGTAGTATTCATTGGTTTTAGGGAGCAATTTTTGTGTTGAAAAAACCTGTTATTCCACCAAAATTGAAATACAGTGCTGAGAATAATTAATTCAATACTTGAAGAAAGCTTTCAGACTAATGGGTGCAATCTCTGGTCACCTCCCAAGAAAGAGAGGAAGCTTAGTCCTTCAGACTTAAAACTAGAATTTGGGACAACTAATTTTATGTAAAAAACAGCCTTTGGTTCAGCTTTAGTGCAACTTATAATGGTGCTAAGATGGATATATAGGCATCCTCCATTTTATGGAAATGTAGAATTCATGTTCAAACCCACAAATATTAGGATAACCTCCCCTTATGCATAAACCCCTTGTCCATTGGTTTTAGAGCCCTTTGCTGAGGAGCACAACTGATAACACCTGGAGATTTGTGCTTCCAGGTTCCATGTTCAGTCATTTCAGTGGATTTACTCCCTAATGCCAAAGCATAAATTATGTGTACCAGCAAAATTTGTTTTCCTCTTCAGTTGCAGGCCTGTTTCAATAATATTTCAGGGAGAATGCTGGGTCTGCATTAGGAGAGGGGTATTTGAGCTCCACAGCCAGCTAGGTTTGCTGGGGATTAAATCAATCAGGTTTCTCTTCAGGGCTCACTTCAGTTAGAAGTTCTCAACTCTTCTGTCTTTGTGCAATTTGCATTCCATGGTGGGTTAAAGCTTTGTGAGCAGCAATTCATCCTTGCAGCTCCCCTCAGCTTCCAAGGGCTGTGGTCTCCATTTCATTTTTATATTCCCTCTCTCTCTGAAAATGCCTTTTTT